>CM060983.1:18493890-18988890 GCA_030765065.1 Deroplatys truncata
TTTTACTACACAAAAAATGTAGATCGCGTTAAAATACACGAGTTATACGAGTTTCGAGATATTGCTTGTTATTCCGTTAAATTTTCCAATACTTATACTTTTTCTCAAATGGGAATTCGTTATTCATTTTTTTATGTCCTTGACATGCAAAGAGAATGGAATGCGCCACATAGGAACCAGCTCTTAAAAGATTTGACTATCACTTAAAGCCTACCAATTCCCCTTGCATCTACAAGAAAATTAGCAATAAGATTAACATCCCGATATCTCAATTAACATGAAGCATATGAAGAATGAGCATTTGTAAAAATAGTGTGTACAAGAGTAGAGAAAGTCATGTGAGTGTAATACATCAGAATTTTTTTTTCTTTCTTTTATTCACTCCCTTGAAAAACAATGAAACAAGATTCAACTTTACATCTTTAGAAATGGCAGAAACCAAAAAAGGGTATTTATATGTAACAAACATTTTTGGATCACCATGACAGTTGCTAGCAATGTAAAATTTTATGATTGTAGAAGGTTCTCAAGGCTGGTTCACAAAAACCACGCTGGTAACCAGAATGAAAACGACAAGGGTACATGTGTACATTATAATGTTGTTCACCAATGGCACTGGGGATTAATTGATCTCCATCATTTTCCCTCTGGCTTCCCAATATAAAGTCTGTAAGTTATCACTTTTAAGGCCTTTTGCATTTGGTGAGATGTTGTTTGTTCAGGATGACGTCTTCACAGAGAGTGCACTTGGGTGTAGGTAGGCGAGGCAATCGTGGCCAGTTGCCATCCTAAATAAGGCCACTGCATTCTTCCTTGGCAATTTTTGTATATCAACTCTATCTTTAATATTCTTATAATCTTTATCTTTTAATTTATCTTCTTCATAAGGTCTCTGCTATCTTTTAAAATGTTGTTTAATGTTATTTAATTGTTTATTTATTTGTATTTGTCCTACAGGTTTTATTTTGTTGTATTGCACCTTTCTTTGCTAATTGATCTCCATGTTCATTGCCCAAAAGTCCGACATGAGCTGAGATTCATTGTAGAGTGACGTGATTTCTAGTTTCAACTGCTTTAATTAGGCTTCTTGTTGTTTTATTATTGTAATTTACTATCCCATCTATGGCTGATTTTGAGTCTGATAAGATGATTTTTGTTTTATGTTTGTCCTATATAGAATGTTCTGTAATGCTGCTTTTATTGTAATGTGTGTGTTCACAATTAGTGAGAAGTTTTACCAGATCCTGGGAACGGAAAAGAAGACTTGGTCAAGTTGTGATTTTCTGGTTCTTTTCCCTGGGACGGCATACTAAATCCATATTGTGGATATTAGACTCTTCACTGTAGAAGTTATGACATGAAACAGCTGCTAGAGCACTCTCTAGTCACAAGTTGAAAAAATAAAACAGAAGGAAATGTGTTAGCAAATGTGCATCCTGACTCCCTCAGATCCTTTGAAGGTTGAAAGCGTCATCTGTAATTTGTTTATATGCAACACAAAACTGACCACTGCCTCAAAAACAATAGCAAAAACCTGTAGAAATCAAAAAAGACCAACAAACATGTATAATGTACACCATTAATAATAAGATGATGCTTGGTACATCTAGAGGAGTCGGACATAGTAATGGATCTGCATTTATGAAATGCTTAGGCTGGTTTCACCAACCGATGTTAAATTTTAACACTGAAGTTAACACTTTAACAATGTGTTAATCTTGGTGTTAAGTGAACACTGCTGTGCCCTTGTGTTAAGGTGTTTAACAAATATTAGAAGTAGGAAAATGGCTGCTGCAAACCATGCTGCTGATGCAAATTTGCTGCATTTAGCATTTTTGAATGCCATTCCTAACAGAAGAGCAACCGTACGTCATAATAAATTTGAAAATCTGCAAAAAAAAAAAAAAAAAAATTAAAGCGATACAGACTGTTTAAAGGGGCCACGAGCGTGGTATTATGGGAAATACGAGAGGCTGGAATACTACAAACAGAAGCAGGCCTCCTACACAAGTGCCAGTTCCTTTTAAATTTTATGCTACTGGCACTTTTCATTTAATGGTAGGTCATAATGTTGGTATTTCCAAAACTACCATTTGTGAGTTTATCTGGAAGGTTTCTGAAGCAATTGCTTCAAGAAGGTTTTTGGGTCTGCTTGATCCTCAGCGATAACTCACTTTCGTCCACTTTAGTTTCTATGTAGTGTCCACCAACAGTTTTAAACCGTTCTAAACAGTCTTTGTACCTGACATTTTTGGTGCTGCATTTTATGATTGCATAAAATTGCCGCAGTTACTTACTAGACTTGTGAGAAATGTGTTCATTCCAATTAAATTACTTGCAAATCTTCTCCCAGCACTGCATCCTAATCCTTTAATGTAAAACTATCAGCTTTTTTGCACTGAACAATACCTTTACACTTAGGTACCAGTTCTGTAATTAGTGCTTTTCAAACAGTGAAACATTTAGTTTCTCTACATCTAGATTTTTCAGTTATCACGATTCTAACCTAAACAAATCAAGACCATCACATACCATGAATGTAACCAGTTGTCTGCTACTGACACAGAGAGCATGTGCATTCAGAAACCATGTAGTTTGGTCACCGCCTTTTCGAAAGCTATTCACAGTTGTCTTTGACCTTAACAAGATGTTAACTAAGAAATGTTTGTAAAATCTTGATGAAATGTAAGAGTTTTAACATTATGTTAAACTTTGAACATAGTATTAACAAGCAAGAGTTTAGAGTATTTTTAACATTGGTTGGTGAAACCGGCCCTGACTCCATCAAATTTTGATGTTGGCTAACCTGAATTGGAAGCAGATGAAAAAATACCATTGGTCAGTTACAAACAAATGGCTTAACAGTTTGCTATCGTTATTGTGACACAGTGGCTATGGCCCAGGATTATCGGGGGCTCTGGTTTCTGAAGAATGGAATTTAGCAATGTTTTTGATGTGAGATGTTTCTTGTAAGCCCCATGTTTTGCGCCAATTTTAAGAAGTGTGTTTCTTCAACTTGCAGATAGTAGGTTACGTAATTATTTGGAGGAGTTTGCCCCACAGTTGTACGCCAATTTGCAGTAGGTTTTTGGCTACGTAAATATTATTAAGGTTATGTAATGGAGATACACTTTGATGTTGTTTGATTTTTAGGACGCCAAACTTTATATTGAAGATGATGCTTGTTTTTACGTAATAATATTAAAGTTATTTGCCTCGGCTGCTTTCAGTCGCACTATAGAAACATGAGTTCTTGTAGGGTTGTGATAAGACTCAAATTATAAGACGCCACACAATTTACTTTTTAATTTTTTTTACTTCTTTTTATTTCACTTTATATTTGCACACTTTATAAACACAACACTTTATAAAATAAAACTGTGAGCACTTTCACGTCTGCTCTGTCTAATATCTTGCCCGAGACTGACTAGATTCAATGGTAAAAACCTTTAGCTTCGGTAATACCATTCTCTTATTGGCTAAATTCTAGTCCAATAGAATTTAAGTATTCAAACTAAAATCTTTTCTTTACTTTTGAATGCCTAATTCCAAACTGTAAGCGAAATTACGTTATTACCGATCTTTTTATAATTACTACTTTTAAAACTCCAAACACATTATTGTCACCAAAATTACATTATTGCCTCATTAACATTCTAAAACATATTATTCTGACAGTTTTTGCACTATTAGAGTATATAAACATTTACATATCACTAATAAATATGTTTACAATAAAAATAAGTATTTACAATGACTTTACATACAATATAAAATAATAATTATATACATATTGTTTTTCAAGGTGGGCTGTTATTGAATTTTATTAATAAAAAATACAATTACTATCATATACCGGAAGTGCTATTGGCAGATAACCAGAATCTTCTGGAAGCTTCCTTTCCCCCTGCTTCCAGAATGTGTGTCCAGAAACTTCTAGAATGTTATGTAGAAGATTCCATTAGCTATATGAGTGAGCGATCTTATGAACGCAAGTCAGTAGTGAATATGTGTTGCATTATGCTGCTACATCAAGAAGATAAGTGAAGTGACAGGGAAATTGAACTAGTTCACATTAGTAAAGTGACTGTATGAACTAAGTGAAGTCCCATTGAAGCTGAACTAGATAAAAGCAATGAAGTGACATTGAGAAGTTAAAGAAGTGAAAGTTAAAATACTGGACAGGGTGTTCTTGTTTCCTGGTTATTGTGAACCAGTCTTTAAAGGTCATTGGAAGATGTTGTGTCCACTGGAATCTATTCCACGTTAAAATTGCAAAAGCTTTAGTAAATATTTGGTATATGTACTTATGAATATCTGAGCTTATTTCAATGAACAGAGCTTGGTGTGTGCACAGACATACGAGAGGCATTCAAAAAGTTTTGCAATTGTCATCTTAAAGTCCAAATTAAGGAGGGAATTCAAAAACTTATCCTCACAACGCTTCAAAGTGGTCTCCATCTCTCTCCACACACAGTTGTAGACGGTGCAATCACTTGTCAAAAGCACTACGATCCTCAGACCAAGGTATTGTCAAGAGAGCAGAATTTATAGCCTGAGCAAGGTCCTGCACTCCTTTAAAAAGTTTCCAAGCAAAAGATTTCACTCGAGGAAACAGCCAGAAGATGCACAGTGCAAGGTCAGGACTGTAGGGTGGATAGTCAAATAACTGAACTTTAGCGGCTGCCAGTTTCCTCAAATTTGCCGCTGTTCTGTGAGGAGACGCATTGTCATGCAAAAGCAGCCTTGAAGTTCCTGTCTTTGGACTCCGCTGCCTCAGCTCTTCAAGTAAAGGATTCAAAACATAAGGGCTATAGTTAGGGACCCCAGATTGTCGGTAAATAAAATAATGTAATATCGGTGTAAAAATATTATAGTGAGCGGTGTTTTGGGCGGTAAATAAAACTGCTTAACCGTGTTATCTCGTGCAAAAAAAGGGAAAAAAACAAAAACACAGTTTAAACTATTTTACTGTGGAACAAAGGGCACCTTACATGTAACTTAAAAAAGAGGAGCATGAAAATATTTACATAGTATACATTTCGACTGATTTACTTTGTTAGAGATAAAGCCACCATAAGTTCGGTGTTCTCTGGCTTAAGATTTGTTCTTAAGTTTGTCATGTTGTTCCCATATGCAGAGAAAAGTCTTTCACTGTCCACATTGGACATGGGTACCCACAATAGTTTCATACGCTTCTCACTGAAACACAAGCGGTCACATTGAAGTCTAGAAAGTAAATCCAGTATGTTCACTTCAGCAGCATCATCTAATTTCTCACACACTATGTTCTTCAGAGCAGCATATCCCTCCTTGAATGTCTTCTCCGGCAAGTCTCGCAGAAAAGGTAACATCCTTCTTGCTTTTTCTATAGTTATATCAGTAGATGCCTCATTTGATACTATTTTTCGTACATCAAACAATTTACCTGCAGAATGAATAATATCAGCAGCTGGATCAGCTGACATTAAGGAATTCAGCTTGGTAACTGACTTTATGCCCAATTGCTTGAACTGACTGATAACATAAGATTTCTTGAGGGTTGGCAGTCTCTGAAGAAGATTTGAAGTTTTCTCTCCAAACGAGCCCTCAGCTACTATTGTGAAGCCATTTGATATATCTTTAAGTTTGCTATATAGTTTATGAACAAATGGATATTTAGATCCCTCAAGCACTTCAATAAGGCAAATGGTGTCTTTGCAGTGTTCAAGAAGGAAAGATGCCTGGCAGTTTATTATATTTTGAGACCGCATTGAAATACTACTGTGGTTTGAATTCCTGCGTGCCGCAAAACTAAACTGACCTGGCAACGTCTTGCACATGCTGTCTGTACGGCGCACGAACAGCACGTTGCCAACTCCACTGTCAGCTGAATTGTGCATGCGCTAGCTTAATTTGAAACGTGGCTCCATCGGCATAATTCCTTTTCTTTTTCAGAGCAGAAGGTAAACAGATTCCTTGCGCTAGATTGTAACGTAATTTAAAGAATATAACTTGACTCCAAACGAATCTTTCAGTATAGCGGACAGAAAATATACCTAGACATGCGTTCACATTATGCCAACGTCGCGAGACAGCAACCATTTTCGTGCGAGGGGTACAGGAAACGGAGACTGATTGGTAGAAGAGGCTGTCTACTGTCAGAATTGACTTGAACCAGACTTAGAAATTCATGTATTATTTAACGATACTTTTGCGACAGTCTTTTCCAGCCGGCATGAAATGGGGCAATGCAAGCACGAATCGTTAAAATATGGCATTAGAGAAGAATTGCAGGTAGTATTGTTATTCAAATCCAAAGAATAATTTGAGTGAAATGAGAAATCCGTCACTGATGCGGTGTTGCCGAGTTCCGATAAACATGGCATTCCTTTTGTTGTGCATGCGATAGGTGAAGAGTGAAGGGGGCGGGGTAGTCGAGGCAGTACCGATGTTTGCCGAAGCTCTGGTTAAATCACAGTGCAGTTTGGTGTTCTGTGCCGTGCAGCACACAACACCGTGCAGCATGGCCGTAGCGAATGACAATACACGTATCCTTAAATGATTGATAAGCCAAATATCTGATTGTTTATGTGAGACAAACGCCAAAAAAATTGAGAGAGAGAGAAAAATTTCGGGTTATTGTGCACATTTTTTTTCATAACGGTGTTATTTCGCGTTTTCGCGATATAGAACCAATGTCGCGTTATTTTGCGACACAGAATGGATATATATGTGGAGTTTAAAAATAATTCATTAAAGGTTTTCCTTATTGTTAATTTTCAGCCAATTTTGCGAATTTACTACTTGCGAAAAGTCGGGGTCCCTAGTTATAGTATTCTCCATTCCTTCTGGCATTCAGTCAACCACAAATGGTCCTTCATAGTTGAACACGGTGAACATTTGCTTCCGAGAATGAAAATCTTGTCTTGGATCATTCTCATTTACCCAGATACAATTCTGAGCTTAAATTGGTGTGGTATAATAATAAAACCAACTTTCATCACCAGTGCGGCCATTAGGTGGAAACAAGCTCACAAGTTTCCTTGTACATTCTTTTCTCCTCTTCATTGGTTAGAGAATGCGGAACCCATTTTTGCACAAATTTTTCGCAGCTTTAAATGTTCATGCAGTATACAGTCAGTGCTGCCAACACTGATACCAATGTCCATACTTAGCATTTCAACAGTACAGGGTGAGCCAAAATACTCTGAACTGCCTGCACTGTGTTTTTCCTGTCCGTGTCCTCGGCGCTCGTTGCCGTCTGTTATCATAGAAAGGTGCGGATGAAACCATACAACAATTTTAAAACTACTTTTAAAGGCTTTACTTACCAACTTTACGAAAGGAGATGCTGAAACTGGTCACCGTCGTTGTACATACATTTTTGGCACCTCTTTAGGAAACTATCCATCATGGAAGTTTTAGGGGGAATTTTCCAAACAATGACCGATGTTGTCTAATGTTTCTTCGGTAAGAACTTTACCTGGCGGAGGGTGATGGATTTTTCGAGCGTAAAAATCCTTAGCACGGCTTCCTTCGGAAGGGAAGTAAAGCCGGTGGTCCCGTGTTGTAGATTTACGGCATGTAAAAGAACCTCGAGCCTGATAAAGAGGCCTCTGAGCAAAATTACCGATGTTTCACGCCCAATATAGAATGGGACGCTAAGAACCATAGTAGTTAAAGAGCGTCCATAAATAAAACTCATAGATGCAAGGTAAGAACTGAACGCCGTCTTTTAGATTTCTTAGCCTGAACACTTCCTGTGGCCTGAAATTTACTGTTAAGTTCATGGATTGTTGTATGGCCTGGAACTTTTACACCTGGAAATTTTTCTGCAAATCGTACTTTCACTTGGCGAGCTGACCGAGTTAACACATACAAATCATAAGTAAATACACGCTGTGCACTAGAAAACATATACTGAGCCATAATATATTTTGTGACTAAGAACAGGACAAAATAATAAATAACTCGTAATAACTGAACTACATCATCTCGCCGTCAACTCAAACTGCACTTCACACTGCAAAGCAAAACCACAACAGTGTAACTTTGTTTATAGCAGCAGTGCATTATCAATGTTTTTATCATATTTCCACACACCCAGTGGAAAAACACCGCGCAGCTGGTAGTATTGTTCATAAAATACCCCTCCGGGGTAACTTAAAACATAAAGTGTACAAGACAAACCGACACACCCTGGAAGAATTAAAACAAAATATCCACCAGGAAATTTCTCAACGTGAACTACAGCGAGCGATGGATAGTTTCCTAAAAAGGTGCCAAAAATGTATGGACGACAGTGGCCAGTTACAGTGTCTCCTTTTGTAAAGTTGGTAAATAAATCCTTTAAAAGTAATTTTAAAAATGTTGTATGGTTTCATCCGCACCTTTCTATGATAGCGACAGATGGCAACAAGTGCCGAGGACGTGGACAGGAAAAACATCACGCAGGTGGTTCGGAGTCTTTTGGCTCACTCTGTAATATGTTAATTTTCATCCACCAAGTTCCTCACTCCTTAAATTGTTCTTACTTTCACAGCTTCCCGAGACAGGCCAGAACGAGGGTTGTCTTTCAAAGTCTCTCGCCCTTCTTCAAATGATCGAATCCATCTTGCAGTCGTATCAAATGAACACACTTGATCACTGTAAACAGCTATCAAGTCCTCTTAGATTTTGTTTGCTCTTCCACCTAGCTTGTGGAACTGTAAAATCTAACGTTGTCTATGGAAGTAATCATGATTTTTCACCAGCTGTTGACAGAGGACTGAACTCAACAGACTGTACGACTGTGAATATTAAAGTTTAAACTCGCACATATGCATATTTTGATAGCTTAACGTCAGTATTGGTTGCATTTTTGTAATCATTATTGTCCATCAGTGGATAGGCTGGTTGCAAAATGTTTTGAATGCCCGTTGTAAAACACAATGCCATTACATTATGAAATTACTTTATTTTTTATTTTTCAGATTTAAGAAAAGAAATTTATGCATACATCCGTTTGATGTTACAGAAGCAGGTAGCAGCATACACCAAAGTTGTGAATAATGTGTGGGACATAGTGAGCAAGGCTCGTGAAGAATGGGAAACAGAATCTGGGTCTAGATCAGGGGCAGCTCAGACCTCATCAGTTGCTGATACTCACGCTCTTGTGGCTGCTATTAGCATGGGAAAGGGTCTCAAGGTGAGAACATTCTTAAAATAACACTGGAAAATGTATACAATTGCTGGCTACTCAATTCAATTTATTTTCATCCATAGTGACATGTCCATGTTGTCGGAATACATCAAAACATTATTACAAGTATATACAATAATTTGTAATCATAGTTCATCTAGCCTATACATACACTTTCGTATTAGAAAATTCTTTAATTCACTTTTAAATAGTTTGCCTTTAATTGTCTTTAGAGTATTTGGTAGTTTATTAAACAATATTTTGCCCATTATTAAGCGATCTTTATCTGTTACCTTTTTATTTACGTTTATTCTGTGGTAATTATTTTGTGTCCGTGTTTCATACTTATGATAGTTCTTATTGAAGTTATCAGGTCCCTCATCACTGGTTACAAACATAACTACTTGTAGACATATAAAGATACTACAGTTAATATTTTGTTTTCTATAAGGAACTTTCTGCACGATCTCTTCCATTTACCGTATACCGTATGTTTGTAAGTATAAGGCACTGGTCAGAAAGCACGAGGAAACCATTTCCAACCTGAGAAAAGAACTAGAATTTTTCAAAAAAGAAACTAGAAGCACTGTTTCGGCTTCAAATATTTTGGCTAATAACTTTCAGGACTTCAGGATGGTTTCTAAGAAGAATCTCAGGAGGAAAAGGCATTTCTCTGCTGATGATCAACATCTTGTCCAACTGAGCAACAGATTCAGTGTTCTTGAAACGCTGAATGTTGATCAGGCCACAAATCCCCAAGAGCAGGTCTTAGATGAATCTGTAAATCACACAAAAAGCAAGGTCTTGTTGCTTGGGAGTAGTCATGGGAGGGGCATAGCATCCCTGCTCAAACGGGACTTGGGGTGTGATTATGATGTAGTAGGCATAGTTAAACCCAGTGCTGCGCTCTCTGATGTCACTGAAGACCTGGTAAAGCTAACTGCAGGTTTTACCAAGAGGGATCATGTAGTGATAGTGGGTGGGCCAGGGAATAGCCTGGATAGAAATAGTAGTTATATTATTGAAAAGGATCTGTGTGACATCAGTGAGACCAGCAGCCATACTAATGTGAAGGTAGTGGGTCTTTTACATAGGCATGACAAGCCTCAGCTTCATTGGAGGGTGAGGGATATGAATCTGAGACTTGAGCGTGCCTTGTTAAGTCCTGCTGCATCTCACATGTGTATGATAGATGTCGACGGTATAGGCAGGAATGGTTATACCTCTCATGGCCTACACCTAAATTCTAGAGGCAAAGAGAAGCTTTCTCTTCTTATTGCTGACAGAATTAAGGGTAAAATTCCTGTTGTCACTAGTAGGAGGTCTTTTTTAGGTTAAGTATGTCCCATAGTCAACATAATCATCGACACTTAAAGCAAATTGAGATAACCATCCCAAATACCTCTGTATCCACAAGTAACTATAGAAATAATGCTTCTGACATCAATAGTAATAATGATAATAATAAAAATAAAAACTGCCTGTCTGTATTTCATCAGAATATAAGAGGCTTAAGAAACAAAGTAGATGAACTTACTATTAGTCTTAATACTGAAAACTCACTGCCACACATCTTGTGTTTATCCGAACACCACTTGACACAACAGGAATTTCAGCCAATTTTACTGCATGGGTACTCTTTAGCAGCAGAGTTTTCAAGAAAAATCTTACATAAAGGTGGGGTTTGTATATATGTCAGAAATGATGTGACTTATAAAGTTTTGGATTTATCCAAGTTTTGTAGTGAACAAAACCTTGAACTCTGTGCAGTTCAGCTAAATGAAGGTAAATTGAATTTAACTATAGTAGCCCTTTATCGATCTCCCTTAGGCAATTTTGAAATATTCAGAAAGCAACTTGAACATCTTCTAAAATTTTTATTCAAACCAAAAAGAGAATTAATCATATGTGGTGATATAAATGTTGATTATTTGAAACCTAGTCCTCAAAGGGAACAACTCAGCACTTTACTTACAACATACCACATGTCACATACAGTAAACTTTCCAACAAGAATCCAAAACAGCTCCTCTACAGCTATAGATAATATATTTGTAAACTCAGATAGCATTAATTTTTGCAATGTCTCATCAAAATCTAATGGCCTGTCGGATCACGATGCACAAGTTCTACACATTAAAAAGTTAAATTTAAAATCCAAACCTAAATATACTTATCAGAAATCTAGGGAAATAAATGAAAATACTCTGAGTGAGTTTAGCAAAATACTTGAACTTGAGTCATGGAATCAAACTTACCAAACGAATGGAACCAATAATAAATATAACATCTTTCTTCAGTGTTTCAAAACCCACTTTGAAGCTTGCTTCCTGGTCAAGTTAAACAAAATATCTAACTTCAAAAGAGAGAACGCCTGGATCACTTTAGGAATTAGGACGTCATGTAGACGTAAAAGAGAATTATATGAGCAAGTAAGAATTAGTAATAATATAGATTTAAAACACTACTTCAAAAAATATTGTAAGCTTCTAAAGAAGGTAATAAAAGCGGCTAGAATATTGCATTACAATAAACAGATTCAACTCTCTGACAATAAAATAAAAACTACTTGGAATATAATAAAAAGAGAAGCCGGTAAATCCTCATTACAAAATGACTTAATAACACTAAACATTGATAATCAAGAAATTAGTAAACCTCATGAAGTTGCAGAAATATTTAACAAATTCTTTTTGGATGTAACAAACAAAATTAGTATTAATTTTGGAAGTAAAGAGGCAGCTTTGGAATTTCTAAGATCAAATTTCACTAATGAAGTGCCTGAATTTAAAGTTAGCCTGACAACACCTTCTGAAATAAACAAAATTATTAACTCTTTCAAAACAAAAAACTCTTCTGGTTATGATGAAATAACAATAAAAGTCTTAAAATCATGCTCATCTCAAATTTCCACTCCCCTTAGTTATTTGTGCAATGAGTCACTAAGGTCAGGAATTTTCCCTGACAGAATGAAATTTTCCATTGTTAAACCACTTTTCAAAAAAGGCAAACGCAATAATGTTTCAAATTATAGACCAATATCTCTCTTGCCAATTTTCTCAAAGGTTCTTGAAAAGGTGATGTTTAATAGACTTTATAAATACCTTGAATGTAACAACATACTTGTCAGGGATCAGTTCGGGTTCAGAAAAGGAATGTCGACCAATAATGCAACTTATAAACTTACTCATGAAGTGTTAACTGCATTAAACAAAAAAATGCATGTAGGTGGGATTTTTTGTGACTTAGCAAAGGCATTTGACTGTGTTAATCATGATATTCTGATAGCAAAATTGAAATTCTATGGACTAAAAAATGAAACTCTAAGTTGGTTTGTATCATATCTAAATGAAAGAAAACAAAGTGTTGAAGTTGTCAATGATATTGAATTTGGAAAACAGACATCAAAATGGAAAACAGTAACACATGGAGTGCCCCAAGGTTCAGTCCTAGGACCTTTATTATTCTTGATCTATATAAATGACCTATCACTTTATATAAAGGATATTGCAAGTATAATTCTGTTTGCTGATGACACGAGTGTTCTGGTGACTAGTAAAAACTTGAATGAGTGTGTAATTAAATTGAATTATGTTTTGAACTGTATGTCACACTGGTTTAAAGCTAACAAATTATCTGTAAATTTAGACAAAACAAAAGTTGTTAAATTTATAACCCATCCATCACTACACACACCAATAGAAATTGGGATTAATGACATGTCACTAGAACAAATAGACAACATTAAATTTCTGGGCCTCCAAGTAGACAGATATTTAGATTGGAAAGTTCACATTAGGTATATCATACCCAAACTCAGTTCTGCATGTTATGCTATCCGAGCATTGGTAAATGTCAGTTCTATAGATACACTTAAATTAGTATACTATGCATATTTTAACTCTATCATTGAATATGGAATATTATTTTGGGGAAATTCGGTAGAAAGTCAACGAATATTCCTCATGCAAAAGAAGGTTATAAGAATCATTTCCAGCACTCATAGCAGACACTCTTGCAAACATCTTTTTAGAAGACTAAAGTTATTAACCCTACCTTGCATGTATATATTTTCAATCTTAAAATTCTATGTATGCAATCGAACCACATTTATTACAAACATGGAAATTCATGAGATAAACACTAGACAAAAGGGTAACATCCATCGTCCCAGTACAAAGCTTTCTTGCTTCCAGAAAGGTGTATATTATGAGACCATAAAAATATTTAATACTCTCCCTAATGATCTTAAGAGAAAAGTTGACAACTTCAATGTCTTTAAAACTGCTGTTAAAGAGTACCTATGCTCAAAAGCATATTATTCTGTACAAGATTATCTTAATGACAAATTATCCTACTGATACTACTTATATCTGTAAGTAGTATTAGTAAATATTAATGACAATTGCCAGTCATATTTGATATCTGCTCTAGAATTAATGAAGCTATTTAAATGTATGTATATTAAGAACTGACAGTAAATGCTATGCATTACACATCAAATAGAACAAAATGATCAGACTAACAAAGGTAAAATCCTAGTGAATGTTAAAATAACTGTTCTTGCCTATACATATGTTAACCTTATAACAGTAAGGAGGTATACAACTCTGTAATAAATTACACTTGATTTGTTTCATTTTGTATATAATATGTCCTTATTTTATTTTAAATGTTCTGTATACTATGTAATATTTATGTATATATGTAACTTTATTGTACATTTCCTTAACACCCATATAGTATTTGTATTTTATTTCAAATGTTCCATATTCTATGTAATATTTATGTTTATATATAATTTTTGTACATTTCCTTGACATGTTCTATGTTCACAAGTCTTTATGGCTGCTAGTGAACTCACAGAATACAATCTAATCTAATCTAATCTAATCTACATACATCTTATACATTTCTTCTGCAAAACCAGTAATGTATTCATGTTAGTTAGACAAGTGCTACCCCATACCTCAATTGCATATTGTGGAACTATTATTTCATAATAGGTTAATTTTAGGTATTAAGCAGTTAAATATTTTGCTAGATTTTTTAGCAGGTAGAGAGATTAGTGCTTATCTTCTTCTTTCACTTTCCCTGCTGCTGTTAAGCGTCAGGTTCCTTCAGCCACTTTCTGTATTCGATCCTATCCTGCGCCAACCTGTATATTCCTCTCAATGTCGTCCCATGTCCAACTGCCACTTTTTCCATATATTGTCTCCATTCCATCCTAGGTCTTCCCATTCTTCTCTTCCCCTCCGTTCTTGCTTCAAATATTCTTTTAGGTAATCTTTCTTCATTCATCCTTACTAAGTGTCCCAGCCATCTTAGTTGGTTTCTTTCCATTGTCTTCAATATACATTCCTGTTTTAGCTTTTCTCTTATGTTCACATTTCTAACTTGATCCCTCTTTGTATATCCAACTACTCTCCTTAGGTATTTCATCTGTGTTGCTGTTAATCTACTTGCATGTCTATCCAGCTTTCACTCCCATATAATACAACTGACTGGTATATTACCTTATATATTCTCATTTTAGTGGTTTGACTTACTTCTCTTTTACCAATTATGGTGTTATTAATTTGGTAATTATATTTATTGCCTTTCTGATTCTATTGTTATTTCTTGATCTATTCTTCCATTTTTAGTTAGACTCGTCCCTAAATATTCAATACTTGTCACATCTTCTAATTTTTCACCTTTCTAGAAAATTTGCATTTCTGTCTCAGTTTCCTCTTTACCAATTATCATTACTTTACTCTTTTTTGCATTTAGATTCATACCTTTCTCTTCCAATGTACTAGCCCATTCTGTTATTGATTGTTGCAGGTTCTCTTAAGACTATGTCATCCGCATAAATCAGAGCTTGCACATATACTGGTCTCATTTTCCAGTAACCTACTCTCATTTTATTTGTTCTTCTCCTACAATGTCTAATTATTTGATTCATAAAGATTCATAAAGAGGGCTCAAACTATCCCCCTGTTTAACGCCACTTGTCATTTCGAATTCCTCCGAAAGTCTTCCTCACATTCTAACTGTCCCTATTACTTTTGCATATAAACTCTTTATTACTTTAATCATTTTCTCTTTAACTTTTAGTTCCCTTAGGGCTTTCCATATCTCCTTACGTGGTATTGTATCAAAAGCTGCTTTTATGTCTAAAAAACCGGCATATATCTTCTTTCACCTACTCAACCTTGTCTTATTGTATAAATATGATCTTGAGTTTGCCTTTCTTCTCTAAAGGCAGTTTGTTCCTCTTCCATCTTTCCTTCTACCTCTTTTCTCAATCTTCTTTCAATTATTCTTGTGTACAATTTAAGGGGTACTGATGATAGGCATATCATGCTTATCTTCTTGCATATGTAATCAATATGATGTCTAAAGGTTAGGTTCTCATGTATTATAATACCTAAGAACTTTATTCTATCTAACCGCTGGATTTGCTCACCATTTATTGTTACATTACTAGACTTTTGTTATTATACGTATTATTGCAGTGTAGAGACTTGTTTTTTGAAGATTTACTGTTAGTTTTATTTTCTGTAAGATAATTATAGATAGTTTGCATTTCTGTAGTTATTATTTTCTCCATTCCATTGACTTCGTAATTACCAAATATCATTGAGGTGTCGTCTGCATATGATGCTGTGTTGGAGTGTGTAGTTTTTGGAAGATCGTTAACATAGAGCAGGAAAAGAATTGGCCCTAGGACTGATCCTTGCAGTACTCCAACTTTAACACATTTTTACTCTCTCTACTATGTATAGTAAGTAGGGCAAGTAGTGCATTCCACCCAAAAATTTGATACCGAGATTTCACAGGAAATACATGTTTTGAAGTGCACTGAATGCATATAAAGCATTTTTAGAAACATGTCCGTGTGTGTGTGTGTGTGTGTGTGTGTGTGTGTGTGTGTGTGTGTCTGTGAACAGCATAACTCAGAAACGAACAGTCGGATAAACACCAAACTTAGTATTTAGGTTCAGTATCTTCCAGAGATGTGACACAAAGGTTTTCAAGAAAATCCTTCCACCCCAGATTACCCTTTATATGGAACATTTTTTGAAAATTTTAATTTTCTCAATAATGGCTCTAATGATTTTGAATAAAATATCATAAGTTAAAGACATTTTTATGGCAAATGAATTGTATATCTTGAATTTTCTGGGAATGTCTCCAAAAGTATTCTTCATTGTGAACGACTTTTGCATAACTGGTAAACCATAAGAGATAGACAAAATTTTACTACACAAAAAATGTACATCACGTTAAAATACACAATTTATGTCATATACATTTTTTGTTGTTGAGTGAACCATTTTCAAGATATTGCTTGTTATTCCCTTAAATGTTCCAATACTTATAATTTTTCTCAAATGGGAATTCATTAATCATTTTTTTTTTTTTTGTCCTGGTAATGCATAGAGAATGGAATACTCCACATAGCAACCAGCTCTTAAAATATTTGACTCGCTTAAAGCCTACCAATTCCCTGCATCTACAAGAAAATTAGCAATAAGATTAACATCTTGATATCTCGATTAACATGAAGCATATGGAGAATAAGCGTTTGTAAAAATAGTTTGTATAAGAGTAGAGAAAGTCATGCGAGTGTAACATAGATTTTTATAGTTGGATGTGATAGATTGTATTGTATGTCTATTCTTAGTTCTGATTACTGTACACTGTTTCCTATTTTCTAGATATGATTTTAATATTGCATGAAATTTCCCCCTTATACCATATTGCTGCAGTTTGACGATCGCGATGCGAGACTTTAGCCGTCTAATGTACATGCGTGCACTCTTCCATTAGGCCATGCCACAAAAACTGTGGGTCACCATCTCTATTTCTCTCAAGAGGTTATGCAGTGTCACTGAATCCTCATTTATTTAGTGGATGAACCTGGCATCTGTGCCTAGATTTCTTGGCTCAGGCGCAAAGAGATAATGAACATTGCATTAATATGACTTGTGCAGCTGTAAACATCACATGTATAACTTGCTGTGGTTTCTGGACATTATTCCGTATGCGGGAAGGAGGTATGAAATTTTAAGAAACTTATGGAATCAGGGTTTTTTTAATATGCATAGTTGATTGTGTAGTATCTTGGGTTCTTAAATTGTGTAGGTGCGATAAGCAGTTAATACAGGATTATTAATATGCTAGTGTCCTCATTCAGAATCCATTTAAAATATGGTTTTAAATTATGTTGACATGTTGTGTTGAGTGGCTGCCGTTGGCGGTATCTTTAAATCTAGTGTATACTCACCAGAGTTGTAGACCTGGAAGTGGCAATGTTTATTTCATTGGGTTCTGACTTTATTTCTCCATTGCCTCTGCTGCTGTGGTAGGGGAAGGTATTGTGAAATAAGATTATGAATTCTCAGAAAACTTGAATTTATGCTATTAAAGTATTACTGCACAAAAATAATTGAATCACAATTATTAAGCGTTCCTGACTCGATTACTTAATTTTCAAGTCTTTGTAATTTATGATGCCTGTCTGGAATATTGCTTCGGAAGTCCCTATTGTGGTTTAATTTGCAACTGTGTCATGACGTCTCCTACTCTCCAGAAAAAGCATATACAGTAATAATCATTGCTATGTTACAAATCAATAAGTATTGTTGTCTCACCCCTCTACTTAGCTAAATCAAGTAATATAAATTGTTTCTCAATGGTGAGTTATTTCATAGTAGGCCATGCAATTTTTAAAACTAATCGATATTTTTCCCTCTTTTCTCAATATTCTGGATGTTTCAGCTATCCAAAATGTATGCAAACATTATTTGAATAAATAAAGAATTGTTTTTAATTTCCAAACATTGCCATTTCCCTTCCAAAATTCTCATTCTTTTAATATGTGTCATAACTATAAATTTGTTGTACCTAATTCTCATGTTCAGTATATTGTAGTAATATTAGTGTTTATTTTTTCAACAGGCAATGGTGCAGCCTCCAGTTCAGGCAGGTCCCCAAGGAATGATGGTGGCTCCTGTAGGTCGACCAGGAGCTGGAGGTCCACAGCAACCTGGGGCTGGCCCCATGAATCCAAATCAACCTGGCCAGAGTAAGAAAATAGCTATGTTGTACATTTATAAGGAAAATCTAATACTTAAGGCAGCATATGTTCAAAATGCAGTAAAAGAAATAGTTTCCTTCTTTTTCTTTCCTATTTTATTTTACGTCGCTTTAACTCCCTGGTCATATCACGGCGGATCTGTTGGTGAATAACTTTAGAACGATATGTGATGGACAGTTAGCCTTCTAGGTCTCATCCCTGTAACCACCCATTCTGTCACGTGTCACAGAGATCCTAGCGCATAGCTACCGAATCTTCTGCTTCGTGCTGTGCAAACGGCATTAGGGTGCTGTCCAATCTAACCGCCGCCCTCACACAGAAAGGCAGACAGTTAGCCTTCTAGGTCTCATCCTTGTAACCACCTGCTTTATGCCGTGCCGATGGCATTAGGGTGCCGTCCAGTCTAACCACCGCCCTCACACAGAAAGGCGGACAGTTAGCCTTCTAGATCTCATCCTTGTAACCACCTGCTTTATGCCGTGCAGATGGCATTAGGGTGCCGTCCAGTCTAACCACCGCCCTCACACAGAAAGGCGGACAGTTAGCCTTCTAGATCTCATCCTTGTAACCACCTGCTTTATGCCGTGCCGATGGCATTAGGGTGCCGTCCAGTCTAACCACCGCCCTCACACAGAAAGGCGGACAGTTAGCCTTCTAGATCTCATCCTTGTAACCACCTGCTTTATGCCGTGCAGATGGCATTAGGGTGCCGTCCAGTCTAACCACCGCCCTCACACAGAAAGGCGGACAGTTAGCCTTCTAGATCTCATCCCATAACCACCTGCTTCATGCCGTGCAGATTGCATTAGGGTGCCATCCAGTCCAACCGCACACAGAAATGCGGACAGTTAGCCTTCTAGGTCTCATCCTGGAAATGCCATCTTGCTTCATCACGTGCCCACAGAGACCGCCAGCGCATGGCAGCCGGACTTCTGCTTCGTGCCGTGCAGATGGCGTTAGGGTGCCATCTAGTGTAACTGCTTACATTGTCTGTAGATAGATGGCATAGCATTTGCTATTACCACTTATTTTTCATTTTACTATTGTTTTAGACTTAAGGTGGAACTTTGGGTCGTGGTATTAAATATCCAATCTAGTATTTACCTTGACGACTGAGGAAAACCTCAGACAGATTGGTCGGCCCACAGGATTTGAACCCGGGACCTCCCGAATGTGGTCCACAGACTTTACCACCTGAGCCATCCCGCTCGGTTCCTTCTTTTTATTATGTCTCTGTTATAGTTTCATTTAATGCTCTTGGTGTTTGAAATTTCATAATTTGTACCTTCAGATGGTTCAACTTTGAAATTTGAATCAAGATAAAAACATTTAAACTGCACTTATTTAAATGTTTCCTTTCTCTACTACATACCTAATAGGTAGAGGAACTATTGTATTCCACACAAAAATTCAATATAGAAATTTCACTGCAAATACACATTTTGAAACCCCCTGAACCCAAAAGAAGTGCTTTAGAAAAGTGGCATGTGTGCAATTTTTGTTATTTTCTCAGAAATGGTTCCAACGATTCTTATTAAAATAGAATATATTTAACGTATTTCAATGGCAAATAAAATGTGTATCTTGAAATTTCTAGGAATAACTCTGAAGTCCTCTTTATTCTGAATGACTTTTGTACAAACCGTAAGCGAAAGACAAAATCTTACTTCTTAAAAAGTGTGGATCTCATTATTAAAGCACACAGTTTGTGTCTAATATTTTTTATGGTGTTAACTATTTCTGAGGTAGTCTTTGTGATTGGTTCAAATATTTATACTTTTCTCAATTGATAAGTCACCGTTCTTTTATTTTCTTTCTTGTTTTCTTATTTGTTTATTAAATTTAACATCATTTAACCTGGTAGATCATGTCAGACAATGAAAGAATGAAATGGATGAAATGATGCTTTGATGACCCCGGGGTCCTTAGAGCTTAAAATTATCTGACATTCATCCTCTCAGGATAATGGAAAATCCTGGGAAAAAACCTTATTCGGGCAACTTACCCTAACCAAGATTCGAACTTGGGACCTGTTGAATGTGAGGCAGACACACTACACCAACACTGCAGAGGCATGCTGTTTTTTTTCGTGGTCATGCAAAGAAGCACAAAATTAAATCCGAACTATCGCTTTAGCTTACTGTGTGATTCTTATACCTACAATGAAATGAGTAAATGTGTAAAGGAAGTTTATCTCAATTAACAAGAATAAACTTTGGTAATAGTAGCTCGTAGAAGAGTGATTAGAGCAAATCATGTGAATGCAACAAACACATCAATTTTTTTTCTTTTTTTTCTTCCTTCCTTCCTTCCTTCCTTCCTTCCTTCCTTCCTTCCTTCCTTCCTTCCTTCCTTCCTCCCTCCCTCCCTCCCTCCCTCTTTCTCTCTCTTTCTCTCTTAGTATCCTAGTATTGTCTTCCAATTCAGGGTTCTCTGGAACAACAACAACTTAACTAAAATATATTGAAATTTAGACATAGAGCATCAGATATTTTAAATTGTTATTTTATTAATTTCAAACTCATACATGGACAACATTTCAGTCAAATATAAATTAAATATTATGGTTTCAGAATATACGAGGGTCACTACAAAAATTTTGAGATACACATAAACTAAGGTTGATCAATTTAAACAGATTGCACCATTGGATAGCCACATTTTTGCAAGTGTAAACATCTATCAGTTTGCATCCTCCCTGCCCCCTCGCAGTCTACAGTGCAAGGTTAACAACCTCTAGTGTGGCGTCAGTTGCTTGCCAGCATGGAGGTGGAAAGAGAGCACTTTCGTGCAATGATTTTAAAATGGGTTTAAATGAGACCCAAAGTCTTGAGTGCTTACAACAGGCTTTAGGGAACATTGCTCCTGTCCCATGCCACAGTTTTTCAGTGGTTTCAAGAGTTTAAAAGAGACTGAACTTCATTAAAGGACAAGGTAGGAGTGGTCATCCATCTACAGCAGTGAAGCAGCTGTGGAAAGAATGATCCGCAAAAACAATCGTGTGACATTTAAGGAAATTGAGGCAAGTATGCAGATTGGATCGCCAGCAATTTCGAAAATATTGCATGACTATCTTCATGTGAGGAAAGTGTCATCCCGTTGGGTGCCCCACAATTTAACTGATCTGCAAAAGCGCACACATGTTGAATGGTGTGAAGAAATGCTGGCCAGATTCAATAGAGGCAATTCTCGGCAGGTTTCTGTCATTGTCACTGGTGATGAAACTTGGATTTACCAGTTTGACCCTGACACTAAGCGCCAGTCGACTCTGTGGATTTACCGGATGACGATCTTCCAATGAAAGTGAAGCGGCCACGCAGCGTTGGGAAGAAAATGGTGGCCACTTTCTTCTCTCTAAATCTCATCATGTGGCTACCATTCCTCTTGTGAAACAAAGGACAGTTACTGTGCACTGGTACACAACAGTTTGCTTACCACAAGTTTTTGAGAAGCTTCGTGAATTACGGCCAAGAACAGGACTGCGAGGAATCCTGCTCCACCATGACAACGCCTCTGAGCACACAGCCAATGCAACGATCCAGTTTCTTGAGTCCACAGAGGTGAAGTTGATGATCCATCCCCCCTACAGTCCAGATTTGACTCCATGTGACTTCTTTTTGTTCTCCACAATGAAAAATCGTATGCGTGGAACAAGGTTTTTGAGCCTTGAAGAAGCTGTTGCAGCATTCGAAAGTGAACTTTTACACCTACATGAAAGTGAGTGGCAGGAGCGCTTTCAAAAGTGGTTTGAGAGAATGAGAAAGTGCACACAGTGTGGTGGTGAATACTTTGAAAAACTGCAGCAGTCAAAGTGATTTTATCCAGTTTAGTTTTTGTGTATCTCAAAACTTTCATAGTGGCCCTCGTATGACACGATAGTGCAATATGTAAGACTTACAGCTGATTTGAAATGATAATATAGTATCAAACTTAGGTTGTTTTTCCATCACTGTTTAACATCAGAAAATAAAACTAAATTTTCCATATATTACTATTCAACAGTCGTTAAAACTAAAAGTAAAGTTCTCAGACCTTAATGTAACAAAAACTATGTATTAAACAAACATATTTACTTTCTAAAGTCTTTACATGGTTTTAATTATTATTTTTCTGTTTCACTTTCTGAGTATTCATTTTCTTTCACAGATGCATAGTGTTCTACAATTGTGTTTAGCAGAACTTGAGTAGTGAGAAATATCTTTCTTCTTTGCTTCTGTAATCCCAGGATGTGACATCTTCAACATTACCATTTCAGTCTTCAGCATTGGCAATTTACATCCTTCTTTAATTTTTTTTTTTTTTCTATAAGGAATGAATAAGAAGACGAGACTGAAAATGAGTTTCTGTTGTAATACAAAATAACATATTCCAAATTGTGTGTTTCCTTTGGGTTTCTTATAGTATTATGGTGATAAAGCTGATGCTAGTTCTCAACAATGTCCACTCCAAAGGGTGCCAGATTGTTTCTGAAGCACTGTAATATATTGGCGCACATTCTCAATGTTTTCAATATTGTGTACAATTTTTCCACATAGACCAAAGTTACAGTTGCATTGACTGTATGAGTGTCCCCTAACTGGAAACACGTGTTGCATGGTTACTTTTTCGATTTGAAACAAAATTTTAACATACTCATATTTTTATTTTGCCCCGTCCACTCAAATCCAATAGAAGTATAATGATCTTAATATTGTTTGATCCCAGAGTTTACTACTTTATTGAAATCATATAAAAAGAAACAAACAAAACTTGAATCTCTTTTTGCTGCACCTTCTAGAAACCAATAAAATTTACTTCATTGGTCATTGCAACATTGAGCATAAAATATATAGAACCACAGTAGCCTTTTGTAGAATTGCATAGTAACCCTCAGTTTAAGCTGAGGCAAGTTCTCCGTGTAATCAAACTCGAGCACTGAGGTATCTGTTTCAAGTTTGGCTGACCTCAAATACTTCTGCTTTATTTTATTTAAAGGTGAGTCGGAATTGTTACACTAACATCACTTAAGTTTACTCACTTAACACGTTTCGGGAAACAGTTGTTCCCATCCTCAGAAGTTAATTTGACATGTCAGTATGTAATATGATATGTATGTAATATGCTTATGTAATATTACTGTTGAATTTGCCTTGGCTGCGTCAGTCTTATTTTAGATTCATGTGTCTCGGGTAGGGCACGGTATGACAATAATTGTAGACATCACAGAATTAAACTTTTAAATTTCACTTCTTTATTTAATTATTGCACATATTTATAAACCATAATGCTTTTTAAAGAACTGTGAGAAACTTTTATACATTCACTTAGCGTGTATATCTGTCTTTACTAATCACCCGTAGAGAACACATTTTCTCATCTGTACTCTATCAAGTCTCGCCAGCAACTGAGTAACCTCAACGGTTAAAATTCTTAAGCTTCGGTTTTGCAAGTCTCTGATTGGCTAATTCTAGTCCAATAGAATTTCTGCATTTAACATAAAACTTTTCTTTGCTGTTGATTGGCTAATTTAAAACTGTTACAGAATATACGTCATCGTCGCTCTAATCATGACCAGTACATTTCAAAACTCTAAACACATTATTGCCACAATTACCTCATTATTACCTCATTGTTAGCAACTTAAAACTTATTATTCTCACAGTTCTTGCATTATTAAAGTATTTAATGTATTCACATAACATTATTAAAATATGTTTACAATAAAATAAGCATTTGCAATGACTGTTACATACAATTAAAATAATTACATAAATATTGTTTCAAGACGGGCTGTTAATGAATTTACCTACTTTAAATTACAATTGAAATTATTCAGGTATTAAAATACTGCCTCAGGGCGGATTGAAAAGTGATGTACAATAATTTTTTTACAAAAAGTTTAATGGTTAAAACAAAACAAAAAATCACAAATGAACTTACACCTTTTAGCTACGTTTTGACATAGTCACCAAGTTTCTCAACACATTTTTCCCATCGTGATACCAGTTTCAATATGCCCTGTTAGTAGAAGTCCGTTTCCTTGGAGTATAGCCATCTGTGGACTGCTGATTTCACTTCCATATCTGTCGCAAAGCGTTGGCTGGCCAGGAATTTCTTCATGGGACCATACAAATGAAAGTCCAACGGTGTAAAGTCCGGACTGTATGGTGGATGCTGGAGCACCTTCCAACCTAATTTGGTGACTTTCTTGACGAACAGTAGCAGCAACATAGGGGCGAGCATTGTTATGTAGGCTATAGCATTCACAGTGGTCCCGTGTTCAGCAAAGTCCACCAATACAACACCATGCATATCCCAGAACACCGTCACAAGCACTTTCCTAGCAGATTGAGTCACACTGGGGAACCAGCATGTTTCCGCTCCATACTTGCCTACTTGGTTTCGGACGTGTAGTGGTATGCCCACGACTCATCACCAGTGACGATTCCTTTCAGAAAGTCATACCCTTCCGCGGTGTAGCACATTAGATGATCCAAGCTCGTCATCATTCTCTGGCCCTTGTGGTTGTATGTCAGGTTCTTAGGCACGCAGCAAGCACTAACTTTACGAAATTTCAATGTGTCATGAACAATATTGTACACTGCACCATAGGAAATGTTGAATTGTAGTAATAGGGTTTGGAGTTACACACGCCGGTCGTTCAAAATTGCTGCCTCCGTGCCTCTGACGTTCTGCAGGGTTGCAGCTGTTACTAGCCTTCTGGAGCGTGGTGAATCACTAAGGTTCACATGGCCTCTAGGAAGAATGCACACCACCTGGAGACATTGCTACGGTCCATACATGCCACACATGTCCCTGAGAATATCACTCGGTTATGCCCTTTGGCCCACAAATATAGAATCACATCTCTCTGCTCTTCACACGTGGATGACAGTAACATGCGTGCCATCTTTGTTGCATAGTTCACGCTTCTCTTGCTAGAGCTGTACATGAAACAAAAAAGATACTCTGTAGTGAAAACTTCAAACTATATCTGTTTGAAATTGGAACATTCCAGCCGCAATACCAAGGCAGAAAAAAATTATTGTGTGTTACTTTTCGATCTGCCCTTGTATAAAAGTTTTATACTTCATTTGGAGTAACATATTATTTTCATGGAGAAAATAATTTTGGAAAGATTTGAATAATTTTGCATCACTAAGGTCAAGGTTGTCAAATGTTGACTTTGCAAGAATGCGATGATTTGAAAGGAAACTGGTCCCATTGAGATCAGACATTTCCATTTCTGTGTTTCCCTCTATTATCTTCTACAGTAAGAGCACCAGCATTATCTTTAAAACTGCTTTTAAATGACTCTCAGTAACCTGCAAAACACTCTGGAATAGGATTTACAGATTACAGTATTATTCTTGTTCATTTTAGATAATAAATACATAAAGAGCTACGGTTCCAACCAGATTTACTTTCATTAGATGTTCTAGATTTTTTTTTTATCAATTAAACTTAAAATCAATGTATCTTGCACGTTCTTTTCACCTAGTGCCCAAAATCTTTCATGGATCTCTTCTTGATCTTTGGATTTATTTTTACAAAACATTTCTTTGCGCAACATTTCTTAATGACTTCAAATTTCTTAGAACTGACTTTACCAGTTTTCAGCAAAACATAACATCTAGAATTTCTCTTCTTCTTTGCAACCTGTTTCTTCCACTTCACTTTCTGAATTTTATGTTTCCTTCCAATAGGATGGGTTTTGATATTTGTTCTCCGTACTGGATGTATTATCACAATCATTTCCTGTAATTTTTTGTTTGTTTTGTTTTTACAGTTTTCAATGTGATGTTATCAAAAGTAAATTTCATGTTAAAAATATCCTGTCACTAATAAATAAGTTTGAGTACAGCGCACATGAAACACAGGTTTGAGTGGCGTGGAAGTTGTTTGTCTACTGTCTACAGCTGTCTTTGGAACAACTTGGTGCGCACGGCAGTCAAATGTTTCTACTGGCCATTATGTTTGTTGTAGAGTAATAATGTTTTGTCACCATGCTACAAAAACTTAGTCCACTAATCACACTTACCTGATTGTTTGTATGTGAGGAAACACATGTTAATTTCCATTTGAGATTACATTTGCATATTTGTTGTGATATTTATTCATTTTCTATGTCATTGTTATAATTATTAACTTATGTTCATTATGAAATGAATTATTGAATTAATCTAATCTATATTTGTGTAATTTATTTGTATGAAAGAACAAGCATGGCATGCATTACTAAAAATGACCTAAGAGAAAAATCTGGGCAAGGAAAATGCACATGGCCATATAAGAGACAGATTAAAAAGAATGGATATTGCCATGGAGTTCAGCAGCTGCCTAGGGGGTATATCATTAGAACCGAAGCTGCTGTTAACATCTGGGATATAGCAAACAATATTTTTGTGCTTCAGCTAAAAGTTAATAACATTCAGTATGTTTGTGAAATTTAAAAGGTTTCTTTCAGAATAAGAAAAGTGAAAGATGACTAAATCGACACAGAGTATAAATACAGTAGAATCTCGTTAGTACGTTTTTGCAGGGACCTAAGGATTTGGACTTCATAGGCGGGAAAACGTGTTAACGAAAATGCAAAATCTGCAATTTAAGAACATAGGTAATAAAAATCTAATAATTACTACATCTCCATGGGCAATTTAAATCGATTTTGAGTACAATTTCATACTGAATACGATCCGCGTTTCCATGTTAAATTCAATATGTTTAAATGGATTTGGATACACAAAGCCTGAGAATAAATAATTCAAGCTTTTATTTTGGTCAACTTGGATTTTTTGGGTTATGAATGTTTTTGAGAAAATAAATTGCGAATTGTGGAAGCGGCAATAGTGGTTTTGCTGTGTGTTTTATTACACACGTGATAACAATTTCTGCTAAAAAAGAAAAAATTATGAGCGTGCATCGTGTTACAAGTACAATAGACGATATTATCTTTGGTGTATACAAGACGATTCGAATACGGAGGTGTTTCCATGCAACAAATTTCGTTCCGGTCCTCTTCTGATCCTATTTTCCAAGAGAAAAGTTTTTTTTAGTATTTTTCCCTTCTTTAAAAGCAGTTTCAATCAATTTAGGTTTGCTAACAATCGTGTTTAAGGTTGACGGAGGAATGTTTAACTTCCGCACTATATTGACATGTTTTATATTTGGATTGTGATTACATCAAGGATTTTCAGTTTTTCACTGTTGGTTATTTACCTACTACACTTTCTTTTTTTCATTGTAAATGAAAAGTTAAAATACAATCTACGGTTGTTTGGTCATCACTCAACATTAGAAACTATCGTTAGCGTTTACCGCGTTTACCACGCCAAGGTAAAGCATTCTCTATCCCGCCCACAGAAATCGTGTCACACAAATATTTAAATGCATGTATGTGATTGGCTGCCGATATCCACCCCGTGACCAAGGATTGACCAAAGTAGCAAATGAGGACGTCAAACTATGAACGTGTTAAACGCCTACATCCACTGTACCGATCAAGGATTGGCCAAAACAGCGAATGAGTACGTCAAACTTCAAACGTAGTAAGCGGGACCGGGAAAACGCACTAAGCAAACATTATTTATTATATTTGGTGATTTGGTACCGGGACTTTTATAATTCAACGTAATACACGGGAAAACGTGTTAATGAGGAACGTGCTAACGAGATTCCACTGTAAATAGAAAGGTTTGTTCTGGAAATAGTGAAATTTATTTACTCCTTAAATACAGCAGCATCAGACTCTCAGAGATCTTCTGTGACACGACCCGAGATTCAAGAAGAGATTACTCATTGCTCATCACTGACGTAACCAAAAAACAAAGTTTTTAGTCATGGTCACCTTTTATCTTTGGACCCTGCCCCAGACTGTGTTCATTGTCGTGCGCCGTTGTCGGTGCGACATGTTTTACTTCAGTGCCAGTTACATGCGTCCTTGGGCTTGCCAACAACACTGCTTGAGATGCTGGCAGACACTCCCTGTGCTGCGGATCGTGTATTGCATAGCGGTATGGGCGGCCGGCTTTGATGACCTAGTTTTATTCTTCTGTTTTATTCGTAAGTTTTACCGCTGCTGCCTTTGGCCTTTTATTTCTTTACCTTGTGGTTTTTATCCCTATTTGCTCTACATTTTGTAGTTGCTGGCACTATTTTAGTGAAGTTTTAATTGTTTCGGTTTGAACTGCGGGCTTCTTACCTGTGTTTTTGCTTCTTGCTTTAGCTTTGCCTGGGTGCTAATGACCATAGCAGTCGTATGCCCTAAAATCCTACCACCACCACCACCGCCGCCTACTACTACTACTAAATTTACAGTTTATTTTCACCACGATTGTACATCCATTCCGATTCCGATATAATTAGCATTTTGCTTTTTTTTTATTTTTATTTATTTTCACCACAACTATACCCCCGCCGCTGTAATGTTGCACTTGACAGCTAGCGTTTAAGTTGGTACACTCGCAAAAAAACAGATGAAAAGCTTCAACCGTTTGACTTCCTAAGCCAATCACAAGGCAGCATTCCGGATGGCCGATGACAAAGCGGAACTGGAACTAGAATCGGCTCTGTTGCCAGATGTAACTATTCCCAACCACGTGCTTCAGTTTGTGAATCTCTAGCACGAGCGTCGAGTTGTTCTTTGCAAGCTACATATTCATTGTTATTTATATTTGTGGTTATTGTTTAATAGTTTTGTTATTGTTCGTTTATACATATATATTTATCCATTTTATATATATTTCATTCATATTATTTATTTAAACAAAAATTAAGTGCGACAATATCTGAAAAACGACGCCGATCGCCGAGTGATTCACGAAGTGAAAATCCTTTGCGCCGAGGTGTGCCACTTAATAGTCGTGCATTGGAACTTTTTAAGCAGAACCTGGGAATTCTTTGAACAGGAAAAGGAGTACGTAAAACTTCATGGCAATCCCTCTATTCCTGCTGATAAAGCCGTACAACGAACTGCAGCAGCTCTTGGACTAACCATGAGAACTGTTACCTATACACAAGGGAGTGAAACTCCAAGAGAAAGACGACAAAATTCCTGAACCATCTGAAATGCAACACGTATTTCTATCAACTCCAGGGAAGAAAAGAAAGCAGCCTCGTCCAGTCACAAATCTTGATGCTTTCCAATTAGACGCCATACATAGACACATTTATGCCTATTATCATAGAAAGAAGTATCCGACTATACCAAAGCTGCTTATATCGCTTATTTTTAATTAATAATAATAATAATAATACGAAATAGTTATTATTCATTGACGTTCGCTACTTGCGTACACTTTTTGTATGCGGCTTAGACACGATAGAAAGGAGAAAAATCAGCTGTTGTTGTTTACTAGCCACTCTGGCAACGTCGCAACCGCAATGTAGCCAACCTTACGTGAAGCCACACGAACTGTCAAGTGCAAAGATACAGCGGCGGGGGTATAGCAGTATTTTGCAGGAAACAGAAAACCGACTAAATGGACGTAAAGTTGTTATTCCAGGGAACGCCTCAATTGTACTGATTTGCTATCTTTATCCAAATTACTTGTTTCAGGCCACTGCTATTACAATGAAAATATTTCAGTGTTGTTCATTAACATTGTAATTTTTTTTCTGCAGTGGGACCAATGGGCAAGGCTCCAAGTGCAATCAAGACAAACATAAAGGCAGCATCACAAGTCCATCCTTATGTGAGATGAATTGGTAATGAACTTTCAGATTTTGTGTAGTTTGTCATAAGCATAACTTTGTACCAAATATGTTAACACCAAAGCTCAAGTTCGTTGGTTTGGTTTAGTTTTAAGACGTCATCGATGATGTATTTGTGAAAGAGTTAGAGGTTTGTGTCGGATTGTGGTGATGGTAAAGTGTTGTAACTTCTGCTTAAAGAAGTGTAGCAATAAGGGTTGCCATGTAATATCTTTTTCTAACTGATATTGAGTACTTAATTTACAACACATGTGGAAGAGAGTGAAGTACGACATCTACATGTTAAGGGATAGTTCAAGAATGTGTTGTTCAAAATGAACACTTCACAGTTCTCAATTCATAAAAGTTGATAAAGTCTGAATGCCCTTGTATATGTTATATAGAGCCTTTGTTTGGACATGTGGCCATATTACAGGGAATTGCTTGCCCTGCCCTGCACTGTAGTGTTTCTAACTGGTTCTGTTCCCTCTCCGTGTGCTGGCTATCAGATTGATGCAAAGTCTTTCTGCTCTACAGATGCTGTTACATTGTAAGATGATGTGTTTCACTTTTATAATGTGTTGATGCCATTATAATACCAAAAAGTCTGTATACTTTAGAACACAGAATCTTCATATATGGTTCCTATGTAACAACAAACTCTTCTAGAGAAGTGAGACAGATTCCCTGCTGTTTGTGTGTCTCTCAGAGAAACAGCTCGTAATAATGTGAATAGATTTAGGGAAACAGGATTCTTACAGAGGAAAAACTTGATGATATCGAAGAAAAGTTAGAACAAAGTTCTAAGAAGTCTCTGAGAAAGCTTAATCGATATTTTGCAAACCTTGGCTTGAAACCCTATAAGTTAACTGTAGTTCAGGAATTGCAAGGATGAAATAATGTGAGAGTAGAGTTAATTTCTGCAGTTGGTGGTTGGATAATGTTAATGATCGCTCTATTGACCCATATGGATTTTATTTATATGGCCAAGAAGAATTAACACAAATTTTGTTAAAAGGTGTGACAGATGTGTGAACATCATTTTCAGCATCTTCTATGATGAAGATGTGTTATAATGTGACTGCACTTGAATTTAAGAGGCTGAATATCCGATTGTGCTGGCAAACAGAGTGCTTCCGGGTACCAAAGAAATTCCCGTTAGGCCGGCCACACATCCAAACAAAGGCTCTGTAATATTCTTCCACATGCCAAGATCTGAACAATTTAAGAAGCAACTTGAAGATATCAAAATAGTTGGCATTGTAGATTGGGTATATCAAATAAAGCCAACAGGTTGTAGCTAGAGTTGAGCACAGGTACAAAGACTGATCTATGCGTAATGGAAAGGGAACTTGGGCAGTATTTAATCAACATTTCAGTATTGTGTTTTAAATAAGTAAAGTGGTGGAGTACCCTGCTGATTCTGATAACACTTGTATATGGGATCTGCAAGGGCAGATATTTTTAGACCCAGCCCGATCTGAACTGAGCCCAAGTATAGGTTGTACTGTGACGCTTGGCCCAATTGTCTTGTTAAGTAAAATTATTTTTCAGTTATTAGCTTTATTATTATTATTCCACGAACCACTGCTGCCTGCATTGCAAAGGGACCCGGGTTTGAATTCTGGTACCGGCATGGGAATTTTTTCCCCTACTGGGGGCCTGGTAAAAGATGTGCTCAGGTCATTGGGACCACAGAAATAGTGGTGACTGAGGTCAAGGAATTCGCATATAGTTAATGGCATGTTAACAGGATACTGTCTTATTGACCGCATGTCATCACTAATTCTACACAGGATGCCCTGGGTGTCTATGGATGGAAGGAGGTGGAGTTTGTAGCTAGCTGCTGTGCTGTTGTAATATTTGCAATTGGTTGAAGCGAGTATAAATTTATTACTAGCTGGTTTACTCAACATTGCATGGGTAGCTGTTTAAACTTGAATGCTGATAACTCTCCCGTTCTTTATTGAAGTGTAAGACACTTAAACAAAGAGTTAATTAAAATTTCAGGATACTATAAAAAACAAAATAAAAATACTGAAAAAACACTACACAAAAGCACTGTTGAACCACAATTTGTTATAATGATTTCTTGTGAATGCAGTGGAGTGACTTCCACGTTGTCACATTATTTATAGAGAAAATCTTAGTTGGGAACACATAATAGCAGTTTAAGTAATGCCAATATAACCTTCTCAGTAACAACATACATAAAATTACATTGATATTTTAAAAAGAAGCTAGAAACAGTGACGTGTTATTGATTTATTTAAGGTGAGTTGGAATTGTTACACTAACATCACTTATGTTTACTCACTTAACATGTTTTGGGAAACGGTTGTTCCCATCCTCAGAAGCTAATCCGACTGGTCGGTGTTGTTGGAGTTTCTGTTTTGTTGACTGGATACCTATGATGGCATCTTGTGGTGGTGAAATATGCTTCCAGAGGAGACTTGGTGGTGGCAAATAAAAATTCATTAGATGTGTGTTGTGTTTTAGAATGATGATCTTCTCCCATGCATCTAATTCAGCTGCAAATTTGGCTGGTTTGACTAATGTAATATTGGGTTTGATGCTGTGATTAGTGATCCAAAAATGGTGTGAAACTGCAGATTTGTCCATTTGTTTGTACATCTCATGTGCTCCTTTAGCTTAGTTTTTACGTTTCTTTTTGTCTTACCAATGTATACTTTATTGCAATCTGAACAATTGATTTTGTAGATTCCAGCTTTTTTGTCTTGTGGTATGGGGTCTTTTAACTTGTTACAAAGTAATTTCTCGTATGTTAAATTTGTTCTGTTGGGCTAGGTTGATGTTGTGTTTCATGAAAATCTTCTTAAATTTGTGATATGTTCTTGGGTGGTATATGAATTTCTTGAACTTTAGCTGTTTCTCTTGCTGGCTGAGATTTGTTGTGTCTTTGATGTGTTTCTGTCGTTTGAATTTTGCAATTTTTTTGTCAATTGCTGCTTTATTGAACCCATTATTTATTGCTGTGTCTACTATGTGCTGGTATTCTAATTGGTATTCGTGTTTATTTAAGGGGGTATATACGAGTCTGTGTGTTAGGCTGTTTAGTACTGCATGTTTGTGTGTGGTTGGATTGAAACTCTTATTTTCTTATGTAATTAGTAGAGTGTGTTGGCTTCCTGTATATACCAAAGGTTAAGTTCTTTTGTTCCCTGATAATTTTTAGGTCTAAAAATGGTAGCACGCCTTCTTCTTCCATTTCTATGGTGAATTTAATTGATTGGTTCTGCAGATTTAGTAAGGTTAAGGAGTCTTGTATGACCTATTAGGGACAACAGCAAAGATGTCATCGACATATCTGTGCCAAACTTTAAAAATGTTTGGGAAGGAAGTTGTTATGTGTGTTTCCAAGTAACTCCAATAGATCTGCAAGGAAAGGTGAAAGTGGGTTGCCCATCGTTAACCTGTTGGTTGTTAGTAGAACTTCTTGTTGAAACTAAAACAATTTTGTGTGATGCACAAATTGGTAAGTTGTATGAGGTCTACTATTTCATCTTCCGGCGTGTTAGTCTGCTGGAACCATTTCTTTATTGACACAGGAGTTGATCTGTAGGGACAGACAGATTTTGTGAGTAAACATAAGTGATGTTAGTGTAACAATTCCGACTCACCTTTAAATAAATACATAAAACTATTAAGGAAACACAACACAAGCCCCCCCCCCCCCACCAAAAAGGCCAGAATTAACATTCAAACACAGCCTAATACAATACAGTTAGAAATTTTGTTAAGTTTCCCACCAAGCGAGTGTAGGGCCTTTATATTTGTGTAGGTAGCATTGTTGGTATAATTATGTTATTACTTCATGATCGATGTCAGAGAGGAGATCAATGAATAGTGTATGAACTCAGTGTTCCTTTGTTACTTTGTGAGGCCGTAAAAATGTGTGTTGGCAATGTTCAAGCTACTACGATTATCATGGTCTTGTGAGCTTTTGTAGTCATTGCATAAAATTAATTAATCTTGTGAAATGGGGCAGTAATTTTTGCTTTATGTCAAAGGTTATCTGTGCCAAGTTAGGTTGAAATTGGCGTAACCATGTAGAAGCTTATAAGGAACGTACATGCATATACTGACGTTTATAATTACTTCTGTTTTAGATGTGTGCATGCTGCGATAATTGTGCAGTTCTGGTCATCTTAACATCGTGGACCAAAAAAAATGTTATTAATTTAAATGTTTTTATTTTCCCTTTACATGGAACAGTTTTTGTTATTTTTTTATTTTTTTTTTAAATGGTGGCAATGATTTTGATAAAAATACATACGTTTTATGATATTTACACACAGATAAAATGCTCTGTTGAAAATGTGATAAATGAGTTTTCTTAAACTTATTTGGGATTTGAAATACCGCTTTGAGTTCTAAAATGTATGGCTAGAAAAGAATATCCAAGGAATATTTCTATGATTTTAATTTCTTTTTTGTCAAAGTTGGCAATGTTACTATTTGCTGCCTTCCCAATTTCTGATGAGTACTACAAATCGGTGTTAAAGCCTGATATACAATTACCAAGGAAAGGAAATCAGTAGAAAACCAGAATGCGAAAAGAGATTTCACTGGAAATGCATGTTTTGAGGTACCCTGACCCAAAAAATCATTTATAGAAAGATGGTTATATGGGAGGGAGAATAATTCAAAAATGAAATGTCAGATAAACATTAAACTAGTCCTCCAAATGTGCGACACAAAACTTTTCAAGAAAATTCCCCCATGCCAAATTCCTTTTATACGAGAAATGTTTTGTTATCTTTTGTTTACCAAAAATAGGTCTTAACAATTTTGATTATCATGGCCTATGAAGTTATCTTCATTCTGAATAAATTTTATGCAACTTGTAAGCCATAAGAGCTACCCGAAAGAGTACTTTAAAGAAAATGTAGATCTTGTTAAAATATCAATTTCTGTAAAATACACTTTGGCATTAACTTTTCCGAGATATTTGTTGCTCCTGATTTGAATTTTGCTATACTTATATTTTTTTGAAGTGCTTAAAGTCATCATTTTTGTGATGTCATGCAGAGACTATGAAATTCACGGTCAACGTTTAATTACTCACTTTTTAAACGTCTGTCACTTCAGTCTGCTGCATCTCTCTTGTGCCTACAAGGAAGTGTATAATGAAACTATACTGCAAACATTTATTTCGATTAACATGAGAGAAAATAAGACTCTGTAAGATTAAAGAGATATCTAATACATGCCAACAAGATATACTAACATTTTTTGCTTCAGACTTTTTTCACTCACTTTTTTCACTCACTTTTTTCATTGTATAAACCCCATCATTGCATACTGTAGCGGGGGTTTGGAAAATAAGGAACGTTTTCTGGTGTGTATGAACTTGGTTTAGGGTTTCGGGTACGGAAATATTATTGCCGGCTACTCAGGTAGAGGATAAGTGATTGTGAGATTCTTATCTCAGGGATTGTGTGGATGGGAGATGAATTGTACTCACAGCTCCTCTCAGTGGCCCATTTATTCTGAAGATCCACACTTGTTGTCGTACTGAAGACCCTTTACACAAGACGCGTTCCTATCTGTTTTTCCCCGTTACAGTTTCCGTGCTTCTACCCTTGATTTTATTCTCTTTCTTATTTATTCACAATATGACTTTTGTCATTCCTAGCTACCCTATCTCTCACTGTTATATTATGACGATTTCCTATCGTATATCTCTTTCCCTAGTGATAATATAAACTGTTACACGTTGCTGATTTCCCTATCTTTTACTACACTAAGTATTTCATCTTGTTCTCTCTGACCCTTCACGACACAAAGTTTTTACGTCCTCATCCTAGCTCTTCCCGACACAGAGTGTTCCATGTTTCGCGTGTCAAAAACTCGCTCCTGCTCCTAGACAAAAATCTATTTCACGCCTCTTTTCTAGTTTCATTCCCTTGCGTTACTATTCACGTGACTTTTATTATTCCTTATTGGCTATTTAGCTCCTTTGCGCTTTTCCTACCATTGGTTCAATTTCAACCACCTTGTACTCTGCGAGCGTCTCTTCTGTTTCACGTTATTAACGGCTGATTTGATTTTCTGTCCGCATGAGTGCCTAGCGCATCCGTTTCATTGTTCCGCTTTCCGGCGAGTCGCCGTCGATTTCAATAGAACTTAACTGTTTCTCCTGCTCACCTTTGCTGTATTTATTAAAGGGTTTTGCCCTCTGGCATATTTCCTTGTGTCTTTTCTTTTCCTGCGTTTCCTTTCACATTCTGATTTATTTATATGTGTCTCTACTTTATTTTATTTCATCCGTAATAATGTTTATTCCCCCCTTTTCTTAATCTTTAATATTCTCTTTTATCTCCTTATTTTGTTTTATTAGCGGATTAGTCTTAAACTTTTATTCTGGCTGTGATTATTATTGTACTCGCGGATCTTATCACTTCAATACCAATACGTTATATTCAGTAAAAGTTGAACTTAACAGTTTTTCATTGTCTTTGCAGACAAAATGCCACAGTTAGACATTTGCAGTGTCAACGTAATTATAGTAAAACAATTGTGTGATATGTCACTCTGAAGTGTCCTCATTATCAACTAATACTACAAAACACATCTTTATAGTGATATAGTGATATGTTTAATTTTTTCTAATCAATTTGGTGCTTACAAGTTAGAGACAATGATATAATAATATGGAATCTACCGAGATCCTATGAATTTTGTATGCTGTAATTAATCATTTGATCCTCAGCTCAAGGTGAGAGCATTACTTCCTGAGTGCATACTTTGCAATATATTTTTAATACAGTAGAATCTTGTTAGCACGTTTTTGCAGGGACCTAAGGATTTGGATGTCATAGGTGGGAAAACGTGTTAATGAAAATGCAAAATATGCAATTTAAGAACATAGTTATGTAATAAAATCTAATAATTACTACGTCTCCATGGGCAATTGAAATCGATTTTTAGTACAATCCATGTTGAATTCAATATGTGTTCAAATGGATTTGGATACACAAAGCCTGAGAATAAATAATTCAAGCTTTTACGTTGGTCAACTTGGATTTTTGAGGTTATGAATGTTTTTGAGAAAATAAATTGCAAATTATGGAAGCGACAAGAGTGGCTTTGCTGTGCGTTTTATTACACATGTGATAACAATTTCCACTAAAAAAGAAAAAAAATATGAGCGTGCATCATGTTACGAGTACAATAGGCGAATGTATCTTTGGCGTATTCAATATGATTTGAATATGGTAAGTGTTTCCATGCAACAAATTTCGTTCTGATCCTCTTCTGATCCTATTTTCCAAAAGGAAAGTTTTGTTTTTGCATTTTTCCCTTCTTTAAAAGCAGTTTTAATCAATTTAGGTTTGCTAACAATTGCGTTTAAGGTTGACGGAGGAATGTTTAACTTCTGCACTATATCCATATGTTTCATATTTGGATTGTGATCTATTTCAAGGATTTTCAGTTTTTCAGTGTTGGTTATTTATTACACTTTCTTTTTTTCATTGCAAATGAAAATTTAAAATACAATCTACCTATATTTGGTCAACACTCAACAGTAGAAACTATCGTTGCATTTACCACGCCAAGGTAAAGCATTCTCTATCCCGTCCACACAAATTGTGTCACACAAATATTTACATACATGCATGTGATTGGCTGCCGGTATCCACCCCATGACCGAGGATTGACCAAAGTAGCCAATGAGGACGTCAAACTTTGAACGTGTTAAGCGCCTTCTCCCAATGGACCAATCAAGAATTGGCCAAAACAGTGAATGAGGACGTCAAACTTAAAACGTAGTAAGCGGGACCGAGAAAATGCACCAAGCAAAGGCTATTTATTACATTTGGTGATTTGGTACCGGGACTTTTATAATTGAACGTAATACACAGGAAAACGTGTTAATGAGGAACGTGCTAACGAGATTCCACTTATTTTAATTTAAATTCAAGAATGTTTATACTTCCACAGTGCTGATAAATTTGTTTACTAACATCATCTGAATATTTTAAATTTTGATAAATTATTCAGGTGTAACCAATGAACTTGCAGATAAAAGTTCCAATTTTGGGGGAGACCAAGGGTGATAACTTTGAGAATTTGTTGTCGCAAAGAAATGGGTTGCCTTCATTATTGCATTTCTAGTGAGCAGTATTCATAATTGTTAAAAATTGTGGGATATTATTCCTCCATTCCTGGTCATAACACCAATGTAGAGTTTGCCCTTTATAAGTGCTCAGTGGACAGAAGAAAGGAATTGGTCAGCAGTAAATGCAATACTACAAATATGAAAATTTGAAAAATATAAGTTATAATGAGTTTCATACCAAGTTCCTTTCTTCTGTTCCAGATTCTGAGAAATACGATAGGTATAAAAACACTTAAAGCTTGATACTGAATCATTTAATGCATTTTTGAAGATATGTGCTTGCGTAAGGTAAAATACAGTAAAGCAATCCTTTCAAAACAGGATTATTAATTAAATGCACATTTCTCTTACATTTTGGCTGCTTATTCCTCAAACTTTCTTTTACTGAAATCAATTAAACACTGTAAAAATGTCTTGGTTTTAGATTGTCAGACTATGGTAACCCTACGTTTAAGATATTACATGACAAATAAAATATATATCTTGAAATTTCTGACAATAGTCTGTGAAGAAAGTTTTTATTGCTGCTAAACAATAAAAGTTAGATGAAAAGTTTAGGCACAAAAAGGTAGTTTTCTTTAAAACATACAGTTTATTTCAAATAACTTTTTGTGGCATCAGCCATTTCTGAGATATCCATAGTGGTTTGAATTTTTCAATACTTTTGTTACTTTTTTGGAGTGCTGTCACCATTCAGTTGTTTCTCCCAATGTCATGGAGAGAGTATGGAATTTCAAAGCCAGCATATAGCAACCCACTTTTAAACTCTCACTTTCTATATCCTTCTACGTCTTGCATCTACAACAAAATGTGTAATGGAACTATTTCTGTAAACGTTTATCTCGGTTAACATCAAGTTGATAGAAAAATAAAATTTTGTAAGAATGGTTCGTAGAAGCTATATAAAAATAAATTATACTGGGTAAAGAATACATGTGAATATATTGTCAGAAATTTTGTTTAATTATGCACGGTGACCTGATTGTTTAATCTCGTTGGTGCTTAAAATCCCTCCATCAATACTGCAACATTGCTCATACAGTAAAACACAGTGGTCAGGTTCAGTGTAGCTAAATGCATCTGAGGGGAATTTTCTTTAATTTGACCACTGTATGGGGTGTCCCCTCAAACACTTATCCTTCAATATGTTCTCCAAAATGTCTAGTTGGACATGGCGGCCAGGAAACACTAGGAAAATGTTAATGTAGTTTCTTACCAGCACAGCAAAATGAGGTAACACTTTATCTTGCGAAAGCAGAAGTACAAGAAATTTAAACCTGGTCATGAGTTGTGGTCACCACATGTTTACCATTAACAGTTGTAAAAAAGAAAAACAGTATTAATTTTTGTTAACGTTGAAGTTATGTTTTACATGAGTTAAATATTTATGCAATTTGTCAATGATTTCCTTCATCAACTTAAAACAGTTGTTTTTACTCTTTACTTTCTCTGCCACTTACCTACGTAAGTAGAGGAAATATTCCGTTCTACCCAAAAATTTGTTATGGAGATTTCACTGCAAATACCATTTTGAGGTCCCCTAAATTTTTTAGAAAAATGTGTGTGTGTGCGTGCTTGCTTTGTGTGTGTGTGCTCAAAGAAAAAAACTCTTTTAAATGCCAAAGTGGAGTATTTAGGTTCAGCATCTTCCAGGAATGCAACACAAATATTAAGGAAATCCCCTCATCCCATTTGATTTCTTATTTCCTCAAAAATGGCTCTAATAATTTTGATTAAAATGCCATATACACTGCCATTTGTGAAAAGTGCAATACCAATAAGGAAACACATGAATTCCATGAATTTAATAACACAGGGTAGGTACATGATGAGTAACAAATGATAAACTTTTAAATCTATACATGACCTTTGAGCCCTAATATTCAGCATTTGCTGTGGCCTCCATGCGCTGCAATTACAGCTGCTATACGCCATGGCATTGAATCAAAAAGGTTCTGAATAAGTTCCTGAGGGATTTCCCTCCATGCAGTTTGTATTCGAGCCCACAAATCTGTGACACTGGTTACTGGAGGATCGTGATGCACCAGATGCTGACCAACCATATCCCAGACATGTTCGATGGGCGACATGTCAGGCGAACGTGCAGGCCAGGGAAGCAATGGTACCCATTGAAGAAGGCTTGTAAATTCCTCGCAATATGTGGCCGGGCATTGTCCTGTTGAAATGTGGCCTGTGGAGTTGCCTGAAGCAGAGGGAGTACCTCAGGCTCTACAACCACCATTAGGTACCAGTTGCTGTTCAAAGCGCCCTCAATTCATAGGAGGCAAGATCAATTGTTGTAACCAATGGCACCCCAAACCATCACACCTGGTGTTTGCTATGCCGCTCAACATTGCAGCCCTCCAGATTGCGCTCACCATGGTACCATCGGACATGTATGCGGCCATCACTGTAGGACACGTTGAAGTGGGACTTGTCCGAAGAGACTATATTTTGCCACTCAGCACCCCAGTGATGGTGTTACGTGCTCATTGCAGTCAGAGGAGCTTGTGGCTTTTGGACAATAGAAGCCGATGTAATGGCATGCATGCAACCAGTCCAACCTGCAGCAGATGGTGACGAACCGTTGATGCAGACAAGTTCATACCTGTTGCAGTGCTCCAGCATCGAGCTCTGTGGATGAAGCTGTATGGTCCGTTATGGTCATGCGGACAAGATGACGGTCATCCCTTGGTGTGGTCATGTTCCATGGTCCAGTACTCGCTCTTCGCTGCATACGACCTACATCTATCAACTGCTTCCACACACACATGCCCTGTACGAGCCGAAATGTCACAGTATGACAAGCCTGCTTCCTGGAGCCCGATCATTCTGCCCCGTTCGAACTCGCGCACATGCTGATATGGCTCCCTTTGACATTGTTGAGGCATACTGGCACCTACTTTATTGTTGCCACCTTGTTTAACAGCTCTGCACTGTCTACACTGGGCGCAACTATGACCTTATCGGACCGACATGAGAGGGCTCTGCTCGGCCTCATCTCTCTGCAAACCTAATCACTTATTGCTTGCATACTCTTCTACACTTCCACCAAACTTTGGAGTTATTTGGAAAATTATTTCTTGGTGTTGCAATTTTCACAAATGGCAGTGCATTAAAGATATTTACATGACAAATAAAATGTTTATCTTGAATTTTCTGAGAATAGCCTGTGTAGTCCTCTTCATTCGGAATGAATTTTGTATAAAGGTTGGTTCACAGTAACCCGAGAACGGGAAGTAATACAACATATAAGATTTTAGTACATAATAGTCGGGTAACAGAACAGGAATATCTATGGACGATTGTATTGATCACAAAGTGGAGAGTCGATTTTATGCATGGATTTCATTTGTTTTTAACTGACCAATGATATTTTATCACCTGCCTCCAATTCTGCCAACATAATGTAGGTTAGTCAATGTCAAAATTTGGTAAAGTAAACGCCTAAATGGAGATCCATTACATTGCTAATTCCTTTAGTCGTACCAAGCTTTCATTCCTTTATTAATGGCGTACAGTGAAGTTATTTGTTGTTCTTTGTAGCTTTAGCTATTTTTTTGAGGCAATAGCCAATTTTAAATTGCATATAAACAAGCTACAGATGACCCTTTCACTAGAAGAACCAATGGATCTGCGGGTGTTAGGATGCACATGTGCTAGAATTTCTTCCAATTTCATGCTTCCAGCTTGTGACTAGAGAGAGTATTACACAGCAACCTAGAATAATCTTTCAGTGAAGAATTTAATGCATAATATGGATCTAAGATGCTGTGCCTGGAAATGAGAACGGAAAAGTTAAAACTTGGCCAGATCTTCTTTTCCGGGCTCAGGAAAGCTTCCCATCAATTGTGAATGCTCCCATTAAAATTCATGTATTTTAACTTTGTCATTCTCATTCTAGTTACTGTTCTCGGTGGTTGTGAACCAGCCTTGACTGGCGAACTGTAAGAGAAAGACAACATCTTACTACACAAAAAATGTATATCTCTTTTTTTTGTGGTTAAACATTTCCAAGATTTTTAATTTATTTAAAATTGAATATACTTGTATAATTTTCTCAATTTTTTTTGGGGGGGGGGTCATGCAATGAGCACAGAATTTCAAAGTCAACACATAGCGACGACCCACTTTTTTAAAACTCTAACAGTCGCTTCAGCCTACCATATCCTTTATATACCTACAAATAAGAGGTAATGAAAGTTTATCTTGATTAACAAGAAGTAGACAGAAGAATAAGCTTTTGTAAGAATAGTTTGTAGAAGAGTGTAGAGAAAGTCATGTGAATGCAACACATCATTTAGGCCAGCCCAGCTGTCACAGTATTGTATAATAGAATCATTTCTGGTGGTTAGCAGAAAGTAGAGAGGAAAGGTATGAAAATAAATAATGGGTAGAGAAAGCAGTGTGACTGTTATAAGATAGTTTTGAAACATTCAAAATACTCGAGCAAGACAGCCCATATGTTTGGGGCAAGGGTTATAGTTTTGTCATTAAGACATACAACCAGCAGAGTTCTTGTGTAATTTTTGCTTTATATTGACGGTAAGGTCTTGTGATGTAAATGTAGTTTTATTTCTGTTAAGCTGAATATATATCTTGAATGCATATTGATCTCTGTTGTTCATTTCTTGTTCATAATAACCAAACACTTCCTTGGTCTTCCTGATTATCTACCATTGTATTTCATACTCCATTTCCTGTATGAGCCACAACCTATTATCTTATCACCTTACCCCGCTGACATGTATTCTTCTGCACACAGTTTCCTTCCCCTGATTGGCTAATGTTTTTGGTGGCATAGGTGTGGCTTGCATAGCACATGGAAACCTGCAGTAAACATATTGCCAGTGCGACGGGCCTCCCTCGTCTTCATTCTGGTGTGGGTGTTGAATGTCCTATAACACTTCTCTGTTGACCTATGCTCTTGGAGTGGTCACAGGAAACAAAATAAAAAAGTTTTAAGTTCACTTTAACTGTAGTTTATTTGCAAGCTTGTTTGCAGCTACTGTGAATTATATATATATACTGCTGTTAACCTGAATACATTCATGTTCCTGCAAATATAGGGTTGCGCACATAATGTCTCAAAAATATTTAATTATGTTGTCTACCATCCGCCTAGTAAATGGAGGAAGTATTGCATTCCACTCAAAAATTCAATACTGAGATTTCAACTGAAATGTATGTTTTGAGACCCCTGGAATTCCCCCCAAAAATGTTTAGAAAAGGTGGTCTGTATGTATTTCTGTGAACAGCATAACCCAAAATGAAAACTCAAAAATACCAAACTTGTATTGAAGTTCAGAACTTCCGATGATGTGATGCAAGGTTTTCAAGAAGTGCTGTTGCTATTCAGTTGTTTCTCACAATATCATGAAAATACAATGGAATTTCAAGGCCAGCATGTAGTGACTAGCTTTTAATCTCTTTCACAATATTGACATTCAATGTAAAGCTACTAGTTTTACAAAATATTTAGACTATTTAAGTCTTTTTTTTTTTTAATTTTCATATTATAGTGGTACATATTATTTGTAGCTATTTTATATCATAAATATATTAATTAATTCCAACACTATTGTAGTTTTTTGTTTTAGCAAGAAACAAAATCCATTCAACTGCAGTAATATGTAACTCCGTTGTCATCCATGCATGCCATCACACCAGCTATTTTACATGGGCCCTCCCCATCCTTTGCCACAGGCACATTTGACTGCAATTGCTAGGACTCAAACTCATGACGTTCTGCTTTGAACGGATGGTCAGTCAATTTCATCTCTCCATGATCATGGCTGTTCGAATTGCTTACATGTAAGCGCCTGTGAAAGGGATGTAAAACCTGGTTTAGGAATTAGAGGAAGAGTGGCATATTAGCAAAAACTGGCCAGGGCAGTGGTTTAAACAGGACTGTTGAGCTGGTTTCCTCTATGCCTCATGACAATGGAACATGAAGTAAATAAAAATGTAAGCTTTTTTAAAAGTAGTCTGTAGAAACTGCATAAAAATAAATGATAGTGGACAGAAATCCATGTGAATGTAATACATCAGATTTTTAGGAAAAGGAGTGTGTTGCCTGTGAACATCATAACTTAAAAACAAAAAGTTGGTTAAACACTGCACTTGGAAGAAGAAAGCTGAAGATGAAAACATGTTCAATTAATTTCAAGTAAGTGAAGTTTTAGTGTATCCGCCGACTCAAGATTCAATTAAATTACCACACTTGGTATTTAAGTTCATCTTCCAAGGATGCAACACAAAGATTTTCAAGAAAATCTTCCCCACCCAAAAGTACTCTTTAGAATGAATAATCCTCTTTGGTCTAGGGGTACCATGCTAGCCTCTAGTTCTCGAGGTTGCAGCTTAAAATCCGACAGAGTGCGATGGATTTTTTTCGGGTGTAAAATCCTTAGCATGGCTTACCTTGGAAGGGAAGTAAAGTTGGTGGTACCGTGTCTTAGATCTACAACACGTAAAAGAACCTCAAGCCTGATGGAGGGCAACATTTCTGGTCTTTCATGCCCAATACAGAATGGGATGCTAAGAACCGTAATAGTTAAAGAGCATCCATAAATAAAACTTGAGATTTAATTTTTAAGATTGAGTAATTTTTATTATTTCTGATTTGCTTAAAAAAGGCTGTAACAATTTTGAATAAAATACCATACATTTAAAGTATAAAGTTACATCTTGAAATTTCTGTGAATAGCCCGTGGAGTCTTCTTTATTCTGAATATCTTTTGTGTAATTGGTAAACCGTAAGAGCTCGACAAAATCTTTACTACAGAAAAAATGTAGTTCATGTTAAGGCAAACACTTTGTCAAATTTATTTTTAGCATTATCCATTTCCGAGATAATCCTTGTTATTGGTTTGAATTTTTAAATACTTTGGTTTTTGCTCATGGTCCTGAAAAGAACATGGGATTTCAAAACTATGACGACATATTGAGCCACTTTAAGCAAACTGACTATAACTTTAGCCTACTGTACACCTACAATGAGATGTGTAATATGGTTTATTTCAGTTAACAAGAAGAATAAGCTTTTGTAAGAATAGTGTGTTGAAGAGGGGTACAGAAAGTCACATGAATGCAGTGCATTAGAGTTTTTAATTATTGATTTGTTTGTGTAGATCCCTAGCTTCCATTATTATATGGGACAAGTAAACAGTTAAGCTTGTTTTATTTTCATTTGTGGTGAAACACTGTCTTACTCTTCAGGCTCTGTGGAGGGTAGGGAATGATTCTAGTTAAAAGAATAAAGGTGGTTTAGAGTAGGATTACTGGATAGAGGGGACTTGAAGTACCTTGACATGCAAGGGATCTTTTGTGCATACACCCCCGGGAGGAACGAATGAGGTGAAGAAACCACAGGAGACGTAAAAATCCTTATCATGGCTTCCTTCGGAAGGGAAGTAAAGCCATGGACCCATGTCGTAGATTTACGGCACATAAAAGAATGTCAAGCCTGATAGAGGCCTCTGAGCAAAATTCCCAGTCTTTCACACCCAATATAGAATGGGATGGTAAGGACCACAGCAGTTAAAGAGCGTCCATAAATAAATTAAAAAAAAAATAATAATAAAAAAAACTTGGATACTTTTAAGCTGTATGGTACCCAGACTCATTTGAGCCTCATTAACCCATTTTATTCATTTATCCTATATTACCTACCAAGTTAAAAGACGTTAAACTTAAAAAAATTAATTAATTAATGAGCTACATCAAACCACTAAGGTAGTTTTTTATTCATAATTAGTTTTTGATATGGCAATATCAAATGTTCCTTGGACTCTACAATTTAATGTACCACTGCCAAATTTTTAATTTGAGCTTAATATAAAAACACAAACAAATTGTTGTGTAGGCATTGCTTAATTTTAATTACTTGTGGAGGAAAAATGTTTCAACTATTTCAATGTGAGTTATGGAAAATGATTAATTTCAACTGAACCATTTAATATGTTTTTAACTAGTGCACAACAGTTTTTAAGTCTGTAATTCCTGAAAATTTCAAGCTAATAAGTTATAAATTGTGGTCCAAGGAATGGTCACTAGTAAAAATGGATCAAGTTCACTGCTGTGCTTTACCAAAGTGGTTCAGAACCAATTAAATAACTATTTTTGGCTCTAAAATTGATGATATTAAAATACCAATTGTGTAGCATTAAAGTACAAGTTATAAGAATAATAATAAAAATGCAGAAAACTAAAAATTGAAAATTTTAAAATTTTTAACCAAATTCCAAATTTCACAGATGCATTCTGAACAGCCCTTTCTGTTAACATCTAAAGGTTAATACTGTCGTGTATGTCATCAGCGAAAGCATTTAACTTATATTATTTTGATAATATTTCATTGATGATTTCAAGATATTCAGAATTTAGTCAAAACTTCATTTTTATACCTTCTTAACATATAGAAGCTTTGTTAAGCTGCGTACATGACGGATGTAAGTAGCTACCATTTCCTATGGTAGAACCCAGGGATGCTCTAGTAATGCAATTTCCTGATGGAAAGCTCTGGAACAGTGTTATATCTGCAACTTGCGATGTAGTGCATCCGGTAGGAATTTTCCTACCAACCGACGTAAATCCTGGGGACCGGCACACCATATAAGGTAAAGCCACCATGACAATTTGATGCCATTCCACAGGATATTAATTTGTTATTTAAGTGAGTCCAGGAGCCCTCTCGCGGGCTTTTTCTTTTCTAATCTCCAAGTCTCAAGATAGACACTCTACGGCGCTCTGGAGCCGTCCGTAGGCTCACCGATGACACACTTTCGATACTTCTCCTAAGGTAAGGCCTGATGGCTAATCACTTCTCTTAATCTTCATCCTAGATTCAGTTTAGGAGCCCTGTTATGTAAACCAAACACTAGCCACTTGAAGTCATTAAAATACTGCTCAGTACGTTACTCACGGTTAAACCAAACACTAGCCACTTGAAGTCATTAAAATATTGCTCAGTACGTTACTCACGGTTAAACCAAACATTAGCCACTTGAAGTCATTAAAATACTGCTCAGTACGTTAGTCGCAGTTAAACCAAACACTAGCCACTTGAAGTCATTAAAATACTGCTCAGTACGTTACTCACGGTTAAACCAAACACTAGCCACTTGAAGTCATTAAAATATTGCTCAGTACGTTACTCACGGTTAAACCAAACATTAGCCACTTGAAGTCATTAAAATATTGCTCAGTACGTTACTCACGGTTAAACCAAACATTAGCCACTTGAAGTCATTAAAATATTGCTCAGTACGTTACTCACGGTTAAACCAAACATTAGCCACTTGAAGTCATTAAAATATTGCTCAGTACGTTACTCACGGTTAAACCAAACTTTTTGATATTGCTCTACTTTCTGATCCTTAAACCTACATCCTCAAGTCACACCCCCCTGGTTGTGACAGTACAAACACTAGAAAAAAAAAACAACTGAGTCTGTCTGCACATTATTTTATTTAAAAATAAAACAGGACCAATAGTTAACAATAGCATCATTTCAAAACTTGAAAACAATTCTTACAATGTTAAAGCAATTTTTGCATGCTGGTTGGCACAACATTTTTTGTATTTAATACCTTTCTTGTTTTTCCTCGTAAACATAAATGTTGAAACATATATATTTATTTTCTTTTCGTTTCTTCAAGTACAGACATAAGGACATTGCAAAGCAAAACATTTCTTTTGAACTCGTTTAAAAGCTATCTAATGAAGACAGAATTCTGAGCCATTTTAATCCTGTCTTTCTTGTAGTAGCTTATAATATCTATTCTTAATGAAAATATTACAAGTATTTGTATATGCAAATATCATACATGCAGCGTTCATTCACTTCATTCTTTCGCAGGACAACTAAAACAAACAAATAAGGGTAGTACTTTCTCAACTTAAAAACATTAAAATTCACAAGCCGAGAAGCAACATTACATCATTTCAAAGTACAGGATATGTTTGATTTTTTTTTCCGCAAGCAACAAACAGTACTTCTAGAAGGCAGTGTCTAACTCTTTAATTCTTCTCGTTCATCTAAAAGCATTAGCTACGTTATTCAGATATTAAAAACAATTGTTGAAAGACAGGCAAATTCACAGTAATATTTATTGTTTGTAAGAGTAAAGAAATGCAGTTCAAGATGTCTACAACAGCAATTCTAATTTTCACAACAAATATGAGAAATAGAAGAAAAGGTTATTCTGCATAAGGTTACATTGAAAACGAATAAACAGCTTGGTCAATCACTGATGGAATTGCAAATACCAATAAAGAGTATCAAAAAGTTCTAAAAATATTTTCAAAAATGTATCATGGATTTGTTAATTTATGTAAAATCAGAATTAAAATATGTGTTAAAACTTTCTCTAATTCACAAAAGAGTAAAAAAATGTGTTTAGGTGTTTTTAGTGAAGAAAAATAAAAAAAAGTCATGTTTTATGCATAAAAGTTCTGCAATTGACTTGGTTTCTTGCAGTTGATCATAGTTCACTTTTTTTTTCTATAGAAAATAGTAAAATTGGTACAGTTGGTGTTAGTTAATACATAGCTAAGTATTTGCTATAAAAATAGAAAAGCATTGGCGTGTTTCAAAACCTAATGTGCGCTGTGAAATACTGAAAATTAAATTACTAGCCCACCGCTTTGGTGGGGATAGTATGTGTGTGCCTCACATGCTAGAGGCCCCGAATTCGAATTTTGTTAGGGTGAGTTACCCAGATAAGGTTTCTCCGGGAGTTTCCCTTATCCTGACAAGATGAACGTGGGGTAACTCTAAGCTCTAAGGACCCTGGGCTTGTTTGAGCGTCGCTTCACCCATTTAATTCATTCTCCGTCCGATATGATCTATCGGGTTAAACTAGAAATTACTAGGTATGGCTTATCATGAGGGTACATAAAAAATAGCTGAACAGATTTAATACAATTTAAATAAATCATGCTTTAGTAACAATGGAAAAATAAAAGCTTTATGTGTTGCATTCACATGACTTTCTCTACTCACTCTAAATACTACTCTTACAAAATCTTATTATTCTAACTACTTCTTGTTAATCCAGATCAATTTTTAATTCACATTTACACATTTAATTGTACAATGCATTAGGTAAAGTGAGAGACAGATTTCTAAAGAGCATGTTGGCATATGAAGGCTTTGAAATTTCATGGTCTTTGCATGACCACAAGAAAGAAAGAAAAAAAACAAACAAACAAACAAAAAGATGAATAGTGAGTTCCCAGTTGCAAAAAAGTATAAGTATTTGAAACTTTAAACCAATAACAAAGAATATCTCAGAAATGGTTAATGCCACAAACAATTTAACATAAATTCTGTGCTTTAACAAGATCTACATTTTTTGTGTAGTAAGATTTTATCTCTCTCTTATGGTTTAACATTTATACAAAAGTAATTTAGAATGAAGGGGACTTCAAAGGCTATTCTCAGAAAATTCAAGATATACATTTTATTTGTCGTGTTAACATCTTAAATGCATGGTATTTTAATCCAATTTGTTACAGTCGATTTTGAGAAAATCATAATGATCAAAAAATTTCCCATCTAAAGGGTAGTTTGGAATGGGGGGAATTTTCTAGAAAATCTTTGTGTCGCATCCTTGGAAGATACTGAAGTCAAATACTAAGTCTGGTATTTTCATCAGATTTTTCATCGAATTAGCTGTTTATACACATACACTTTTTATTCTCAAAACATGTATTTCCTGTGAAATATCGATATGCAATTTGTTTAATGAAATACAATACTTCCTCTACCTAATAGGTATGTGATAAAGAAAGTGAAAATAGTAGCTCTAACTCTTCCAAAATAGCAGTTACCAAATGTTTGGTATATAGGTACCTGCAGTAGGAATGGGCAGAAAATAGCAGTTACATTGTAATGGTTACCTTAATGTAACAGTTACAGAAACAATGGAGACAGACGGTAACTGGTTACCCAATAATAGTTATAAAAGTAATGAATACAAAGGAACTAGTTACCCCATTAACAGTTACTAAAGTAACGGAGATGGTTACCAAGTTTGGGTGATATCATACTACATGCGCATTGGTATTGCTTATCAAGAACTGGTTATACCTCAACTTGTTATGCAGTATCAATCTCATCCGTATTTGTCGATCTAATACAGCATCTGGTGAGAAAAATGCCTATTAATTATCCGCTTTGCTACATATATATAACTAACCGAGATTATCTGCAACTTTTGTGTTGTGTGTTTGGGAGTTAATGCATTGCATTTCATGTCATGTCCATGTTTTATCTAACGTCATATGAGAATATTTAAGTTGTTATTCACTTAGTTCCATTCATGTTGATGTTGGCAATAGTGATGTATTTTCCTTTGCTATGTCTGCATCATGTGAATATTTATATTAGGCTCCTATATAGATCAGTTCACCTGTACAATCCTACCGTTTAGTATGATCTAGACCAGTTCAATGTAGACACAGCTAGAGAAACTTTAGATTGTATCAAATAACAAAGTAAGTCTGTATTGACTTTGTTCATATTGTGATGCAGTGACCGTGGTCTAAGGTTATCAGCGGGTCAGTGACAGGTGGTCGGAGCAAACAACGATACAGAACCTTCTGGAAACTTCTTCTCCCTCTCCTCCAGAAAGTGTGTTGAAATAGTCTAGAATGTTCAAGAACCTTGGACTATATAAGTTCTTATAGGTGTCAGTCAGTGTGAGTCGGGTGTGAGTTGAGTTGCATCAGTCAGTCAATGAATGAGCAAGTGAGTTTCCTATGTGACATCCAGTGCAATTCTCTGAGCGAGTTGATGAAGTGCACCAAGTGCTATGCAGAACAACAGGTTGTAAAGATCTTGTGTAAAAAAAAAAAAAAACACACTATTTCCATTCACAAGAAAAGGGAACCTAGTGGGATAGCTCACGCCATAACATCTGTGGCTCGCATTTGGAAGGTCCCAGGTTCAAATCCTGTGGGCCGACCAATCTGACTTAAAACAATTGTAAAAATGAAACTAGATGGTAGTAGCGAATGCTTTGCCATCTATCCAGAGATAATGAAAGCAGATGGACTGGACAGCACCCTAATGTCATCTGCCTGGCATGTGTAGAACCAGAGATACAGTTGCCTAGCACTAAGGCCTCTGTGGACACATGACAAAGCCAGCTGGTGTGGGATAGGAATGAGACCTAGAGGGCTAACTGTCCACCACACACTGATCCATGAGTTATCTCCTAACAGATCCATTGCAATGACCATGTACTTAAAGCAATATTAAATAAATAAAGACAAAACAAAAATATGCAAAGGTTTATCCCTCTTGTTGTATCTCAAACATCAACTTCATGTTACAATTTCTCAAGATGCAATTGCCCTATTGTGATGCAACAAACACCACTATTAATATTTTCCATGTTACGAATTGTATCAAAATAGTACTATGTCTCTATTTAAAAAACACACAAGTTTATATTGAAAATCATAATTGCTCACATTTTTGAATGGCCCATATCATACATATACTTTAAACCGTTGGCCTCCTATTTAGATATCCTCATGGCTACCCCAGAAATGTGATTTAAATTCTTGTTTTGCATGCATGATACTGGAAGCATTGATTCACAGATTTTGATGGCCTTATATGATTGTTGGGCATGGTAGATCTTGAAGCAGTTTTCAAATGAAGGGCAACACAACACTTTTTGTGCTGCTGAGCACTTTTGCTAATTTTCTCCGTACTGTAGCACACAACACATCCTTCTGTTCCATTCTACTATGTAGAGTAAGTAGGGGAAGTATTGTATTCCACCCAAAAATTTGATACCGAGATTTCACCTGAAATATATGTTTTGAGACCCCTGAATCCAAAAAAAGCATTTTTGGAAACATGTCCGAGTGTGTGTGTGTGTGTCTGTGAACAGCATAACTCAGAAATGAACAGTCGGATAAACACCAAACTTGGTATTTAGGTTCAGTATGTTCCAGAGATGCGACACGAAGGTTTTCAAGAAAACCTTTACATGGAACATTTTTCGAAAATTTTAATGTTCTCAAAAATGGCTCTAACGATTTTGATTAAAATATCATATATTTAAGATACTTTCATGACAAATAAAATGTATATCTTGAATTTTCTGGGAATGTCTCAAAAGTATTCTTCATTGTGAATGACTTTTGCATAACTGGTAAACCATAAGAGATAGACAAAATTTTACTACACAAAAAATGTAGATCACGTTAAAATACACAATTTATGTTCATATACTTTTTTTTGTTGTTGAGTGAACCATTTTCGAGATATTACTTATTCCCTTAAATTTTCCAATACTTATACTTTTCTCAAATTCTTATTCATTTTTTTTGTCCTGGACGTGCAAACAGAATGGAATGCGCCACATACCAACCAGCGCTTAAAAGATTTGACTATCGCTTAAAGCGTACCAATTCCCCTTGCATCTACAAGAAAATTAGCAATAAGATTAACATCTCGATATCTTGATTAACATGAAGCATATGGAGAATAAGCGTTTGTAAAAATAGTTTGTACAAGAGTAGAGAAAGTCACGTGAGTGTAACACATCAGACTTTTTTACTTCCTCCACTACGTATTTACAGTAAGTAGAGTATATATGTATTCCATCCAAAAATTTGATGTTGAGATTTCATCGAATATGCATATTTTAAGACCCCCTTTGTGTTTGAACAGCATAACTAAAATACAAAAATTCGAATAAATACCAAACTTGGTATTTAAATTCAGTAGCTTCCAAAGATACAACATGAAGATTTTCAAGAAAATCCCCTCTCCCTTAACTCACATGAAATATCTTTTGAAAATTTTGATTTTCGCAAAAATGGATCAAACGATCTTTATTAAAATACCAAATATTAAAGATATTTAAATGACAAATAAAATTTATATCTTGAATTTTCTGGGAATAGGCTGCGAAGTCCTCTTCATTCTGAAGGAATTTTATATAATCTTGTATAACTGGTAAACGTTAAGCGATAGATGAAAATGTTCTGCAGAAGAAATGTAGATCTCTTTAAAACACACAAGTTATTCCAAATAACTTTTTTTGTGGCATAAGCCATTTCCAAGATATCCATTATTAATGGTTCGAATTGTTAAATACTTTGTCATTCTCTTAAAGCTGTGTCAATATGCAATTTTTTCTCATGATGTCATGGAAACAGTATGGAATTTTAAGGCAGCATATAGCGTCCAGTTGTTAAACATTTGACTATTGCTGTTCTCTTTGTATCTATAATGAAACGTGTAATGTAGCTATTTCTGTAAAGCTTTACTTAAATTAAAATGAAGTAGATAGAAAAATAAGCTTTCATGTAGTTTGTATACCTTCTAATAAACGATAGAGGATAGAGAAAGTCATGTGAAAGACAGAAATTTTTTCTTTCTTGCTTGTGCATTGGAAAAGGGCTTCAATTTGCAGTCTGAATGGGATGGAACTTGACCTCTAACAGTGAACTCTGGTAACTTTGAAGCAGCTGATGAGATACATCGTTATTAAAGTCCATGTAGTTGGTTTTTTTTCCTTACCACTCATTTGTGACACACATTGAAACAATTGAATATGCACCTGTGTGTTGCATTATAAAAACAGAGCTATCACCTGATCTTACAAATTGACACCTTCCATTTGCTTCTGGGCATCGACTTTCTCAGCTTAGAAGTTACTGTAATGTCAGCAGCCTTGTGTTTGATTGTAAGGAAATAAACACCTTTGTTATCCTTCCATTTCACACACAGCACATTCACTGCAGACCATGACTCATGCTTGGCACACTTCACTTTGTTATGAGATATATCAGGTGACGTAATATGCTTCTTATTGTTCTCATGGTACCCAACAGTCTTAATATGATAGCACGTTTGTGCTACAACCATAACTCTGGCTTTCCTTTTATACTGTTTTTACATTTTGAGTTCTTTCCGACCTGATCTTGGGTAGTGGACTTCAGCAAGCATTACATTGTTTTCAGGTGCCAAATAGTGCACTGCTGGTTCAACCCACAGTCATATAATGGCTAGATATAGGGTATGACAAACCAAGGGAGAAGAGAGGTATGTGTTGTGGAGCACAAGGCTCTATGTTGTTGGTTAATCTAATAGAGAGCATGGAATGGGATGATCGCTTTGACTTCCATCACATAAACAGCATCATCTATTGGTTTTATAGTAAATGTTTGTCTCACTTCCGATTAACCATACACTGAACATTGGTACTAATACGTTGTGTGTGGTTGCACTGTGTTTCAGTTGGTGAATCAGAGTGACTTAGTGAAATATGGGTAAACAGTGCTATACAGAGAAATAATGAATTCCATTTAGCACCACCATTTTCAACACTGAACTTGAAAACAAAATGAAACATCTTGGTATACCTACACCAAATCTAAGAATCACTCAGCTGTTAAAACAAAAACAAGCATTTTAACATCAATATAGACGAGAATATGACTGGATGTGTGGTCATGATGTTAAAATGCTGTATTTTACTTTCCTTGAGTTTATTTGGTGGTGAGGATGTACTGAAGATTCATGGATAAAACATGGTATGAATGATTTGTACCATCTTCATGACTTCCCCAAAAAACATGTCTTATAATAGCACTTATAGATAGATTTGTAATGAACAAGCTGATGACATTTGGAAGTGTCTAACTGTTAATAACCAACATTTATAAAGCAAAATTGATGGTACAGTGTTTATTACTTTAACATTTGAATTAGTGTTGCCTATAACTTTGCGAACCACAAAAGTTCAGAGTCACCAGTGGCCCCTGCCATCAGCATTAATTTTTCTGTCTATTAGTTTTCTAAACAGATAAACTGCTACGTGCCAGTTGCACATATATGCAGTTTTGTTGGCCAGTGCATACTTGCAAACTGTGCAATTTAAACACCATTACTGACGAATGCAAGTACAGTTAATGAGCCCCTCCCTGGCCATCTTCCCTGTGAAAGTCATTTTTCAATTCATATTTTTGTTTCAGAGATATTTGTGGTGGAAGTTTTACTTAAACACTGAACTACAAATAGGACATTAATCTACTACACAAAGTTTGGAAATACTTGTAACATGAAACATATGAGAGAAATCTAAACTCAAGAGTTTCTGTCCCAAGAAGAGCAAATGTTCATCTTTTGGGCCAATTTGTAACATTCAAAGCCTGCAGTTAACGAGTGCATGCATGTGATATGTATAGATATTTGCTTCTAAGATAAATCTGGTAGAATGACGACTAAGAAATTCTTAACAAAAGAAACTAGATGTACAAAAGAATAAACCAATATGAAGACATCACAACTTATTTGAAATCATCTAAATCTGATCCACATTTTTAAAGAAAACATTTTGAAAGGCCTGTGTAATATCAGTTACCATAAAATGCACTTCCATAATTTTTATTGATGATATGTATTTACCTAACATTTGAAAATAAGATAAAAAAAAAAATCATGGAATGCTTCTGCAGTTTAAGTGGTCAGCATGCTGGCTTCTCAACCCAGAGGCCCCAGGCTGAGGAGGAAAAATTTCCTTTAATTAGGAATATTCCTTAACATCCCTGGAACTATGGACAAGAGTGCAAGTATATGTGTGATTCAAAGTTTAAAACAAGTAAATATTCTTACTGATGAACAGCAGTTCCAAAGTCAAGCTGCCAATGTCACCTTAGGTGTTGAAGGTGGCGTATAAAAAAGAAAGAAAAAAAATCTATTATATTGCTCCAAAGTCTTGAGAGCAAGTTTGTGCAGCTGGAAATAGGTAGAGAGGAAAGCAGTGGGCAGGGTCTGGCAAAACTAGTGTTGCCCCTTCCAGTACCTCCCCTACTTGTTCCTAACTTTCATTGGACAAGCAATTCCTACCACTTACATGGTAGAAGATATTTTAGTTACGTTATCAAGGTTTCAGAACTATATATAAAGTCCCTTTACACTGTACTTAACCTAGCTCTATGAAGCAAAGAAGGAAGGAAATATGTAATATGAATATGATAATTGAACAGTTGATCTTGCATTGCATATGCTGATGATCATAGTGGAAACAATGCACAATTCATGCTCAAAATAGCTGCTAACACAATATAGCAGACACAAGTGCTTTTAATGTGGAAGAACCTTTGATGGTTTCTGTGTGGGTCCATGAACAGATGAACAAACAGATATCCAGAATGACGTTGTGGTGCATTTTGACAAAGCAATGTTACTGGGGTGGCAGAAGAAGAATTTTGCCACAGAAGGTGTTCTTGATGCACATCGCAGTGGAGACCGAGCATGCAAGTTGAAACTTGTGTTGCTGTAGAGGCATCTGTTCAACATCTAGAACTGAGGAGATTAGGAATTGTCAACATAATTTTCTTACAACATGACTGGGCACCAGTGCATTTCATTTTGAATGCCCAGAAAAGCTTGAACAAAGTTTCTCCAAATCATTGAATTGGACGTGGAACATAACAATATACGACTATTGCCTTGGTCTGCAAGAAATCCTGACAAAGCATTATGTGAAAGAAGATGTGCAGAAATGTCGATACACTCACATCCAGCAGTGAATGACTCAGTATTTCAAAGTATCACCCCTGATATGCTGTTGCAGATGCACATAGAAATGCATTGGGTTATGCTGCGGACATGAAGGAACCCACACACACACACTTTACATCCATAGGAGGTAAGCTGTACATAAGTCAGTATAAAGGGAGTTTTTGTCCACCCTGTACACAAGTTTAATGCAAATACTACTTCTGTAATTGACTCTCCCCTGAAAAACCCATTGTTATACACCTTGTTATAGATAAAATAGTTCAGTATGTTGCTAAATAGAATACAACAACAATTTATTTTTAAAAACATTAAACATTTTCCACTCTATATGACAGTTACTGTACTATAATGCTTTAGAAACACTATGGAATATTTTTGCACGTTTTGTTTACTTCTCCAAAGCTTTTTTAGTTTGATGCAGTAATTTGTATCACAAATTACTTAAATGTAAATAATGATTGTAATATGAATATGCATTTTTATGTGACATTGATTTCAGATGTTTATTAATTGTAATTATTATTTGGAAATAAGTTTATACGGCCTTACTGAAACTGTCAATAATAGCGCGCAATAATGCAGAGAGGGGGTTGAGCTGTTTATCATTATTGGAAACGAGGAAGTTACGTAATGTTGGCGCGTTTTTCCATTGAGAACCTTCTGGAATGTTTCCATAGAGCATATGTATTCATAATTTTCATTGGATATTAAGATAGACGCTAATGTTGGCGCGTTTTATTAGCCAATAGCAGTTCAGTTATAATCTTTAGGCGTATCTGGATGCAGGAGTATAAATAGAAGCCAAGTTAGAGGTAAAGTCAGTCAGTCCTTCAGTTCGCCGAAAGCATTCATACATTACACGTTGTATTTAGCTCAGTTCATCAAAAATCTGTGTACACTACACGTCGTCTTCAGTCAGTCAGTTCGTCATACATCGGATATAGATTCACAAGTTACGCGCAGCAGAATTATGAAAGATCTAAAATATGGTAAAGTTAATTATACAAAAGGTTGAAGTACGTTGATTAAAAGTGATCAGTAAGAAGTTATTATAACAGTTTCAGTTTGGCGAGTATCTAGATCAATATGTAAAAGTGATAGTGAACGTGTTCGACAATAAAAATTATAAAACAAATTTCTTCATCAGTGTTCTTTTTGGATAAAAGATTCCTTTCCGTTTACACAACCCTGATCAAGACACATGTTCGACCCAAGATAAGATAATAGCTAGCCGGAGGACAGTAAACAAAACTTAAAATTTTTTCAAACACTGATACTAGGTACCACAAATTGCTAACACTAGATGGAGCTACAAACCGAACAAATGAATGACGTCACAAGATGGCTTCAACACCGATGTAAACAAACATTATAAGTAATACCACATCAAAGTGGCTCCCATACGTGGGGCAATTAAAAATTATGTAACCAAACAAAACAAAAGCAGCACAACATAAAAGTTACATCAAGTTAATAATGCGCAATGTATCCTAATATTTCTACTGCTTACACAAGTTTATTAGTGAGAAGCAGAGAAATATTTCCACTGTATATACAGGATATTTTTACTCCCTCTTGCCCAAAAATGTAATACAAAGATTTCGCTTTTAGCAAAATTCACTCATGTGTGTGGGTATGTTTGCGAACAGCATAACTCAGAAATGAAATGTCAGAGAAGTACCAAACTTTGTATTTAAGTTCAATATCTTTCAAGGATGCAACACACAGTTTTTCAAAAACATATTACTACCCTTAACATTGACAAATGTTTGTTAGCTTTAATTTCCCCAAAAATGGCTCAAACGATTTTGATTTAAATACCATATGTTTAAGATATTGTGATGCAGCTTCTATACCCTAAGGTTATCAAAAGGTTAGTGCTGGGCAGTGGAGAGATAAGCAGCACTCTCGCCCAGCATAAACACCAGAAGTGCTATTGACAGATAACCAGAATCTTCTGGAAGTTTCCTTACCCCACTTCCAGAACACACTGGAATGTTCTCTGAAAACTTCCACTGAATATATAAATCACCAGGTTTGCCATTTAGACAGTGAGTGAGTGCATTTCTTGTAAGACGAAAAGTGCTGTTCTCCTAGCAAGTTTCTGATGTTGAGTGACTGCTGCTTGTGTGAGATATTAGTGAAGTCTTGTGTTCGACTCCCCAGTGAGTGAACCGTTTGGAAGAAGAGACTAAGTCATGCTGCTACGTCATGAAGAGAGTGCAGTGATAATGACAGCAAAGCGAAGTGACAGCAAAAATTGAACTAGATCAATTTATTAAGGGAGAGTGAGGACGTAGTGAAGTGACAGAGTCACAATATTTACATGATTGAATTTTCTGCAAAGAGCCTGTGCATTCCTCTTCATTTTGAATGGATTTTGTATAATTTTATATAACAGGTAAATTCTAAGAGTTAAATAAAAAGTTACTACACAAAAAATTTTGATCTCGTTAAAACACAATTTATTTCAAATAATTTTTTTGTGGCATCAACCATTTCCAAGATATTCATGTTTTGATTCCTTAATTATTTGAAATGCTCTTACCATTTAATTGTTTCTTGCACGGTAATGGAAATAACATGGAATTTCAAAGCTAACAATAGCAATCTGCTTTTTAAACATTTGACTGTTACTTCAGTTTTCTGTATTCCTCTTGTACCTACAGTGTTATGTATAATGAAACTATTTCTGCAAACATTTTTCATTAAGTGCAAGGGCAGTCCAGAAAGTCGCAGACGTTTTGGCCTATCGTGGCGATGAGTAGGGCTAGAGCCACCATTTTGATGTCAGAACGTTCCTACATTCAGTATGCATCCAGCTGTGGTAGCATGAGGTCTGTGCCTTTCTTACTGTGCTCTCTGTGAGTTGTTAAAATGTGCACTGCAATAGAAAATCCCGCTACTTGTGAAGTGCGGTTGGCTATAAAGAACAAACCAATTGAAATTTATCGTCAACTTTGTGATGTTTACGGGCAGGGAATAATGAGTGAAAGCCGAGTCAGGCAATGGTGCATTGATTTTAAAAATGGCAACGAGGATCGCAGTGGTAGCCTAGCCTTACGAACTGTCAATGCAAATCGATGACAAAATTCATGAAAATTGTTTCAAGATTACAGAACTTTCGGAACATTTTCCCCAAATTTCACGGAGTTTGGTTCATCAAATTGATGCTTTGATACTGACGCTGAACTGCATGCCGCTGTAAACCAGTGGTTGAAGTTGCAGGTGGCAGATTTCTACAGAGAGGGTATTGAAAAACTTGTGCCATGGTATGATAAATGCCTCAATTTGAATGGCAATTGTGTAGAAAAATAGTTTAAGAGTGTACCTTTCACATAAATGTTGATATTTGCATTTTGTTAATTGTTTATTTCAAAACATCTGGGACTTTCTGGATTACCCTCGTAGATAGAAAAATAAGATTTTTGCCTTCTCTACCACTTACATAGTAGGTATAGAAGGTATTGCATTGCACTTAAAAATTTGATACTAAGATTTCAGTGGAAATACATGTTTTGTCGCTTGAATAATAATAATAAATAATAATAATAATATAATAATAATAATAATAATAATAATAATAATAATAATAATAATAATAATAATAATAATAAAATAATAAAGAAAGCATTTTTTGAAAAAAGTGTGTCTGTGAATAGCATAACTCGAAAATGAAAAGTTGGATAAATATCAAACTTGGAAGCTCAGTATCTTCCAAACAGTGACATGAAGATTTTCAAGAAAATCCCCGCCACCCCAAACTACCCTTTACATTCAACATTTTTGAAATTGTTTTTATTTTCTCAATATTGGCTCTAATGATTTTTATTAAAACACACTATATTAAAGATATTTACATGATAAATAAAATGTACATCTTGAATTTTATGGGATTAACCTGTGAAGTCCTCTTCATTCGGAAGGAATTTTGTATAATCTTCTATAACTGGTAAATGTTAAGTGATAGACGAAAATACACTTCACAAAAGATGTAGACCTTTTTAAATCACTCAATAACTCCTTTGTGGCATAGCCATTTCCAAGATATCCGTTATTATGGTCTGAATTGTTTAATTCCTTGTGATTCTTTAAATTCCTGTCCTCATTCAGTTGTTTCTCATGATTCCATTGAAACAGTATGGAATTTTAAAGCCAGCAAGTAGTGTCCAGTTCTTAAACAATTGACTATCACTGTAAGTATAAGAAATGTATAATGTAGCTATTTCTGCAAAGGTTTCTCTCGATTAAAATGAAGTCGATAGAAAAATAAGCTTTTGTAAGAATAGTTTTTATACACATTAATAAATGATATATGGTAGAGAAGGTCATGTGAATGTAACACATCAAAATTTTTAAGAGTAGCTCGTAGATCCTATATAAAAATAAAAAACACATAAAAGTTTTGATTCTTCAGCTTGAAAATTTGAAGTCAGGTAATTTTTGTTTGGCTGTATTCATGGGTTTATCAGAGGCCATGTTAATATTTTATTTAAAAAGTAGCACATGGGCTGCGGTGCAAGGGGGCACAGGTTTGATTCCCAGCACCAGCATGGAGTTTTTCACCTGCTGGGAGGAGCAGTAGTATGGGGCTGAGAATAGTCACCCCAATGAATGAAGCATTAGGTGTGTGCTAAACCTTGGCCCAATTGGTTTGTTACGCAAGGAAGCACATGCTGTCAAAAATGTATTCACTTTTAAAACATCACACAGCCAGATTTTAATTTTATGAAAAAGTTCAGTTGAGGCAGAATTTTGTAAAACCCTAGCATTTACTGGACATTCAATGGACTGTTGTTGCACAGAAGAAATTGAGGGAGAAATGAAAGTGAAGTGTGTGTCTTACCTTTGATGATTTCAATACTTCTCATCTCCAAGATGTTCTTTACAAATAATTATGTCGACAGAACAAATGTTAGAAATAACGAATGCCATTTGCAAACCGACTTGTCAACCAAGTGCTCGTGAATCTAATTCTGCCATTGTAGTTATTCAACACACACCTCAAACAATCCTTCACTTGGACCAATCAGGAAGCAGCGAGCACTGAAGCTACCCAATCAGAAGCAAGCACTCTCATGCCAACCACTAAGTCAGAAGCTGCTGAGCACCACCACCACTTCTGTACCTCCTTAGGAGGCAGAGGACACTTGACTGGCCAGGCAGGACTTCACCATACAACAGCTTTACTGCGTCACCATTGCAGAATGCCACACTTTCCCACATTGAGACATCTCAACTAAGGCAACAGCTCACCAACATCAATAATCTACTTCAACATTATTGATGCAATTCAGGACCTCCTGAGGTTGTGAACTTGTCCAGTCACCTCACCACAAGAACACATCAACTCAAAGTTCACCAATGCCATAGAGCTTGAGCATCACAAGACTATTGCTGCCATCACTTGCCATGCCAAGGGAACCACTGCCACCATCTGCAACTCCATCATTGATATGTGGGTTAAAATCTTTGAACTACTCACCAAGTCAAGACAAACCCCTCTGCCCACAAGAACTAATCACTGGAAACAGCACCATGATTCATAGGGCCCCATCTGGGCTTCTGTCAAGGCAGCGGTCCTCCTACACCCACACCTTGGATAGTGCAATATTCATGAGTAATCACCCATAAACACCTGGTTTTACTTTGGCTTCATGTATCCACTGTTGCCACAATAATGAGAGCCACCCCTATCCCTTTATCCTTCCCAAATATCTGTATACCTGTTATCCATTATACCTTTATTCCTGTTCCCTCCTCCAAAAAGCACATGAGTAGCTGCCAAAATCTAATCCGCCGCAGTTGCAGACAAAATGTGTGGAAGAACAAACTTTTCTGGATCCCAGCTCATGTCGGACTTTTGGGCAATCAACATGCAGATCAATTAGCAAAAGAAGGTGCAATACAACAAATAAAACCTGTAGGACAAATAGAAATAAATAAACAATTAAACAACATTTCAAAAGACAGCAGAGACTTGATAAAGAAGATAAATTATAAGAATATTAAAGATAGAGTTAATATACAAAAAATGTCAAGGAAGACTGCAGTGGCCTTATTTAGGATGGCAACTGGCCACGACTGCCTCGCAGAACACCTCTACAAGATACGATGCCTACCTACACTACAGACTTTATATTGGGAAGCCAGAGGGAAAATGATGCAGATCAATTAATTCCCAGTGCCATTGGTGAACAACAACAACAAACAAACTTTTCTGCTCGGCAATGGCCATACAGCCTGGAAGACCTGCTTTCTCAGACTGACTCCAGCCGTGAAATCCTGTGTACTTTTATGAGTTTAAGTTGCCACTATTAGAAAGTGTTGTTTGAAGAAATGACACTTAAAATAAGATATTTACATTAACAATAGAATATAAAAGTCAGAACCTCAAAACAAATAAATGGTAACAGTATGAATAAAGTAAATAAAATTATTTAACATTAACAGCACAGCATCTGTGTTACAAAACTAAGAACACAAAAAATGATAATTACTACATCATCAAAAAAAAAACTGAATTAAGTGGAAACAAAATATTCTTAGATCACAACTTGTAATATTAGAAAAATGCATCTTCAGCGAATTCAGATAAGCAAAATTTATTTCATGATTTTGAAAACAACAAGTGCTCAAAGCACTAATTTGACACCTTAACTCTTTTGTTGGACTTTAGACATAGTTCCTACAAATGTATTTATTGCCAAAGTAGTTCTGTTTTTAAAGCTTTACAGTTTGTGTATTATTAGCAGAACTGCACTGAACATGAATTTGTTTTAGGAATTGAGAAATTCCAATAATCTACAACGGCAATACCACTGTACATTCCAGTCTCATCATTCACGAGGAGGAGAGTTGGTACCACTGCTGTTGTTGATTCACTGTGTAACTTGGTTCATTATGCTCCTGGTAGTCAGTATGAGGTAGCATTCAATGTTTCTTTCATCAAGACAGCCCTATAAAATGTGTGTAAAAATAGAAGTTCCTCCCAAGTGATACAGTTTCTGACACATCATGAGATTACTGCAGTGAATGGAACTATTATGACTGAGAGTATTGTTCGATGTTTGTGTCATCAATCCCACACTAACATCCATGATGAAGAACAAAGTGTCTGCTGTGAATGATGAACGTTTTGCAAATGTGGATGATGTGGTCAGACAAAAATCATTGAACATTTTGCACAATGTTCTGTATACAGAGGTAGGGCTATTGCAAGTTTTGGGTGAGGTGGATTCTGAAAATTCTGTCTGAAGGCCAAGAAACTAGGAGGATGGGAGCAGTACTGACATGACATTCCTTCAACAGTAAGACAGTGAAATGGGTTCAGCACGTGCACATCAAAACAAAACAACAGTCAGTGGCATGGATTCACACCAACTCCCCTACAAAACTACCAAAATGTCTTTAAACATTTTCAATAAAGAACCTCATGGCAACTGTTTTTTGTTTTTTTTGTTAGGGGTAGAGAACAAGCAAGGTGTGTTGGTGATGGAGGTCATGGAATGAGGCACAACAATAAACTCTTGACATCTAATCTCGGATATTGACCAAACTTAGGAGAGCACTCAAAACCTCCTGCAATAGTTCAAGTTGATCATCCAGCATATAGCCATCACTTGGCTCCGAGTGACAATAGCCAAACATGAAGAAATGGCTTGGGTCACGGTTTGAAATGGATGAGGAGCTCAAGGAGAACATCACAGGCAGAGAGGATTTCAAAGCTTGTAAAGTGGTACAGCACATACCTGAATGTAAATGGAAATTATGCTGAAAAACAATTTAATGGTTTACTTTTCACTTGTCTGTAATAAAAGTTCCAAAAATAAAGTAGCATCCTTAAACAAGTACATGGAACTTTTCAAATTTGCTATATATGTTAATATTATAAAGAGAAAATTTGTGTATATAGGGTAATCTTGGAAACCACACTACTAATTTTGACAATTCTTTTATCACTGAAAAGTACTGCTGTTCCAGACAGACTACATATTTACAAAAATTATTAACGGGTGGTGGAGGGGCTTATAGCAGTTTTCATTTTCTTGTCACTCATTCTCAATCCTGTTTCATTGAATATATCAGAGGCATGGAACCTTCTGCCTAAACCCATCCATGATGATAGTAGGCCATCAAAGGGTTGGCCAGAGATACTCAGTTTGGAAATGTTAGGAACGCCACTACACTAATCTGCTGGCTGCCCCCTATACTCTTTTGCCTCATCTCTTCCTCCCTAATAAGATTGCAGTTTCTAATCAAAACCTAAAGTATAGATGCTTGTAGTGCTAGGAAAATCCTTTGTCTTTACTAATATGGCGAACAGCCAAAGAGCCAGTAAAAGACTTTAAAGTTAAAATTATGGCACACAGCAGAACAGAAGGTCACATTTAAAACACAGAAGTGTTTCATGTTAGCAAGAAGAAGCAGTTTTCCTGAACCGTTTCTTGAGCAAGCAACAAAAGTATGATTTAATACTGAGAATATTTGTCAACAGTACAACTAGTTGAGAGAAAAGTCTACCTACCAAAAATTTTTACTTTCTCTATCACACACCTAATAGGTAGAGAAGGTATTGTTAACATTGAATTTCAAATTTCTCCAGAAATATAGTTTTGAGGCCTTCTGAGTAATAAAAAAAAGCATTTTTAGAAGAATGTTGATATGTGTATTTGAACAGCATAATTAAAACACGAAAAGTCAATTAAAAGTCAGATAATATTTAAGTTCAGTATTCCAAAGATACAACACAAAGATTTTCAGGAAAATTCCCCCACCCAAACTACCCTTCACATGGATAAGTTTTCGTTATTTTTTATTTTCTCAAAAATGGCTCTAACGGTTTTGATTAAAATGCCATATATTTTAAGATGTTTTCATTGCAAATAAAATGTATATCTTCCAGTTCTTAAACATTTGACTATCAGTGTTCCCTTTGTATCTATAACAAAATGTGTAATGTAGCTGTTTCTGCAAAGGTTTATTTTGATTAAAATGAAATAGATAGAAAAATAGTTTGTATAACCACTAATAAATAATAGAGGGAAGAGAAAGTCATGTGAATGTAACACATCAGAATTTTTTTTCATATACTACACTATTATATTTTATTAAGGAAATGTGCAGACATTCTAATAAGCATTTTAATCATGTTTTGCTTAGCTTTACTATGAATTTCTGTTTCATTTTGCTTACATCCCCCTTGCTCCCTATCTAAAATAACTTACCTAAAATTCTTCTAAGTTCAGTGAATATATTTAGGCGATGTTAGTTTTATATTTCATTTAATCTTACTTTCTGTGTAAAGGAAAATTCTGTCTTGAACAAACCTTTGTTTCAATGGTCGTATGAAAGACAATGTTGCAGATTTAAAATTTCCTCTTTATAAATGGAAGCTGTATCAATAACAATTGTTTATTACTGTATCCTCATGCGGAATATTGTAGAGTTGTAGTATTAAAATTGGAAAAGATATTAGACGGAAACAGAGTTAAGTAGAATATGGAAATATGGTCTTTAGGCAAAAGAAATCCAAGTTATAATATGATTCAACTGTAATGTCCACCTTTAGAATAACAAGTTTTTATTTTGTTGTGATTTTTTACACCACTTGGAAGATATATAGGCGAGCATGCTCATGACTGAATTAGTGCATTTGTAATGCTACATAAAGTGCTGATAACTCATACATTCTACGAGTGAGGTTATGATGATAGTTGTGACCTGCAATGAGAGCTGCTGCTGCAAACGATTAGAGAGGTCTTGTGTTTGACATCCCAGTGAGTGAAGCAGAAAGAAGAACAGAATGCTTTGCACATGTTTCATTCTGCCACTACGCATGAGGAAAAGTGAAGTGACAGAATTGAACTAATCACAGAAGTGACAGTGAAAACTGAACTACATCACATTAATGAAGTGACAGTGAAAAGTGAACAAAGTAGTTCCAGTCATGGAAAAGCATAAGGAAGAGAGACAAGTTTGTGTACTATTAAAGCTTCTACTTAAATGTGCCATATAAAGCAACTTTATTGGTTTTCGAAACCTAGACATGTACAAAGACAGGGGATTTGAAAGTGATAAAGAGAGGAAAGAAATGTGGAGAGAGAGACAAATCTTTGCATTATAATGTGGGCAGAGCTGCAGGCTGTAATTTGTTAATAACACAAGCCTATGATGAAAAAGCTCTTTTAAAGCTTTTGGCTATGTTTGCATGTTTACGGTACTTGATACAACATTTTCTACAAAATTTTGAGGAAAAATAGAACAGTTTTATAGAACTTACTGGAAAAAAATATCCAAATATCAAGAATCAGAATTCAATTTGTAGTTCTTGCTTTCTAGCTATTTAAATGCCCAAATGTAATGTTATGTTTCTCATAAACGTATTTTTTAGCATTTCTGTGACTTAAAAATCTTCTGAATAATGCAATTTTTGTTCAATTTCTTTCAGATTTTCAGTATATGTTGTTTGAAGATGGATGATAGAATCTAAAGAGCCTTTTCTTGTTACTAAGTGTAGTTTAATAAGTGATAGATTTTTTGAAGATTAAAAGTGTTTCTTTGATTGTAAATAGCTATATTTAAGGAACTAATATGCAAAATTTTAAAGTTTAAGCTTTCTAAATTTTAATTTTAGGACATTTTACATGAGAGTTGAGCAAGACAATAAAAATTAATTCAACTTATAAATATGTTAAACAAACCTGTGATAATTTTGAAGATTTAGAAGCTAGTAACAGTGATGTGTCATAATTTAAAATAAAGAGAGTTGAGGGTTGTTACACTACATCACTAAAATATTCTTACTTGAACGCGTTTCGGGAGACGGCTTGTTCCATCGTCAGCATGTTCTCAACTGATATTGCCGGTCATCATCTGGGGGATGTGTGTGGCTAGTGGTGTTCTCTGGTGCTGGGCTGATGAACTTCCAAAGGCTGCTGGGTGGCGGCAGTTCGAAATTCATTAGGTGATTCCTGTGTTTGACAATATGAGAGAAGAGGTTTTATCCCGAACGATAAATCAGCTGGTATATATCAAATTGATTGTAATGAATGTAACCTGGTATACATAGGAAGAACCAAAAGGAATCTTGAAATAAGACTTAAAGAGCATATGAGATGCATTTACCAAAAGCAGCCAGATAAATCAGCAGTAGCCATCATTTCTGGTCTTCAAACCATGATATCACTCCGAACATAAAACTCTTAAAACCGATCAACAGCAGCAATGAATTGGACATCTGGGAAAAAATACATATTGTCAAACACAGGAATCACCTAATGAATTTCGAACTGTCGCCACCCAGCAGCCTTTGGAGGTTCATCAGCCCAGCACCAGAGAACACCACTAGCCACACACATCCCCCAGACGATGACCGGCAATATCAGTTGAGAACATGCTGACGATGGGAACAAGCCATCTCCCGAACCGTGTTCAAGTAAGAATATTATAGTGATGTAGTGTAACAACCCTCAACTCTCTTTATTTTAAACCTGTGATAGTTTCGACTATTTGTAGAAATTAGCAAATACCGTTAAAGCCAGTAATTGCATAAAAATGGCAGATTATTCACCAATTTTTAAAAATATTATAATGGCTTTTTATGAAATTTTGCAGAGCATCCATATCCCAGTACTCTAATACCATATTTTTGTGCTAACCATGTAGAGAGCATCAAAAACATAATCAAGAAGGCTATGACTATGAATGGCGAAGACATTAAAAGTTTTCTTCATAAAATGATGCAAATTGAAACAAGAGCATGTAAGCAACATTCATGGAACAATATGCTGGAGAGATTCAAAGCCTTGGTTTAAAATGCCATTTTCTGGACTCTCACTTAGATTTCCTTTACGCACTAAGCAATGGACAAGAGGAATGTTTTTCTCAAGACTTAATAATATGGAAAGAAAATATCAAGAGTGATTGAATATTAATACAATAGGAGACAACTGTTGTATGCCATATTGTGACATTCTATACACTGCAAACAGGAAGAAAAACATTATTCACAGCTTTGAAGAGAAGAATGCAGTGTGTAATACTTGACTAAATGTATGTTGTGATTTATGCCATGATAGTTTCTGTAAAATACATACCTTTATTTATCATCAGCTATGTTACATTTTATTTATTTATTTTTTTTTATTTTTTTTTCTGTATTCAGTGTGTTGACTGCTAAAATTGTCAGTGAATATTGGATGGTAAGGGACTGTGTGTGCTCTCTGTGTTCTGTCTGTCTTCATTTACAGCATAAATGAATACTAAATTTCATATTTAAAGTCAGACATCTTCTAAGGCTGCAATTGAAAAATATTTGTGAAATTCCTTCCACTCTAAATAGTCCTAAAGCTTCAAAAAATATTTTGATATTATTTGTTTTCTCAAAAATGACTCTTTAACAGTTTTGCTAAAAAATATTACGGCATGAGGAATAAAATGCATATCTTGAAATTTCTAGAAATAGTCAAAGAAGTCCTCTTTATACTACTGAATTTGGTATAATTTTGCATTAGATCTCATTAAAACAGACGGTTTGTATGCAATACTATTTTTCAAGGTGTTTGCCATTTTAAAAATATTTTATGTTGCATGTTCACACTTTCCCAAGTATGTTTTCTAACAGACATGCTTGAAAGCTTGTGAGTCTTCATTATTCTTTCCATCCCAAAAGCCTGTCTCATTAACATTTCCTAAGCACAAATATAATGTGGACAGAAGAATCACTTTTTATATGAATACTATAATACTGGGTGTGGAAAAACATTGTAGAGTAGAAAGGCAGTACCAAACAATGAATTTTGAGGTTAGAAACAGTCACATAAGCTTTTTTTACTGCACTACTTGCCTCAACATTAAGTCCGTATTGTTGGAGTCGGTTATTGTGAAATCTTTAAACAATAAGCACTCTTGTATAGTCCTGGTAACTGTTTCTAAGTGTGTCTGATGTGAAACCTACTGGGGATATGGTAATACCATATTGTTTAGTAGAGTACACACTATAATTCTTCTGGCCCAAGAATGGGTCCTAACATAAACAGTGCATGTGGTATAACTTCGTGCTTTCACGTTTCATAAACATATGGAGAAGCTTCCTCTTTTCCCTCTCAATAGCTACTCAGCCGTTTACCTCCAAATTGCGATTGTTACCTCCAAATTTTATATTAACCATGTGTTATCTTTCACAGCACCAGCACTGAGTATTAAAGAAACACATACCCCTAAACTGTTATACTGACCTGCGCTGTGGGCTAGAATGTGGAGCTCTAGTTCCCGGCCATGGAATGCACCCTTCCCCCCCAAAAATTGGGTTTTATTTATGGACGCTCTTTAACTGCTGTGGTCCTTAGCGTCCCATTTTATATTGGGTGTGAAAGACCAATCATTTTGCACAGAGGCCTCTTTATCAGGTTCTTTTATGTGCTGTAAATCTATGACGCTGTACTACCGGATTTACTTCCCTTCCAAAGGAAGCCATGCTAAGGATTTTTACGCTTGAAAAAACCCATTGCCCTCTGCCAGGTTTGAACCCTCGACCTCAGGAACTAGAGGCCAGCATGGTAAACCTAGACCACCCTGGTTTGTTCCCATCCATGGGGGTGCAAATTTTAAGTCCCAGGTATAGGATTGGTGCCCACTCAGCATTGTGAGGAGAGTAAGGAGCTGCAATCCGAGCTACAGATGCGAACATTCTGGCTGGGGGATGCATGATGCTGGCCACAGTTGGATGATGGCCCACCTCTGTGAAGCTGGCAGGTCAAGACTCTTCGTGTACTGTAGCGCCATGGGATTATTATTATACTTGTTAAACGAAATGTACTTATTCAACAATGGGTAAAAAAGCGTTATGAAATATGTCTAGTAGTAAAAATGTATGTGTTAATCAAAATCCTCAGGTAATAGCACGACTCCTAGACTCCAGAATCGGATCAGAAGTCGTGATATTGCTTGTTATCTTTCAGGCTTATAACCAATCTGTCCACATCTTGGTCGCACAGACACACCAATTGCTTCTGATGTTAATTTAAAGGCAAGAGTATCATGACTCGCAAACAAAAAGTTGAATACATTCAAAACTATTGCCTTTTTCACCACTTTTAAGGAGTTTGCCACCTCTGTGTTTAACTACACCGCTGTGTACTCAGCCATTATTGCAACATAAACATTACTGCATCAGCAGGACTGTTTGCTTGCCAGTAAACAACGTAGGAATACAGATGTCCACATGGCCGTGATAGTAAATACAAGCTAATTATTTAAGTCATGTTTGAAAGCAATGATTATTAAAATACTGTCATTATTTGTTGTCTTTATCATTTGAAGTACCAAATGGTGGTAATACGAGCAGTGCAGTAACAAACTATTTGTATTTGTTTGGAAGGCATGCTGGCACATGCATTTGTTTAAGGGCAGGACCCTTTCCTGGACTGGAGAGAGGATAGCTTCTCATTGTGTACAAGTACTCATTGGTTGAGACAGCACATACATATTTGTCAGTTGAGTTACGTTTCATTTCGATGTTTCATAAAGTCTGCCCTGCATCTCCAACACCATGCTCCTAACTTCAAAAGGTTTGGTTTGGTACTGCCTTTCTAGTCTACATTTCCTGCACATTGTTTTTGCACCCTTTATGAATTTGTAATAGGTAGAGAAAGTTGTGTGAATGCATCATATCAGGTTTTTAATAAATGAGAGCCAATAAGAAATAGAACAAGGGGAGAACATAAAATGAATATGCAGTTGTAAAAATTCTCCTAAATTGAAGTTTACTTTGGGCAAGATCTAGTGTGTAACATTTGGTTTTCTTTCTTCAGATGAGCTCATGACTAACAAAAACCAACTTGTGATTTAAAACAGTTGTGTTGTTTCTACATCTTGGATTTTACCAAGTCTGTTTTTAAGCAAACATTTAGTGGGTAGAAGAATCAAGTTTTTATCTGTGAATTGCTAAGGGGAATGGAAAGTTGTCACACACCAAATATTTTTTTATAGGTGGACATTCAGTTAATAAACAAAATATTTTAGGCACTGCCTTGAATCTATGAGCAAAGTGTTTCAATGTGGATAATGAAACATTTACTCGACATTTTCAAAAATAAAGGCTAATGCTATCTTTGTATGAACAGCGTACAGTTCTCTGAACAGTGAGTAAGCTTCATTATTGTATATCGTCCATTTTTTAGGGCACCTAGCTTCATAACAGCCGTTTTAAAAGCCACAGAACAAAACATCATTTTGTATTAACATCTGTACATAACAGATAATTTGTTTGTTAATTACATACATACATCTTAAACTTAATACTTGTTGTACATGATGATCCACAGATTGGAAATGAGTATAATATAACACAGTTTTATGGCAATAGTTCTCGGAGCAGGCAAACATACGAGCTGCTTCGTAAATGTTAAAATACGAGGTGCTACCATAAGTTCGTGAAATGCCTCAATAAATGGATTTACACCATACATTGACCCAGCGTAGATAAATTTCTTTCAGGGGGTGCGTGGTCTGATCTCATGAACTACTACTATTTCACTAAAGTGTTCAAGGTAGGATGTAGACCTTTCACTTTTTCAAGTGTGATTTCAATAATTCAGTATACGTATATAATTTTTAAATACTATTCATTAAAATGATTAGGTAAGAACTAAATCAATTGGTTAATATGCAAAAGAATAAAATACGAACTTAATCTCCTTTTGGGTGCATTTTTCTATTATTAATTTAATTTAAAATTATTGGGTGATTAGAGTCAAGATTTATGACACCACACATGCTACAAGCAATTCAGTTTGCCGAGGCCTTCCATTCAGCTTTACTTCCAAACCCACAACTGTTGGTCATACTGCCTTTCATAAAAAAAATTGTTACATTGGAAGGTTGGTATTACTCCCACCAGCTGGTGTGTTTACATTTATCATATCCTGAGAAAGGACTTTACATATACTCTGATCTACTTTATTTGTATAGTCTGCATTTTTATTATATATGTCGGCTATTTGTGGTAATTGTTCTAGATCTGCATTTGCCATTTCTCAGCCTTGGGTTTTTACAGCTATACACATCAAGGTATGTATATTTAATTTAGCAGGCTCCACGCTATTGCTTTACTACTATTTACAATTTTAATTTTTGTTTGCATTTTTAGTTTTTTCACTTTTTTATATTTTGGACACTGTGCAAGATCCTTGGATGCCCCTCCTCTCATCTATACCAATGCTTAGACCTTATACACTACACACTACTAAGAAGTCCTTTTTAGTTTCTCTCTACCAAGTACATGTATGTGTCTATAAACAACATTCCTCAAAGATAAAAAGTCAAATAAATATCAAACCTGATATTTAAGTTCAGTACCTTCCAAAGATGCGACACAAAGATTTTCAAGAAAATCCCCTCACCCCAAACTACCATTTACATGGAACACTTTACAAAATTTTTTATTTTCTAAAAATTGGCTCCAACTATTTTTATTAAAATAGCATATATTAAAGATATTTCTATGACAAATAAAATGTATATCTTGAATTTTCTGGGAATAGCCTGTGAAGTCCTCTTTATTCAGAAGGAATTTTGTATAATCTCGTATAACCTGTAAATATTTATCAGTAGATGAAAATGTATCCCACAAGAAATGTAGCTCTCTTTAAAACACGCAGTTTATTTCAGATACATTTTTTCTCATCTAAGCCATTTCCGAGATGTCCTATTAACAGTTCAAATTGTTCAATACTTGGTCATTCTTTTACTGTCCTAGTGATTTTCAGTTGTTTCCCGCGATGTCATGGAAACAGTATGGAATTTTAAAGCCAGTTGTTAAACATTTGACTATCACTGTTCTCTTTGTATCTATAATGAAATGTGTAATGTAGCTGTTTCTGTAAAGTGTCATCTTGATTAAAATGAAGTAGATAGAAAAATAAGTTTTAGTAAGAATAGTTTGTATAATCACTAGTAAATGATAGAGGGTAGAGAAAGTTATGTAAATGTAACACATAAGATTTTGTTCATAGCTTGTTCAGCACCTTCTGCAATTTTGCTTGAATTTCCTCAAGCGTCTGAACTTGATTTTGATCTTGGAGAAGAGAAAGAAGTCGCACGGGGCTAAATCTAATGAATGGGCTGGATGAAGAACAACTGTCATTTTGTTTTTCCTCAGGGATTGTTGCCGTGTAAGCTTTATGGGACCTTGCATTGTCACCATGAAGAAATCAATTGCCCATGTGCCACATTTCCTGTCTCAAGATGTCGCACAGAACACTGCATTCACTGTCATGCCAGGAGAGACAAACTTTATAATAACAGCGAGATTTTTGGGTGCAATGCCAGTTCATGGCAGTCCAGAACAATCGTCACCATTAACTGATGTTTGGCTATTTTTGAAACTGTTTGAACCACTGTTAAGGCTGGTGCCCCTGGGAACAGGAACAGCAAGGCAAATCAATGACCATATTGATAACATGGTTTCTAACGCTCCCCACGTGGCCTATGACTTTCAGTGGTTACCTTATTCCAATGACTGGAACCATTTCTGATGTGGAGGCATCCGTTGCCACCGATGGTAGGGTGATGATGAGGATAGCATTTACCGTGGACTCTGAACCACATTGAGCCTTGGGTATACATCACATGAGTAAGTCACAGGTGAAGGCATGGATAGGGCCAACTGAAAATCGCCACCATATAGCTGGAATTGAAACCCAGACCCTCAGTACGAGAGCCAGAAATAAAACCCTGCGCTACCCCGACCCTTGATATCAAAGTGGAAAGTTGATTTTGTGCAAGTTTCAAATGCACAAGTTCCTAACTGACCAATGATATTTTTTCACCTACTTCCAATTCAGCCAAATGTGGGTTAGCCAACATCAAAATGTGATAGAGTAAACATTTCCTAAATGCAGAACACTTACTATTTCCAATTCCTCTAGTCAAAACCCTCTGTAGCGTTGCATAGGGACTTGCTCTAGTCATGCCAGGCTTTCATTCCTTTATTAATAGAGTACATTAAAGTTGTTTGTTAATTTCTACTGGTTTTTGCTGTTCTTTGTAGTTTTTGCTATTCTTTTTGAGGCAACAGCCAGTTTTGAGTTGCATATAAACAAACTACAGATGACACTTTCACAGAAGAACCAACTCTCAATGAATCAGAGGATGTACTACAGTGAAGCGTCTAATATGCTGTGCCCGGGAATGGGAATGAGAAAGTTAACACATGCCCAAGTCTTGTTTCCCCTTTCCAGGAAAGCTTCCAGTTAATTGTGGATACTTGCATTATAATAGATTTATTTTAACTTTGTCCTTCTCGTTACTGTTCTTGATTGTTGTGAACCAGTCTTTAGATGTGGATCTAGGCTAATGCTTGCTTTAACATTTGTGCAGATGTACTGCCCCCTCACATCTGTCGTTGTGACATTGCAATGTAAAGTCTTACAAACACTAAATGCATCCACTTGGTATGCTTACTCACAAGAGATATATGAAGTGCCATCTAGTGGCAATTTATTTTACTACCACTCTGTTGCACGCCTTCAGGAACTTTTGGGTAGCACCTTGTAAAATATATTTCAAACATAAATTAAAATATAGCAAACTTTTCATTAATCTTAAATTGATATTATATACACATAAAAATTCCTTCCCTTAATTACAATTAACTAATACGATATTTGGTGTCTGTTTTGGTATTTCCTTTTTATTTCATTGCAGCAAATCATTTGGACTTTTTTTATCTACTTCCCTGCTTCTAATATCATTTTAATGTATCAAAAATCTACTATGGATTGTAAATAATTTATTTCAAAGTGTTGATATATGAATATTTCTGTATAATGGAAGCGTATTGTTTGATCTGGCGTTTTGAGTCAATGTTTTCCCCTGTAGCTGCAGTTTGTTCATTTCTTAAGAAAGCGGAAGAAGCCTTTGCCCTTCTCTGGAGGAGGTGCCATCAGCATTGGAACTTGGTTTTTGTGAATAATGTTGATCTGAAAGGAGAAAAATATTTCACGGGTTAATTTTGCTATTAAAAAGTTCATATTAGTGGGATAACCTTAGAGCATTCCAGGATATTCTGAGGGCTGTTAAATAAAGGATGATGAACTTCTATATAGCCATAATTTCTTGGGTGTGACAATATTTGTTAGCTTAACCCTTCATGATAGGAATGCAGGCATAACTGCAAGCGTCTAGAGGTGAGGTAAACTGAGCATTTGTGGCCGTGTTTATCTAATGTTTTGCGTAGGGTTGGGAACTCAATACCATTGACACCTTGGTGGTATCGTGGTATGCCTAATACTTTGATACTTGTTCAATACTTTAAGATTATGGAAAGTTGTTGCATTTAACTTTATGCTATATAAGGGTTGAAAGGAGTCAAGACTTCACGCTATTGCCTCACACATGTCCCCAAAGAGTTGCTGGACTATAGTTCTTGATAGACCTTGATTGCATTTCCTGTGGGTGAATCAATGCAACATTCCAAGGCTCTTGTGTCTACATTAGATTAGATTGCATTCTAGCAGCCATAAAGCCTTGTGAACATAGAACATGTCAAGGAAGTGTACAAAAATTATGTATAAACATAAATATTACACAGAATATAAAACATTTAAAATAAAATAAAGACATACTATATGCGTGTCATGGAAATGTAGAATATACTTACATATACATATACATAAATATTACATAGAATACAGAACATTTAAAATAAAATAAAGACATATTATATACAAAATGAATCAAAGCAGGTGTAGTTTTGTGCAAAATCGAATACCTCCCTACCGGTATAAGGCTAACATATTTATAGACAAGAACAGTTATTTTAAATTTAATTAGGCTTGTACCTTTTGTTTGTCTCATCATTTTATTCTATTTAATGTGTAATGTATAGCATTTACTGTCAGTTCTTAATATACGTACATTTAAATAACTTCATTAATTCTAGAGTAGGCATCAAATGTAATTGGCAATTGTCATAAATATTTACTAATACTACTTACAGTGCCATATATGTATTATCATCAGGATAAATTGTTATTCAGATAATCTTGTACAGAATAATATGCTTTTGAGCATAGGTACTCTTTAACAACAGTTTAAAGACATTGAAATTGCCAACTTTTCCCTTAAGATCTGGAAGCAAGAAAGCTTTGCACTGGAATGATGGATGTCACCCTTTTGTCTAGTGTTTATCTCATGAATTTCCATGTTGTGGCAGTATTTTATATCACAACACTGTAAATGCCAGAGTGATTGTAGTGTAAATTAGCATTATTGTATGACAATGATTTGGGATGTTTGTTAATTATAAGCATTGTTAGGAAATAAGTTTACACGGCCTCACTGAAACTGACAATAGGAGCGGGTAACAATGAGCGAGGGGGTGAGTTGTTTATCAATTGTAAGAGACAAACAAATGACGTCAGATTAGCGTGCATTTCTGTAGAAATGGAGGGAATATCTTCCCTAGAGCATATGTGTTCGTAATTTTGATTGGATATAAAAATAGACGCTAATGTTGGCGTGTTTTATTAACCAATAGTAGCTCGATTATAATCTTTAGGCATATCGGGTGAGGGAGTATAAATTATGAAGCTGAGAGACGGGTAACGTTCAGTCTAACAGAAGCATTCGCGGGTAATATGTCGTTCAGTCCAACAGAAGCATTCGCGGGTAATACGTCACTGTTCAACAGAAACATTCGTGCATTACACGTCATTCAGTCCAACAGAATCATACACAGGTTATACGTCGCTCAGTTCAGCAGAAGCATTATACATCGCAAAGTTTAAGAGAATCATTTACGCATTATACGTCGCACAGTTTAACAGAATCTCTCACGTCGTAAAGTTAGTTATAAATGTGAAATATGCAAATTAATAATGTGCAGCAAATATGTGATTATAGTGACATTAGAAAATATAACAGTTTCAGTCGGGCGTGTATAATTATGTGAAATGAATAAAGTGTGACGGCAATAAAAGTGTAAAAACAAATTCTTTTATCAATGTTATCTTTCAGTAATAAATCCTTTCCATTTACACACTCTGTTTAAGAGATATGCTCGACTGAGAAATAATAGCTAGCCGGAGGACAAAGAACCCAAAATTTGAACTAGTAATACAATAACAGGCGCTCAGCAATAAGATAACACGAGTTACAGCGACAATGTTTGTAATAAATGTGGTTCGATTGCATACAAAGAATTTTAAGATTGAAAATATGTATATGCAAGGTAGGGTTAATATCTTCAGTCTTCTAAAAAGATGTTTGTAAGAGTGTTTGCTATGGGTGCTGGAAATGATTCTTATAACTTCTTTTGCATGAGGAATATTCGTTTACTTTCTACTGAGTTTCTCCAAAATAATATTCCATGATAAAGTTAAAATATGCATAGTATACCAATTTAAGTGTATCTATAGAACTGACATTTAACAGTGTTCGGATAGCATAACAGGCAGAAGTGAAAACATGTAAAAACAAAAATGGGGGAAGGAGTAGAGGTACTTGTGTAACATGCAGCGTTAACTGAGTTGTGAATGAAGCTAAATTAGCTGACGCACTAAATCACGTTTCTGCAGTAGTCTGGCTTGGTGACTTACTCTCATCCATTACATTTAACTACTCCAGTGGCCAAAATCTGTGTGAATCCTGCAGAAACAAATCAGAACTTAAGACATGAAATAATACAGCACATGGAAATGGAATAGAAAGTGTAGGAATTCTCCTGTTCTTAAACAAAAATCTACATTTCATGTAATACTTCCTTGATTTTCTTCTTCAGATTTTTATCTGTGTTTAATATGCCTTTGTATTAAACATGTACATATATTGTGACGTATGAGTATTATTTCGTATGTGACCTGGCGGCCCAGATCGGGTATTGCGCAAGAGTGGAGGGGATAAGCCAGTTAGCATAGCGTTACCACGCCGAGTTGAGCGTGCGTTTTAGTCAGTCGAGGCAAGACGTAGTGTGTGTGCGCTACCCATACCAACAGTATGGCGTCCTCACCGACAGACAAGGAAGCAAGGAGGTAATGTAATCCCCTTTTATTAATAAATGTAGTTACCATCCACTTCCATTTAATGTAAATTATTATAGTAGATAGATCCCTTCCCTCGTCCACACCATGGGATAATATTTCTGTTAGGAACTTTCTAATATTTTTACTTTCTCTACTACGTATAGTAAGTAGGGGAAGTATTGTATTCCACCCAAAAATTCGATACCGAGATTTCACCGGAAATACATGTTTTGAGACCCCCTGAAGCCAAAAAAAGCATTTTTGGAAACATGTCCGTGTGTGTGTGTGTCTGTCTGTGTGTGTGTCTGTGAACAGCATAACTCAGAAACGAACAGTCGGATAAACACCAAACTTGGTATTTAGGTTCAGTATCTTCCAGAGATGCGACACAAAGGTTTTCAAGAAAATCCCCCCACCCCAGAGTACCCTTTACATGGAAGATTTTTAAAAAATTTTAATTTTCTCAAAAATGGCTCTAACGATTTTGATTAAAATATCATATGTTTAAGATATTTTCATGACAAATAAAATGTATATCTTGAATTTCCTGGGAATGTCTCCAAAAGTATTCTTTATTGTGAACGACTTTTGCATAACTGCTAAACCATAAGAGATAGACAAAATTTTACTACACAAAAAATGTAGATCGCATTAAAATACACAATTTATATCATATACATTTTTTTTTGTTGAGTGAACCATTTTTGAGATATTACTTGTTATTCCCTTAAATTTTTCAATACTTATTTTCTCAAATGGGAATTCGTTATTCATTTTTTTGTCTTGGATATGCAAAGAGTATTAATCTGTGGGAAAGGGAATGGTGCTGCACCTAGCAACCAGCTATTAAGAGATATGTATGTGCTTAAAGGCTACTGTATTTCTATATTGCCCTTGTAAATATATATTCCCCTTACATCTACAAGAAAATTAGCAATAAGATAGAGTCTGCAAATGTTTATCTCGATTAACATGAAGTAGATGGGGAATAAGCGTTTGTAAAAATAGTTTGTACAAGAGTAGAGAAAGTCATGTGAGTGTAACACATCAGATTTCTTTTAAAGGATTTTCTATCCATATTATGGAAATTAGTTGTATACCCTCAAGCTACACTCATAACCTGAGCTTGACTTGTGTAAACACAAACTAACAGATGGAAAGAAAGAACAATAAATACTTCCATGCATTGTATTATCTCATGTCTTAAGTTCTGGTTTCTTTCTGCTGAATTCACAGATTTTGGTCACCAAAGTAGATAAATGATATGGCCGAGAATAGGTTACCAAAGAAGTGACACAAAGACTTTCAAGAAAACCCACCACCCCAAACTACCCTATACAGGGAAAATGTTTTGACATTTTTTATTTTCTAAAAAATGGCTGTAATGATTTTGATTAAAATGTTATATATTAAAGACATTTACATTACAAATAAAATGTATATTTTGAATTATCTGGGAATAGCCTGTGAAGTCCTCTTCATTTGGAAGGAATTTTATATAATCTTTTATAACCTGTAAACGTTGAGTGATAGATGAAAACTTACTTTACAAAAAAACGTAGATCTCTTTAAAACACATAGTTTATTTCAAATAACCTTTTTTATGGTATAAGCCATTCTGAGATGGGCATTATTAATGGTTCAAATTGTTCAATACTTTGTCATTCTCTTAAAAGTCTGTCAGTTCTCAGGTGTTTATCGCTATGTCATGGAAACTATGGAATTTTAAGATCACTGTACAGCGACCAGTTCTTAAACCTTTGACTATTGCTGTTCTCTTTGTATCTGTAATGAAATATGTAATGTAGCTGTTTCTGTAAAGGTTTATCTCAAAATGAAGTAGATAGAAAAATAAACTTTCATAAGAATAATTTCTATACCTTATAATAGGCAATAGAAGGTAGGGAACGTCATGTGAAATGTAACATATCAGATTTTTATACTGAAGGTTTCAAAATCCCTTACTTTACACATATGCATGCACACGCACAGAATTTTTTTTTGTCTTATTTATTTATGAACGCTCTTTAACTGCTATGGTTCTTAGCGTCTCATTCTATATTGGGCGTGAAACACTGGAAATTTTGCTCAGAGGCCTCTTTATCAGGCTTGAGGTTCTTTTACTTGCTGTAAATGTATGAAATGGGACCACAGACTCTACTTCCCTTCTAAAGGATTCTGCTAAGGATTTTAATGACTGAAAAAAATCCGTCACTCTCTCCCGGTTTGAACCTCAGAAACTAGAGGCTAGCATAATACCTCTAGGCCATGGAGGATGTGAGAGAGAGAGAGAGAGAGAGGGAGGGAGAGAGAGAGAGACAGAGACAGAGAGTGTGTGTGTGTGACATGGTGTTTTGGAGAAAAATCCCTTTACATGAACATTTTCAGTTATTTTTGATTTTATCAAAACTGGTTGTAACAACTTTGATTAAAATAATTGAACTGAGCAGGATGGCTCAGGTGGTAAAGTCTGTGGGCCACATTCGGGAGGTCCTGGGTTCAAATCCTGTGGGCCGACCAATCTGTCTGAGGTTTTTTCATGGTTTTCCTCAGTCGCCAGGTAAATACCGTATTGGATATTTAATGCCACCACCCAAAGTTCCACCTTAAGTCTAAAACAATAGTAAAATGAAAAATAAGCATCTATGCCATCTATCTACAGACAATGTAGGCAGTTAGACTGGACAGCACCCTAATGCCATCTGCACGGCACGAAGCAGAAGCTCCAGCTGCTATGCTGGGGGTCTCTATGGCCACATGACGAAGCAAGATGGCATTTTCAGGCATGAGACCTAGAAGGCTAACTGTCCGCCTTTCTGTGTGAGGGTGTTGATTGGACTGGACAGCATCTTATCGCCACCTGCACATGAAGCAGGTGATTACAGGGATGAGACCTAGAAGGCTAACTGTCCACCTTTTTGTGTGAGAGCGGCATTGGACTGGATGGCACCGTAATGCCATCTGCACATGAAGCAGGTGATTACAGGGATGAGACCTAGAAGGCTAACTATCCACCTTTCTGTGTGAGGGTGTTGATTGGACTGGATGGCACCGTAATGCCATCTGCACATGAAGCAGGTGATTACAGGGATGAGACCTAGAAGGCTAACTATCCACCTTTCTGTGTGAGGGTGTTGATTGGACTGGACAGCATCTTATCGCCATCTGCACATGAAGCAGGTGATTACAGGGATGAGACCTAGAAGGCTAACTGTCCGCCTTTCTGTGTGAGGGTGTTGATTGGACTGGACAGCATCTTATCGCCATCTGCACATGAAGCAGGTGATTACAGGGATGAGACCTAGAAGGCTAACTGTCCGCCTTTCTGTGTGAGGGTGTTGATTGGACTGGACAGCATCTTATCGCCACCTGCACATGAAGCAGGTGATTACAGGGATGAGACCTAGAAGGCTAACTGTCCACCTTTCTGTGTGAGGGTGTTGATTGGACTGGACAGCATCTTATCGCCACCTGCACATGAAGCAGGTGATTACAGGGATGAGACCTAGAAGGCTAACTGTCCACCTTTCTGTGTGAGGGTGTTGATTGGACTGGACAGCATCTTATCGCCACCTGCACATGAAGCAGGTGATTACAGGGATGAGACCTAGAAGGCTAACTGTCCACCTTTTTGTGTGAGAGCGGCATTGGACTGGATGGCACCGTAATGCCATCTGCACATGAAGCAGGTGATTACAGGGATGAGACCTAGAGGGCTAACTGTCCGCCTTTCTGTGTGAGAGCGGCGTTGGACTGGATGGCACCGTAATGTCATCTGCACATGAAGCGGGTGGTTACAGGGATGAGACCTAGAAGGCTAACTATCCGCCTTTCTGTGTGAGAGCGGCGTTGGACTGGATGGCACCGTAATGCCATCTGCACATGAAGCGGGTGGTTACAAAGATGAGACCTAGAAGGCTAACTATCCGCCTTTCTGTGTGAGAGCGGCGTTGGACTGGATGGCACCGTAATGCCATCTGCACATGAAGCGGGTGGTTACAGGGATGAGACCTAGAAGGCTAACTGTCCGCCTTTCTGTGTGAGGGTGGCGTTGGACTGGATGGCACCGTAATGCCATCTGCACATGAAGCGGGTGGTTACAGGGATGAGACCTAGAAGGCTAACTATCCGCCTTTCTGTGTGAGAGCGGCGTTGGACTGGATGGCACCGTAATGCCATCTGCACATGAAGCGGGTGGTTACAGGGATGAGACCTAGAAGGCTAACTGTCCACCTTTTTGTGTGAGAGCGGCGTTGGACTGGATGGCACCGTAATGTCATCTGCACATGAAGCAGGTGATTACAGGGATGAGACCTAGAAGGCTAACTATCCGCCTTTCTGTGTGAGAGCGGCGTTGGACTGGAGGGCACCGTAATGCCATCTGCACATGAAGCAGGTGATTACAGGGATGAGACCTAGAAGGCTAACTATCCGCCTTTCTGTGTGAGAGCGGCGTTGGACTGGAGGGCACCGTAATGTCATCTGCACATGAAGCGGGTGGTTACAGGGATGAGACCTAGAAGGCTAACTGTCCGCCTTTCTGTGTGAGGGTGGCGATTGGACTGGATGGCACTGTAATGTCATCTGCACAGCATGAGGCGCAGAATTCGGTAGCTATGCGCTAGGGTCTTTGTGACACGTGACGGAGCGGGTGGTTACGGGAATGAGACCTAGAAGACTAACTGTCCATCACATATCGTTCTAAGAGTTATCCACCAACAGATCCATCGCGATATGACCAAGGAGTTAAAGCAACATAAAATAAAATAGAGTAAAAAAAATTGATTAAATTTAAAATTTTGTTTAAGATTTTTGCATGAGAAAGAAAATGTGTATTTTGAATTTTGTGTGAATGGCCTGTGAAGTCTTGTTTATTTGACTGATACTTGTTTCATTTTGTATAAAGACATTAAAAACTACACAGATACTTAGGTAATACAGGGTTCATTAAAATACATAGTTTGTGTCAAGTTTTTTCATTGTGTTAGCAATTTTCAAGGAATTCTATGGTTGAAGTTAGACTTTTCCCAAATGCTATCTAAATTATGTACTTAAAAATTTGTAATTCTTTTTCTGGTGCAACTTTTATTTGTGTAAATGAGGAGTGTTGCTTACCGTGCATGGAGGCTGCATCCAGGGTTCCCCATCTATTTGCATTGGGAACCTCTTTCTTGTCCTTATCGTGACAGAGGAACATTGTGCAAGCCTGCGACCAGAGGCTCTGAGGCCAGTTCTTACTTGCCCCATGTGTAGACAGTTCTCCAAACCTATAACTTCTATCACCTTGTCTCCTATGTCTGAAACACAGAAAAATAGCACACAAAATTCAATTTACATATATTAATTTGTTTCCCTAGGAAGAGGAAAGAAGAGTTGCATACAGCTTGAGGCGGTATTTTAATACCTGAATAATTTTAAATTTATTTTATAATAAGTAAATTCAATAACAGCCCGCCTTGGAACAATATGTACGTAATAATTATTTAAAATGTATTTAACAGTCATTGCATATGCTTATATTTATTGTAAACATGTTTTATAATGTTATGTGAATACATTACATACTTTAATAATGCAAGAGCTGTGAGAATAGTAAGTTTTAAGTTGCTAACAATGAGGTAATAATGAGGTAACCTTGTGGCAATAATGAGTTTGAGAATTTGAATGTTACTAGTCATGATTAAAGCAACGATAATGTAATTTCTGTGACAGTTTAAAATTAGCCAATCAATAGCAAGGAAAAAGTTTTAAATTAAAATGCAGATATTCCATTGAACTAGAATTAGCCAATCAGAGACTTGAAATACTGAAGCTTACGGGTTTAACGGTTGAAACACTTGCTGGCAAACCTTGGTAGTGACCAGATGGAAGATGTGTTCTCTACAGAAATATTACGTGTGAATCATAAAATATGTGTACGCGTTAGCTAAGTGAAAGTATTAAAGAATCTCACAGCTCTTAAAAAGTGTAGTGCTTTATTAAAATTTGCAAGGGTTAATAAAAGAAGTGAATTTAAAAACTAAAATTCGTGTATGTCTACAATTATTGTCGTACCGTACCCTGCCTAAGAGATACATGACTCTACAAACATTACTGAAGCAGCCGAGACAAATTCAAACACAAATAATATATAGAAGCAGTTTTAATAACAAAGTTAAATATTATAGTGTAAAACTTGGAGTGTAACAACAAAATTACATCTTAAAATCAGCTTCTCATACGTAGCAGCATATTGCGTAACAACAGTACCTATTACGTAATCAACAACTTCAAACCAACGCCCAAAGCGTGTTGCAAACTTGTTAAACAAAGTAACTTCAAGAACAATACTTCTTCAAATTGGCTTCCCAAACAAGAAGCTAAATAATTTATGTAAAAAAATATTACATAAGCAAACACCTTCTCAAGCTTCTTCCCAGAGTATTGCATTACAATGTCACAGAGGAAAGCTCATATATAAATACCAAATCAAGACAGTGTATACACCCACCCAGAAAACCAAAGACTATCTAACATTGGCAAAAGACAAACAGCTCCCTCTTAACTAAGCAGTTGTATGTAAGACACCATGCAACTATGGACAAGTTTATATGAAAGCAAAAGAAGCATCAACACAAGAATGCAACTATCAAGCTGATTGGCTCTGGTGGTAACATCTATGGCTTACATTCAGGAGGTCCTGGGTTCAAATCTCATGGTCGAGCAATCTGACTGCTGGATTTATTTCATTGTTCCCCTCAGTCGCCAGGTAAATACCAGATTGGATATTTAATACCACAACCCAAAGTTCCCCTTTAAGTCTAAAACAATAGTAAAAATGAAAATAAATGGTAATAGCAAATATTCTGCCATTTATCCACAGATAATGAAAGCATGTAGACTGAACGACGCCCTAATGCCATCTGCCTGGCATGTGTAGAAACAGTTGCCTAACACCAAGGCCTCTGTGGATATGTGTCAAAGCTGCCATCTGTCCATCATATAGAAGCAGAGGTACAGTTGTCTAATACTGTGGTCTCAGTGGACATGTGTCGAAGTTGCCATCTGTCCATCCCATATAGAAGCAGAGGTGCAGTTGTCTAATACTGTGGTCTCAGTGGACATGTGTCGAAACTGCCATCTGTCCATCATATAGAAGCAGAGGTGCAGTTGTCTAATACTGTGGTCTCAGTGGACATGTGTCGAAGTTGCCATCTGTCCATCATATAGAACCAGAGGTGCAGTTGTCTAATACTGTGGTCTCAGTGAACATGTGTCGAAGCTGCCATCCACCCATCCCATATAGAAGCAGAGGTGCAGTTGTCTAATACTGTGGTCTCAGTGGACATGTGTCGAAGCTGCCATCCACCCATCCCATATAGAAGCAGAGGTGCAGTTGTCTAATACTGTGGTCTCAGTGGACATGTGTCGAAGCTGCCATCCACCCATCCCATATAGAAGCAGAGGTACAGTTGTCTAATACTGTGGTCTCAGTGGGCATGTGTCGAAGCTGCCATCTGTCCATCATATAGAAGCAGAGGTGCAGTTGTCTAATACTGTCGTCTCAGTGGACATGTGTTGAAGCTGCCATCCACCCATCCCATATAGAAGCAGAGGTGCAGTTGTCTAATACTGTGGTCTCAGTGGGCATGTGTCGAAGCTGCCATCTGTCCATCATATAGAAGCAGAGGTGCAGTTGTCTAATACTGTGGTCTCAGTGGACATGTGTCGAAGCTGCCATCTGTCCATCATATAGAAGCAGAGGTGCAGTTGTCTAATACTGTGGTCTCAGTGGACATGTGTCGAAGCTGCCATCCACCCATCCCATATAGAAGCAGAGGTACAGTTGTCTAATACTGTGGTCTCAGTGGACATGTGTCGAAGCTGCCATCTGTCCATCATATAGAAGCAGAGGTGCAGTTGTCTAATACTGTGGTCTCAGTGGACATGTGTCGAAGCTGCCATCCACCCATCCCATATAGAAGCAGAGGTGCAGTTGTCTAATACTGTGGTCTCAGTGGACATGTGTCGAAGCTGCCATCCACCCATCCCATATAGAAGCAGAGGTGCAGTTGTCTAATACTGTGGTCTCAGTGGACATGTGTCGAAGCTGCCATCCACCCATCCCATATAGAAGCAGAGGTACAGTTGTCTAATACTGTGGTCTCAGTGGACATGTGTCGAAGCTGCCATCCACCCATCCCATATAGAAGCAGAGGTGCAGTTGTCTAATACTGTGGTCTCAGTGGACATGTGTCGAAGTTGCCATCTGTCCATCATATAGAAGCAGAGGTGCAGTTGTCTAATACTGTGGTCTCAGTGGACATGTGTCGAAGCTGCCATCTGTCCATCATATAGAAGCAGAGGTGCAATTGTCTAATACTGTGGTCTCAGTGGACATGTGTCGAAGCTGCCATCCACCCATCCCATATAGAAGCAGAGGTACAGTTGCCTAATACTGTGGTCTCAGTGGACATGTGTCAGAGCTGCCATCCACCCATCCCATATAGAAGCAGAGGTGCAGTTGTCTAATACTGTGGTCTCAGTGGACATGTGTCGAAGTTGCCATCCACCCATCCCATATAGAAGCAGAGGTACAGTTGTCTAATACTGTGGTCTCAGTGGACATGTGTCGAAGTTGCCATCTGTCCATCCCATATAGAAGCAGAGGTACAGTTGTCTAATACTGTGGTCTCAGTGGACATGTGTCGAAGTTGCCATCTGTCCATCCCATATAGAAGCAGAGGTACAGTTGTCTAATACTGTGGTCTCAGTGGACATGTGTCGAAGTTGCCATCTGTCCATCCCATATAGAAGCAGAGGTACAGTTGTCTAATACTGTGGTCTCAGTGGACATGTGTCGAAGCTGCCATCTGTCCATCATATAGAAGCAGAGGTGCAGTTGTCTAATACTGTGGTCTCAGTGGACATGTGTCGAAGCTGCCATCCACCCATCCCATATAGAAGCAGAGGTGCAGTTGTCTAATACTGTGGTCTCAGTGGACATGTGTCGAAGCTGCCATCCACCCATCCCATATAGAAGCAGAGGTGCAGTTGTCTAATACTGTGGTCTCAGTGGACATGTGTCGAAGCTGCCATCCACCCATCCCATATAGAAGCAGAGGTACAGTTGTCTAATACTGTGGTCTCAGTGGACATGTGTCGAAGCTGCCATCCACCCATCCCATATAGAAGCAGAGGTGCAGTTGTCTAATACTGTGGTCTCAGTGGACATGTGTCGAAGTTGCCATCTGTCCATCATATAGAAGCAGAGGTGCAGTTGTCTAATACTGTGGTCTCAGTGGACATGTGTCGAAGCTGCCATCTGTCCATCATATAGAAGCAGAGGTGCAATTGTCTAATACTGTGGTCTCAGTGGACATGTGTCGAAGCTGCCATCCACCCATCCCATATAGAAGCAGAGGTACAGTTGCCTAATACTGTGGTCTCAGTGGACATGTGTCAGAGCTGCCATCCACCCATCCCATATAGAAGCAGAGGTGCAGTTGTCTAATACTGTGGTCTCAGTGGACATGTGTCGAAGTTGCCATCCACCCATCCCATATAGAAGCAGAGGTACAGTTGTCTAATACTGTGGTCTCAGTGGACATGTGTCGAAGTTGCCATCTGTCCATCCCATATAGAAGCAGAGGTACAGTTGTCTAATACTGTGGTCTCAGTGGACATGTGTCGAAGTTGCCATCTGTCCATCCCATATAGAAGCAGAGGTACAGTTGTCTAATACTGTGGTCTCAGTGGACATGTGTCGAAGTTGCCATCTGTCCATCCCATATAGAAGCAGAGGTACAGTTGTCTAATACTGTGGTCTCAGTGGACATGTGTCGAAGTTGCCATCTGTCCATCATATAGAAGCAGAGGTGCAGTTGTCTAATACTATGGTCTCAGTGGACATGTGTCGAAGCTGCCATCCACCCATCCCATATAGAAGCAGAGGTACAGTTGTCTAATACTGTGGTCTCAGTGGACATGTGTCGAAGCTGCCATCTGTCCATCATATAGAAGCAGAGGTGCAGTTGTCTAATACTGTGGTCTCAGTGGACATGTGTCGAAGCTGCCATCCACCCATCCCATATAGAAGCAGAGGTACAGTTGTCTAATACTGTGGTCTCAGTGGACATGTGTCGAAGCTGCCATCTGTCCATCATATAGAAGCAGAGGTGCAGTTGTCTAATACTGTGGTCTCAGTGGACATGTGTCGAAGCTGCCATCCACCCATCCCATATAGAAGCAGAGATGCAGTTGTCTAATACTGTGGTCTCAGTGGACATGTGTCGAAGCTGCCATCCACCCATCCCATATAGAAGCAGAGGTACAGTTGTCTAATACTGTGGTCTCAGTGGACATGTGTCGAAGCTGCCATCCACCCATCCCATATAGAAGCAGAGGTACAGTTGTCTAATACTGTGGTCTCAGTGGACATGTGTCGAAGCTGCCATCCACCCATCCCATATAGAAGCAGAGGTGCAGTTGTCTAATACTGTGGTCTCAGTGGACATGTGTCGAAGCTGCCATCCACCCATCCCATATAGAAGCAGAGGTGCATTTGTCTAATACTGTGGTCTCAGTGGACATGTGTCGAAGCTGCCATCCACCCATCCCATATAGAAGCAGAGGTGCAGTTGTCTAATACTGTGGTCTCAGTGGACATGTGTCGAAGCTGCCATCCACCCATCCCATAAGAAGCAGAGGTACAGTTGTCTAATACTGTGGTCTCAGTGGACATGTGTCGAAGTTGCCATCTGTCCATCATATAGAAGCAGAGGTGCAGTTGTCTAATACTGTGGTCTCAGTGGACATGTGTCGAAGCTGCCATCCACCCATCCCATATAGAAGCAGAGTTACAGTTGTCTAATACTGTGGTCTCAGTGGACATGTGTCGAAGTTGCCATCTGTCCATCATATAGAAGCAGAGGTGCAGTTGTCTAATACTGTGGTCTCAGTGGACATGTGTCGAAGCTGCCATCCACCCATCCCATATAGAAGCAGAGGTACAGTTGTCTAATACTGTGGTCTCAGTGGACATGTGTCGAAGCTGCCATCCACCCATCCCATATAGAAGCAGAGGTACAGTTGTCTAATACTGTGGTCTCAGTGGACATGTGTCGAAGTTGCCATCTGTCCATCATATAGAAGCAGAGGTGCAGTTGTCTAATACTGTCGTCTCAGTGGACATGTGTCGAAGCTGCCATCCACCCATCCCATACAGAAGCAGAGGTGCAGTTGTCTAATACTGTGGTCTCAGTGGACATGTGTCGAAGTTGCCATCTGTCCATCCCATATAGAAGCAGAGGTGTAGTTGTCTAATACTGTGGTCTCAGTGGACATGTGTCGAAGCTGCCATCCACCCATCCCATATAGAAGCAGAGGTGCAGTTGTCTAATACTGTGGTCTCAGTGGACATGTGTCGAAGTTGCCATCTGTCCATCCCATATAGAAGCAGAGGTGCAGTTGTCTAATACTGTGGTCTCAGTGGACATGTGTCGAAGCTGCCATCTGTCCATCATATAGAAGCAGAGGTGCAGTTGTCTAATACTGTGGTCTCAGTGGACATGTGTCGAAGTTGCCATCTGTCCATCCCATATAGAAGCAGAGGTGCAGTTGTCTAATACTGTGGTCTCAGTGGACATGTGTCGAAGTTGCCATCTGTTCATCCCATATAGAAGCAGAGGTGCAGTTGTCTAATACTGTGGTCTCAGTGGACATGTGTCGAAGCTGCCATCCACCCATCCCATATAGAAGCAGAGGTACAGTTGTCTAATACTGTGGTCTCAGTGGACATGTGTCGAAGTTGCCATCTGTCCATCATATAGAAGCAGAGGTGCAGTTGTCTAACACTGTGGTCTCAGTGGACATGTGTCGAAGTTGCCATCTGTCCATCATATAGAAGCAGAGGTGCAGTTGTCTAATACTGTGGTCTCAGTGGACATGTGTCGAAGTTGCCATCCACCCATCCCATATAGAAGCAGAGGTGCAGTTGTCTAATACTGTGGTCTCAGTGGACATGTGTCGAAGCTGCCATCCACCCATCCCATATAGAAGCAGAGGTACAGTTGTCTAATACTGTGGTCTCAGTGGACATGTGTCGAAGCTGCCATCCACCCATCCCATATAGACGGAGAGGTACAGTTGCCTAATACTGTGGTCTCAGTGGACATGTGTCGAAGCTGCCATCCACCCATCCCATATAGAAGCAGAGGTGCAGTTGTCTAATACTGTGGTCTCAGTGGACATGTGTCGAAGCTGCCATCTGTCCATCATATAGAAGCAGAGGTGCAGTTGTCTAATACTGTGGTCTCAGTGGACATGTGTCGAAGCTGCCATCCACCCATCCCATATAGAAGCAGAGGTACAGTTGTCTAATACTGTGGTCTCAGTGGACATGTGTCGAAGCTGCCATCTGTCCATCATATAGAAGCAGAGGTGCAGTTGTCTAATACTGTGGTCTCAGTGGACATGTGTCGAAGCTGCCATCCACCCATCCCATATAGAAGCAGAGGTGCAGTTGTCTAATACTGTGGTCTCAGTGGACATGTGTCGAAGCTGCCATCCACCCATCCCATATAGAAGCAGAGGTGCAGTTGTCTAATACTGTGGTCTCAGTGGACATGTGTCGAAGCTGCCATCCACCCATCCCATATAGAAGCAGAGGTACAGTTGTCTAATACTGTGGTCTCAGTGGACATGTGTCGAAGCTGCCATCCACCCATCCCATATAGAAGCAGAGGTGCAGTTGTCTAATACTGTGGTCTCAGTGGACATGTGTCGAAGTTGCCATCTGTCCATCATATAGAAGCAGAGGTGCAGTTGTCTAATACTGTGGTCTCAGTGGACATGTGTCGAAGCTGCCATCTGTCCATCATATAGAAGCAGAGGTGCAATTGTCTAATACTGTGGTCTCAGTGGACATGTGTCGAAGCTGCCATCCACCCATCCCATATAGAAGCAGAGGTACAGTTGCCTAATACTGTGGTCTCAGTGGACATGTGTCAGAGCTGCCATCCACCCATCCCATATAGAAGCAGAGGTGCAGTTGTCTAATACTGTGGTCTCAGTGGACATGTGTCGAAGTTGCCATCCACCCATCCCATATAGAAGCAGAGGTACAGTTGTCTAATACTGTGGTCTCAGTGGACATGTGTCGAAGTTGCCATCTGTCCATCCCATATAGAAGCAGAGGTACAGTTGTCTAATACTGTGGTCTCAGTGGACATGTGTCGAAGTTGCCATCTGTCCATCCCATATAGAAGCAGAGGTACAGTTGTCTAATACTGTGGTCTCAGTGGACATGTGTCGAAGTTGCCATCTGTCCATCCCATATAGAAGCAGAGGTACAGTTGTCTAATACTGTGGTCTCAGTGGACATGTGTCGAAGCTGCCATCTGTCCATCATATAGAAGCAGAGGTGCAGTTGTCTAATACTGTGGTCTCAGTGGACATGTGTCGAAGCTGCCATCCACCCATCCCATATAGAAGCAGAGGTGCAGTTGTCTAATACTGTGGTCTCAGTGGACATGTGTCGAAGCTGCCATCCACCCATCCCATATAGAAGCAGAGGTGCAGTTGTCTAATACTGTGGTCTCAGTGGACATGTGTCGAAGCTGCCATCCACCCATCCCATATAGAAGCAGAGGTACAGTTGTCTAATACTGTGGTCTCAGTGGACATGTGTCGAAGCTGCCATCCACCCATCCCATATAGAAGCAGAGGTGCAGTTGTCTAATACTGTGGTCTCAGTGGACATGTGTCGAAGTTGCCATCTGTCCATCATATAGAAGCAGAGGTGCAGTTGTCTAATACTGTGGTCTCAGTGGACATGTGTCGAAGCTGCCATCTGTCCATCATATAGAAGCAGAGGTGCAATTGTCTAATACTGTGGTCTCAGTGGACATGTGTCGAAGCTGCCATCCACCCATCCCATATAGAAGCAGAGGTACAGTTGCCTAATACTGTGGTCTCAGTGGACATGTGTCAGAGCTGCCATCCACCCATCCCATATAGAAGCAGAGGTGCAGTTGTCTAATACTGTGGTCTCAGTGGACATGTGTCGAAGTTGCCATCCACCCATCCCATATAGAAGCAGAGGTACAGTTGTCTAATACTGTGGTCTCAGTGGACATGTGTCGAAGTTGCCATCTGTCCATCCCATATAGAAGCAGAGGTACAGTTGTCTAATACTGTGGTCTCAGTGGACATGTGTCGAAGTTGCCATCTGTCCATCCCATATAGAAGCAGAGGTACAGTTGTCTAATACTGTGGTCTCAGTGGACATGTGTCGAAGTTGCCATCTGTCCATCCCATATAGAAGCAGAGGTACAGTTGTCTAATACTGTGGTCTCAGTGGACATGTGTCGAAGTTGCCATCTGTCCATCATATAGAAGCAGAGGTGCAGTTGTCTAATACTATGGTCTCAGTGGACATGTGTCGAAGCTGCCATCCACCCATCCCATATAGAAGCAGAGGTACAGTTGTCTAATACTGTGGTCTCAGTGGACATGTGTCGAAGCTGCCATCTGTCCATCATATAGAAGCAGAGGTGCAGTTGTCTAATACTGTGGTCTCAGTGGACATGTGTCGAAGCTGCCATCCACCCATCCCATATAGAAGCAGAGGTACAGTTGTCTAATACTGTGGTCTCAGTGGACATGTGTCGAAGCTGCCATCTGTCCATCATATAGAAGCAGAGGTGCAGTTGTCTAATACTGTGGTCTCAGTGGACATGTGTCGAAGCTGCCATCCACCCATCCCATATAGAAGCAGAGATGCAGTTGTCTAATACTGTGGTCTCAGTGGACATGTGTCGAAGCTGCCATCCACCCATCCCATATAGAAGCAGAGGTACAGTTGTCTAATACTGTGGTCTCAGTGGACATGTGTCGAAGCTGCCATCCACCCATCCCATATAGAAGCAGAGGTACAGTTGTCTAATACTGTGGTCTCAGTGGACATGTGTCGAAGCTGCCATCCACCCATCCCATATAGAAGCAGAGGTGCAGTTGTCTAATACTGTGGTCTCAGTGGACATGTGTCGAAGCTGCCATCCACCCATCCCATATAGAAGCAGAGGTGCATTTGTCTAATACTGTGGTCTCAGTGGACATGTGTCGAAGCTGCCATCCACCCATCCCATATAGAAGCAGAGGTGCAGTTGTCTAATACTGTGGTCTCAGTGGACATGTGTCGAAGCTGCCATCCACCCATCCCATAAGAAGCAGAGGTACAGTTGTCTAATACTGTGGTCTCAGTGGACATGTGTCGAAGTTGCCATCTGTCCATCATATAGAAGCAGAGGTGCAGTTGTCTAATACTGTGGTCTCAGTGGACATGTGTCGAAGCTGCCATCCACCCATCCCATATAGAAGCAGAGTTACAGTTGTCTAATACTGTGGTCTCAGTGGACATGTGTCGAAGTTGCCATCTGTCCATCATATAGAAGCAGAGGTGCAGTTGTCTAATACTGTGGTCTCAGTGGACATGTGTCGAAGCTGCCATCCACCCATCCCATATAGAAGCAGAGGTACAGTTGTCTAATACTGTGGTCTCAGTGGACATGTGTCGAAGCTGCCATCCACCCATCCCATATAGAAGCAGAGGTACAGTTGTCTAATACTGTGGTCTCAGTGGACATGTGTCGAAGTTGCCATCTGTCCATCATATAGAAGCAGAGGTGCAGTTGTCTAATACTGTCGTCTCAGTGGACATGTGTCGAAGCTGCCATCCACCCATCCCATACAGAAGCAGAGGTGCAGTTGTCTAATACTGTGGTCTCAGTGGACATGTGTCGAAGTTGCCATCTGTCCATCCCATATAGAAGCAGAGGTGTAGTTGTCTAATACTGTGGTCTCAGTGGACATGTGTCGAAGCTGCCATCCACCCATCCCATATAGAAGCAGAGGTGCAGTTGTCTAATACTGTGGTCTCAGTGGACATGTGTCGAAGTTGCCATCTGTCCATCCCATATAGAAGCAGAGGTGCAGTTGTCTAATACTGTGGTCTCAGTGGACATGTGTCGAAGCTGCCATCTGTCCATCATATAGAAGCAGAGGTGCAGTTGTCTAATACTGTGGTCTCAGTGGACATGTGTCGAAGTTGCCATCTGTCCATCCCATATAGAAGCAGAGGTGCAGTTGTCTAATACTGTGGTCTCAGTGGACATGTGTCGAAGTTGCCATCTGTTCATCCCATATAGAAGCAGAGGTGCAGTTGTCTAATACTGTGGTCTCAGTGGACATGTGTCGAAGCTGCCATCCACCCATCCCATATAGAAGCAGAGGTACAGTTGTCTAATACTGTGGTCTCAGTGGACATGTGTCGAAGTTGCCATCTGTCCATCATATAGAAGCAGAGGTGCAGTTGTCTAACACTGTGGTCTCAGTGGACATGTGTCGAAGTTGCCATCTGTCCATCATATAGAAGCAGAGGTGCAGTTGTCTAATACTGTGGTCTCAGTGGACATGTGTCGAAGTTGCCATCCACCCATCCCATATAGAAGCAGAGGTGCAGTTGTCTAATACTGTGGTCTCAGTGGACATGTGTCGAAGCTGCCATCCACCCATCCCATATAGAAGCAGAGGTACAGTTGTCTAATACTGTGGTCTCAGTGGACATGTGTCGAAGCTGCCATCCACCCATCCCATATAGACGGAGAGGTACAGTTGCCTAATACTGTGGTCTCAGTGGACATGTGTCGAAGCTGCCATCCACCCATCCCATATAGAAGCAGAGGTGCAGTTGTCTAATACTGTGGTCTCAGTGGACATGTGTCGAAGTTGCCATCTGTCCATCATATAGAAGCAGAGGTACAGTTGTCTAATACTGTGGTCTCAGTGGACATGTGTCGAAGTTGCCATCTGTCCATCCCATATAGAAGCAGAGGTACAGTTGTCTAATACTGTGGTCTCAGTGGACATGTGTCGAAGTTGCCATCTGTCCATCCCATATAGAAGCAGAGGTGCAGTTGTCTAATACTGTGGTCTCAGTGGACATGTGTCGAAGTTGCCATCTGTCCATCATATAGAAGCAGAGGTGCAGTTGTCTAATACTGTGGTCTCAGTGGACATGTGTCGAAGTTGCCATCTGTCCATCATATAGAAGCAGAGGTGCAGTTGTCTAATACTATGGTCTCAGTGGACATGTGTCGAAGCTGCCATCCACCCATCCCATATAGAAGCAGAGGTACAGTTGTCTAATACTGTGGTCTCAGTGGACATGTGTCGAAGCTGCCATCCACCCATCCAATATAGAAGCAGAGGTGCAGTTGTCTAATACTGTGGTCTCAGTGGACATGTGTCGAAGCTGCCATCCACCCATCCCATAAGAAGCAGAGGTACAGTTGTCTAATACTGTGGTCTCAGTGGACATGTGTCGAAGCTGCCATCCACCCATCCCATATAGAAGCAGAGGTGCAGTTGTCTAATACTGTGGTCTCAGTGGACATGTGTCGAAGCTGCCATCCACCCATCCCATATAGAAGCAGAGGTACAGTTGTCTAATACTGTGGTCTCAGTGGACATGTGTCGAAGTTGCCATCTGTCCATCATATAGAAGCAGAGGTGCAGTTGTCTAATACTGTTGTCTCAGTGGACATGTGTCGAAGCTGCCATCTGTCCATCCCATATAGAAGCAGAGGTGCAGTTGTCTAATACTGTGGTCTCAGTGGACATGTGTCGAAGCTGCCATCCACCCATCCCATATAGAAGCAGAGGTACAGTTGTCTAATACTGTGGTCTCAGTGGACATGTGTCGAAGCTGCCATCCACCCATCCCATATAGAAGCAGAGGTACAGTTGTCTAATACTGTGGTCCCAGTGGACATGTGTCAAAGCTGCCATCCACCCATCCCATATAGAAGCAGAGGTGCAGTTGTCTAATACTGTGGTCTCAGTGGACATGTGTCGAAGCTGCCATCCACCCATCCCATATAGAAGCAGAGGTGCAGTTGTCTAATACTGTGGTCTCAGTGGACATGTGTCGAAGTTGCCATCTGTCCATCCCATATAGAAGCAGAGGTACAGTTGTCTAATACTGTGGTCTCAGTGGACATGTGTCGAAGTTGCCATCTGTCCATCCCATATAGAAGCAGAGGTACAGTTGTCTAATACTGTGTTCTCAGTGGACATGTGTCGAAGTTGCCATCTGTCCATCCCATATAGAAGCAGAGGTACAGTTGTCTAATACTGTGGTCTCAGTGGACATGTGTCGAAGTTGCCATCTGTCCATCCCATATAGAAGCAGAGGTGCAGTTGTCTAATACTGTGGTCTCAGTGGACATGTGTCGAAGCTGCCATCCACCCATCCCATATAGAAGCAGAGGTGCAATTGTCTAATACTATGGTCTCAGTGGACATGTGTCGAAGCTGCCATCCACCCATCCCATATAGAAGCAGAGGTACAGTTGTCTAATACTGTGGTCTCAGTGGACATGTGTCGAAGCTGCCATCCACCCATCCCATATAGAAGCAGAGGTGCAGTTGTCTAATACTGTGGTCTCAGTGGACATGTGTCGAAGCTGCCATCCACCCATCCCATATAGAAGCATAGGTACAGTTGTCTAATACTGTGGTCTCAGTGGACATGTGTCGAAGCTGCCATCTGTCCATCATATAGAAGCAGAGGTGCAGTTGTCTAAAACTGTGGTCTCAGTGGACATGTGTCAAAGCTGCCATCTGTCCATCATATAGAAGCAGAGGTGCAGTTGTCTAATACTGTGGTCTCAGTGGACATGTGTCGAAGCTGCCATCCACCCATCCCATATAGAAGCAGAGGTACAGTTGTCTAATACTGTGGTCTCAGTGGACATGTGTCGAAGCTGCCATCCACCCATCCCATATAGAAGCAGAGGTACAGTTGTCTAATACTGTGGTCTCAGTGGACATGTGTCGAAGTTGCCATCTGTCCATCATATAGAAGCAGAGGTGCAGTTGTCTAATACTGTGGTCTCAGTGGACATGTGTTGAAGCTGCCATCCACCCATCCCATATAGAAGCAGAGGTGCAGTTGTCTAATACTGTGGTCTCAGTGGACATGTGTCGAAGTTGCCATCTGTCCATCATATAGAAGCAGAGGTACAGTTGTCTAATACTGTGGTCTCAGTGGACATGTGTCGAAGCTGCCATCCACCCATCCCATATAGAAGCAGAGGTACAGTTGTCTAATACTGTGGTCTCAGTGGACATGTGTCGAAGTTGCCATCTGTCCATCATATAGAAGCAGAGGTGCACTTGTCTAATACTGTCGTGTCAGTGGACATGTGTCGAAGCTGCCATCCACCCATCCCATATAGAAGCAGAGGTGCAGTTGTCTAATACTGTGGTCTCAGTGGACATGTGTCGAAGCTGCCATCTGTCCATCATATAGAAGCAGAGGTGCAATTGTCTAATACTGTGGTCTCAGTGGACATGTGTCGAAGCTGCCATCCACCCATCCCATATAGAAGCAGAGGTGCAGTTGTCTAATACTGTGGTGTCAGTGGACATGTGTCGAAGCTGCCATCCACCCATCCCATATAGAAGCAGAGGTGCAGTTGTCTAATACTGTCGTGTCAGTGGACATGTGTCGAAGCTGCCATCCACCAATCCCATATAGAAGCAGAGGTGCAGTTGTCTAATACTTTCGTGTCAGTGGACATGTGTCGAAGCTGCCATCCACCCTTCCCATATAGAAGCAGAGGTGCAGTTGTCTAATACTGTCGTGTCAGTGGACATGTGTCGAAGCTGCCATCCACCCATCCCATATAGAAGCAGAGGTGCAGTTGTCTAATACTGTGGTCTCAGTGGACATGTGTCGAAGCTGCCATCCACCCATCCCATATAGAAGCAGAGGTGTAGTTGTCTAATACTGTGGTCTCAGTGGACATGTGTCGAAGCTGCCATCCACCCATCCCATATAGAAGCAGAGGTACAGTTGTCTAATACTGTGGTCTCAGTGGACATGTGTCGAAGCTGCCATCTGTCCATCATATAGAAGCAGAGGTACAGTTGTCTAATACTGTGGTCTCAGTGGACATGTGTCGAAGCTGCCATCCACCCATCCCATATAGAAGCAGAGGTACAATTGTCTAATACTGTGGTCTCAGTGGACATGTGTCGAAGCTGCCATCTGTCCATCATATAGAAGCAGAGGTGCAGTTGTCTAATACTGTGGTCTCAGTGGACATGTGTCAAAGCTGCCATCTGTCCATCATATAGAAGCAGAGGTGCAGTTGTCTAAAACTGTGTTCTCAGTGGACATGTGTCAAAGCTGCCATCTGTCCATCATATAGAAGCAGAGGTGCAGTTGTCTAATACTGTGGTCTCAGTGGACATGTGTCAAAGCTGCCATCTGTCCATCATATAGAAGCAGAGGTGCAGTTGTCTAATACTGTGGTCTCAGTGGACATGTGTCGAAGCTGCCATCTGTCCATCATATAGAAGCAGAGGTACAGTTATCTAATACTGTGGTCTCAGTGGACATGTGTCGAAGCTGCCATCTGTCCATCATATAGAAGCAGAGGTGCAGTTGTCTAATACTGTGGTCTCAGTGGACATGTGTCGAAGTTGCCATCTGTCCATCCCATATAGAAGCAGAGGTGCAGTTGTCTAATACTGTGGTCTCAGTGGACATGTGTCGAAGCTGCCATCTGTCCATCATATAGAAGCAGAGGTGCAGTTGTCTAATACTGTGGTCTCAGTGGACATGTGTCAAAGCTGCCATCTGTCCATCATATAGAAGCAGAGGTACAGTTGTCTAATACTGTGGTCTCAGTGGACATGTGTCGAAGCTGCCATCCACCCATCCCATATAGAAGCAGAGGTACAGTTGTCTAATACTGTGGTCTCAGTGGACATGTGTGTAAGCTGCCATCCACCCATCCCATATAGAAGCAGAGGTGCAGTTGTCTAATACTGTGGTCTCAGTGGACATGTGTCGAAGCTGCCATCTGTCCATCATATAGAAGCAGAGGTACAGTTGTCTAATACTGTGGTCTCAGTGGACATGTGTCGAAGCTGCCATCCACCCATCCCATAAGAAGCAGAGGTGCAGTTGTCTAATACTGTGGTCTCAGTGGACATGTGTCGAAGCTGCCATCTGTCCATCCCATATAGAAGCAGAGGTGCAGTTGTCTAATACTGTGGTCTCAGTGGACATGTGTCAAAGCTGCCATCTGTCCATCCCATATAGAAGCAGAGGTGCAGTTGTCTAATACTGTGGTCTCAGTGGACATGTGTCGAAGCTGCCATCTGTCCATCCCATATAGAAGCAGAGGTACAGTTGTCTAATACTGTGGTCCAGTGGACATGTGTCAAAGCTGCCATCTGTCCATCCCATATAGAAGCAGAGGTGCAGTTGTCTAATACTGTGGTCTCAGTGGACATGTGTCGAAGCTGCCATCCACCCATCCCATATAGAAGCAGAGGTACAGTTGTCTAATACTGTGGTCTCAGTGGACATGTGTCGAAGCTGCCATCTGTCCATCATATAGAAGCAGAGGTGCAGTTGTCTAATACTGTGGTCTCAGTGGACATGTGTCGAAGCTGCCATCCACCCATCCCATATAGAAGCAGAGGTACAGTTGTCTAATACTGTGGTCTCAGTGGACATGTGTCGAAGCTGCCATCTGTCCATCATATAGAAGCAGAGGTGCAGTTGTCTAATACTGTGGTCTCAGTGGACATGTGTCGAAGCTGCCATCCACCCATCCCATATAGAAGCAGAGATGCAGTTGTCTAATACTGTGGTCTCAGTGGACATGTGTCGAAGCTGCCATCCACCCATCCCATATAGAAGCAGAGGTACAGTTGTCTAATACTGTGGTCTCAGTGGACATGTGTCGAAGCTGCCATCCACCCATCCCATATAGAAGCAGAGGTACAGTTGTCTAATACTGTGGTCTCAGTGGACATGTGTCGAAGCTGCCATCTGTCCATCATATAGAAGCAGAGGTGCAGTTGTCTAATACTGTGGTCTCAGTGGACATGTGTCGAAGCTGCCATCCACCCATCCCATATAGAAGCAGAGGTGCAGTTGTCTAATACTGTGGTCTCAGTGGACATGTGTCGAAGCTGCCATCCACCCATCCCATATAGAAGCAGAGGTACAGTTGTCTAATACTGTGGTCTCAGTGGACATGTGTCAAAGCTGCCATCCACCCATCCCATATAGAAGCAGAGGTGCAGTGGTCTAATACTGTGGTCTCAGTGGACATGTGTCGAAGCTGCCATCCACCCATCCCATATAGAAGCAGAGGTGCAGTTGTCTAATACTGTGGTCTCAGTGGACATGTGTCGAAGCTGCCATCCACCCATCCCATATAGAAGCAGAGGTGCAATTGTCTAATACTGTGGTCTCAGTGGACATGTGTCGAAGCTGCCATCTGTCCATCATATAGAAGCAGAGGTGCAGTTGTCTAATACTGTGGTCTCAGTGGACATGTGTCGAAGCTGCCATCCACCCATCCCATATAGAAGCAGAGGTGCAATTGTCTAATACTATGGTCTCAGTGGACATGTGTCGAAGCTGCCATCCACCCATCCCATATAGACGCAGAGGTACAGTTGTCTAATACTGTGGTCTCAGTGGACATGTGTCGAAGCTGCCATCCACCCATCCCATATAGAAGCAGAGGTACAGTTGTCTAATACTATGGTCTCAGTGGACATGTGTCGAAGCTGCCATCCACCCATCCCATATAGAAGCAGAGGTACAGTTGTCTAATACTGTGGTCTCAGTGGACATGTGTCGAAGCTGCCATCCACCCATCCCATATAGAAGCAGAGGTGCAGTTGTCTAATACTGTGGTCTCAGTGGACATGTGTCGAAGCTGCCATCCACCCATCCCATATAGAAGCAGAGGTGCAGTTGTCTAATACTGTGGTCTCAGTGGACATGTGTCGAAGCTGCCATCCACCCATCCCATAAGAAGCAGAGGTACAGTTGTCTAATACTGTGGTCTCAGTGGACATGTGTCGAAGTTGCCATCTGTCCATCATATAGAAGCAGAGGTGCAGTTGTCTAATACTGTGGTCTCAGTGGACATGTGTCGAAGCTGCCATCCACCCATCCCATATAGAAGCAGAGTTACAGTTGTCTAATACTGTGGTCTCAGTGGACATGTGTCGAAGTTGCCATCTGTCCATCATATAGAAGCAGAGGTGCAGTTGTCTAATACTGTGGTCTCAGTGGACATGTGTCGAAGCTGCCATCCACCCATCCCATATAGAAGCAGAGGTACAGTTGTCTAATACTGTGGTCTCAGTGGACATGTGTCGAAGCTGCCATCCACCCATCCCATATAGAAGCAGAGGTGCAATTGTCTAATACTATGGTCTCAGTGGACATGTGTCGAAGCTGCCATCCACCCATCCCATATAGAAGCAGAGGTGCAATTGTCTAATACTATGGTCTCAGTGGACATGTGTCGAAGCTGCCATCCACCCATCCCATATAGAAGCAGAGGTGCAATTGCCTAGTGCTAAGGCCTCTGTGGAAATGTGACATACCAAGATGGTATGGTACAGGGATGAGACCAAGAAGGTTAACTGCCCACCATACTGATCCATGAGGTAGGCTATCTACTAACTGATCTATCGTGATATGACCATAAAATTAAAGCAATGTAAAGTAAAATAGAGTAAAAAAATAAAGAATGCAACTGCAGGCTGGATATACTGACAAATGAGCTGTAGCATAACATGTCATCCAAGGTGGTCATGACATTAGTTTTCAGGGCACCAACTTCTTAGTTCCCGTGCACTTTCATGTCAGAGTTTATCAGGAAGCCATAGAGGTATACAAACATCTTTAACTGAAAGGAGAAAATTAGGAGGATATGCAAGGCTTGGATAATACTAATTTTAAATAACAATGTGCTCCAGAGGGGTCCAAACCAGTAGGAACAAGGTGATTGAAGAACCAATGACAGGGAGACAGTTTTGCCTCTGACTGTATAAGTGATGGGGGACTGACTGCTCATTGTTAGATGAGTCTTCTGAAAGTGCTCAATGCAGAATTGGGCAAAACATCAGGTACAATGCCTGCAAGCCTGGAAGAAACAGTAAACATTCATTTGTGTTATACAGAAATAATCTGGATGTTTGTGCTAATGCAGAACATGCTCATTGTGACATTGTTGTGCCTCAATCATCTTATGGGCACAAATCTTCACTTAGCTCATGGTAAAACATAAACACTGAACTGGCCTCTTTTAGAAAACTTCCTATTTTAGGAACCTATAAAAAGAAATCACATTGATTAATATCTTCACTCAAGTCTCTCAGCAAACTGACGCAACATCATAAGAACAGCAAACATCTTGTGCAGTAGATAAAAAAAATGTAAAAATGTTAAAACACTGGTCAGCACATTGTTGCTCCACTTACTTAAAATTCTATTCGAACATGTTTCAAAGAGACGTGCTCTTCATTCTCAGCGAGCCGGCCGACTGATGTACACATAAGGTAAATTCTCTCACTTCCTTGTTGCCCAGTGTGCCTCTCTTTCTATTGGTCAGTCATAAGACGTCATCCATTACTGGTGTTTCAAAATTCATGGCTTGATTTGTGTTTTTAATGATGTATATATTTTCCCATACCGTTAATTCACTATGGTTCTTGGCTGGTTTTAAAAGTTTAATTTCATGACTAATATTATGATTATGTGACCAAAAATGATGGGCTACGGCTGATTTATCTGTCTGTTTATATTTCTGAAATGTTCTTTTAATCTGGTTTCCAAATTTCTCTTTGTCTTCCCAACATATATTTTATGACAATCTTCACAATTTACGCAGTAAATTCCTGATAATTTATTACTCGGAGTAGTATTTTTTAAAGGATGGTTGAGCAATTATTTATTTTGTGGAGTCAGTTTTATGTTATAATCTTTAAAAATCTTGCTGAATTTGTTGAACACTTTTGGGTGGTATGTCTCTTTGAAACATGTTCGAATAGAATTTTAAGTAAGTGGAGCAACAAGTGTTTTTAATCTGCTGACCAGTGTTTTAACATCTTATTGACATGTTCCACTGTTTTAAACACTTCATTTTAATTATTAGTTTTGTAAGAAAAAAAAAATGTGTTACACTCACAAGACTTTTTTCTAACCACTACCATTTATTTTTATGTTGCTTCTATAAACTAGTCTTATGAAAGCATACTTTTCTATCTGACTCATGTTAACCAAGATAAATGTTTGTAGAAATAGGTTTGTTGCACATTTTATTATAGATACATGAGGGATACAGAGACTGAATCAGTGTTCAGATGTTTAAAAGCGGGATGCTATATAGTGGCCTTAAAATTTCAGTCTTTCAATGATAATCGCAAGAACCAAGTGGGTAGTGACATCCCTAAATAAAATGACAAAAGTATTGAAAAACTTAAATGGATGTACATTTTTGGAATTAATTGTTCTTTCACACAAGCCGTGTGTTGGACGAGGTTGGAAAGGTAGAATCAGATGACTGAAAAATTCAATGCCATAGCCAGGATTTGAACCACGGATCTCCTGGTCTCCGTCGGTTGCTCTAACCACTGAGCTACCAGTCATTCCATTAATTGACCTAGTAGTGGTTGAAACTATGAAGCTCGGGACTTAAAGTACTTACAACATTGTAAATCAGAACATTTTACATCAATGTTTGATAGTGCAGGAAAGACTTAATCATAAAGAGTCTTGGCTAGGTAAGATAAAGGAAACCTGATGAAGATAGGTTTTGGGGAGATTTGGAGAGCTAAAGAATTACTACAAATAGGTTTCTGGAATGAAATTAGGACAAGAATAGAGGACATGGAAAAACAAGATTTATTAGTGAGTTTTACTTTTAAGAGCTTACTGAGATTATACAGAGAAATGAAAGTAGTATGGAACAGGGATATATGTGATAAAACAGCAAGAGCAGGATTTGCATGGGCTAGGACAGGAGTGGTGAATTTGAAAGGTTTGAGAAAAGAGATTGATTTGGAGAAATGCCCACCATGCCACCGGAAAGTTAAAGAGTGGCATATAGTTTTAGAGTGTGAAGAAACGAAGTTGCTTAGAGAGAGGATAGAGAAGAGAGAATGGTTAAATTTACCAATAGAAATTCCAGCTCCAAAGTTAGTAAATGTAAAATCTAGGAAAAATATAATAGAAGTAGGAAACTTTGTGGGCAGAGTAAGAGCAAAATGAATGAGGAAAATTAGCAAGGAAGAAGTAAATGAGTATTAAATTACAGTAGTTTTTATTTGATATGTTGCAAGTAGGACCCAACAACTCGACAACCTCAAGGTTTGAGTTTGTTGAGGTCCAAGGTAAAGCAGCTCAAGGTAGAGTTAGAGTTAGTATTGGAGATTAAATAAATTGATAATTGTACTTTTAGATTAGGAGGAATGCTGGATACCAGTAGTTAAGAGGTTAGTTTTTTTTATATTTTATTTTATTGTTATTTTTATAAACTGGGTTAAGAATAAATTTGTAAAATTGTTGTAAATGTGTAAAATTAACTGGATTAATAATAAATTTACTTACTATAGTATAGTACAACATTGAAAGTCAACATTGGGGTACGTCATCTCAATACAATTTGAGATCTGCTTGTGGTTTACCGGGCAAAAAAAAAAAAAGGCGAATCAATTGGAGAATTTAGCGTCATGCTGGCATGTTGCCATGGTAGCTAAGTGGTTAAAGCAACCAGATGGAGACCGGGAGATCCATGGTTCAAATCCTGACTATGGCATTAAATTTTTTCAGTCGTCTGATTCTACCTTTCAATGTACATTTTTATTAAGTATGTTTTTGTGTCTATCAAGTAGAATGGTTCAGACAGTAACATCTGCATCCCACATTTAGGAGGTCCCAGGTTCAAACCCCTGGGGCTAATCAATCTGACTGAAGATTTCCTCACAGTTTTCCTCAGTCACTAAACAAATGCTGAGTTGGATAATTTGATGCACTGATCACCCATCCTGAATATGCTATTATTCAAAGTTTGCAGACTACTAACCTGAGCCATTGGCTTGTAAGTCCTACAAAGAGGGTAATCAGTTAAAGAAGATGATGTTTTTGTCTATCTCTTATTGTTTATCAGTTATACAAGATTATACAAAATTTCTTCAGAACGAAGAGGACTTCACAGGTTATTTCCAGAAAATTTAAGTTATAATTTTTATTGTTCATGTAAATATCTTTAATATATGGTAGTCTTGGGTAGGAGGATTTTCTTGAAAATCTTTGTGTCTCATCTCTGGAAGCTACTGAACCTAAGTACCAAGTTAAGTATTTATCCAGCTTTTCATTTTTGAGTTATGGTGTTCACGTACGCATATACACCTTTTCCTAAAATTACTTTTTTTTGGGTTCAAGGGATCTCAAAACATATTTTTCAGGTGAAATCTCGGTATTGAATGTTTGTGTGGAATGCAATATCTTCTCTACCTACTATGTACATGGTAGAGAAAGTAAAAACGGTTTCACACTATTGGAAGTGATTATAAACAGTGAAACTTTTAAGATTTGGAACTGTGAGTGGATTGATGCAGAAATGTTTGTTCATCATATGCATTTGAATTGCATTGAAGAAATTTGTGTTAATAAATGAAGTTTTAAAACTCAATTAAATTAGTTGAGACCTGAAATGTGAGAAAGTGATTTAAATGAAATTCAGTAACAAGAAGAAGAACCCAAATATATTTGAACAAAGGAGAACAACGTAGTCCACCTGCACATGGTGTTCCCTGGGTAACGCTAAATGGACTACAACACAGGCATGCTTCCCAAGCCAAAAAAGTTAAAACAAGAGCACTTCTTAGTGCTATTTTGGATAACTTACAGACTTTATACTGGGAAGCCAGAGAGAAAATGATGCAGATCAATTAATCCCCATTGTCATTGATGAACAACAACAACCTATTTGAACAAAGAGCAGAAGTTGTACCTTGTATAGCAGCACTGAGATCCACAGAGTTAAAGCTGCTCGTAGACAGTTCTTTTTCACGTTCTTTCTTCCGGATTGGTATCCTTGCTGCAGAGCTGATGGAGCGCTTCTTGCTGTGGTTCTCGCCCCACAGATTGGAGCCCCCGTGTGTGTAGGGTATGTTAAGAAGTGCAATGCCTTGCAGTGCTTGTCCGTTGGCCAGTTCCAGGGATACGCCGTCGCACTGCAACATCACAACAGACAGTATAAATATACATACACATGGACCATGCCTTTTGCTTTATCTGCTATATACTTACAGTGAATAGAGGAAGTATTGTATTCCACCCAAAAATTTGATACCAAGATTTCACCAAAAATACATGCTTTGAGACTCTGTAGTGGGAATACTGCTGCATCAATGTAAATATTCGCATTAATATAAATAATATCATATTAGTGTAAAATATGTTATATGGTAAATGTATAAGAAGCTAGCTAGCCATGCAAAGTTGTAATTTGGATACCTGTAGCTACACAGCACCAGGAAAGGATGTCTAGACTTGCTCAAAACACAGGGAACTGGCTAAATATGATCAACAGAGATGCTTGAGAGAGGGAGACAGAGATTGAACAGAGATAGAGAGAGACCGGAACGGAAGTGTGAAAGATATGAGAGCACATGTTCTCATATGACACCAATGTGATCAGGCAATCACAATATTCCTATAAGCTATGGTGGGAAAAGTATCATCTTTAGCTGTGTGTATAAATAAGGTAGATACCTGGCTATCACACAACTGCATACATTTTCCTAGGGAGGTAAACTTCATGCCACTCAGATGGCTGAGTGAGTGCGAGGCTGTTAGCAATTTAGAAGCAACTTAGGGTGGGAGGTACAGGTTGAGAAATAGGCCCCCATAATTGTGGAATAAAATTCACGGCTAGCTATGAATAAGTGTGCAAATAAATTACAGTTAAAGTGAACTTCAAATTTTTCATTTCATCTCCTGTAAGCACTCCTGAGATAAGAGTTAAAAGCATAGGCTAACACAGAAGTGTTGTAGGACCACTTGTACAGCATTTCAGCAGTGCAACAGAGGTAAGATGATGAGAGGAGTAGTTCTGTTGCAACTCGCTGAATCCAGAAAAAGCATTTTTAGAAGAGTATATGTTTGTGTGCACATGCATGAACAGCATAAATCGAAAATAAAAAGTCAGTCAAGTATGAAACTTGATATTTAGATTCAGCATCTTCCAAGGATGTGCCAGGAAGATTTTTAAGAAAAGTTCCCCCCCCCCCCACCTCAAATACCTTTTATACAGAAATGTTCTCAAAAATGGCTGTAAGAATATCAATTAAAATGCAATATGTTTAAGGTATTTTCTTTAAAAATAAAATGTATATCTTGAATTTTCTGGGAATAGCTTATGAAGTCCTTTTCATTCTGAATGACTTTTGTGTAACTGGTAAACAGTAAGAGATAGACAAAATCTTACTGCACAAAAAAAAAATGTAGATCTTGTTAATAGATACAGTTTATATAAAATAAATTTTTGTGGCATTAACTATTTCTGAGATATTCATTATTTTTGGTTTGAACTCTCAAATAATTTTGTTCAGCTGCTAAGTTGCGACCTGTGTTTTAAAAGTCTGACTATAAATTTAGTCTGCTGTACCCCTCTTGTATTTACAACAAAATGTGTAATGAAACTATTTCTGTAAATATTTATCTCAATTATGATGAATTAAATAGAAAAATAAGGTTTTGTAAGAATAGTATGTAGAGAATGTCATGTGAATGTAAAACATTTTTTACTTTCTCTACCCCGTACAGAGTAGGTAGAGAAAGTATTGCATTCCACCCAAAAAGTTTATATCAAAATTTCACAGGAAATACATGCTTTGAGGCCCTCTGAATAAAAAAAAAAAAGCATTTTTAGAAAAAGGTCTGGGAGGTGTCTGTCTGTGAACAGGATTACTCAAAAATGAAATGTTGGTTAAGTACCAAACATGGTATTCAAGTTCATATCTTCCAAAAATGTGACACAAAGTTTTTGAAGAAAATCCGCTCACTCCAAACTACCCTTTACATGGAAGATATTTCAAAATTTTTAATTTTCTGAAAAATGGTTCTAATGGTTTTGGTTAAAATACCATACATTACAGATATTCACATGACAAATAAAATGTATATCTTGAATTTTCTGGGAATAGCCTCTTCATTCAGAAGGAATCTTGTGTAATCTTGTATAACTGGTAAACATTGAGTGATAGACGAAAACATGCTACACAAAAAATGTAGATGTCTTTAAAACACACAATTTATTTCAAATAACTTTTTTTGTGGCATAAGCCACTTCCGAGATATCTGTTATTAATGGTTTGCATTGTTCAATACTTAGCCATTCTTTTAAAGTCCTTTCAACATTCAGTTGTTTCTCGCGATGTCATGGTAACAGTATGGAATTTTAAGGCCAGCATATAGCACCCAGTTGTTAAACATTTGACTATCGCTGTTCTCTTTGTATCTATAACGAAATGTGTAATGTAGCTGTTTCTGTAAAGGTTTCATCTTGATTAAAATAAAGTAGATAGAAAAATTATCTTTTGTAAGAATAATTAGAGGGAAGATTTTTTTTCAGGTATAAGAATACCTAGCATGGCTTGTTTTATAAGGGAAGATAGCAGGCAGTCAGTCTTAGAAAGCTGACTTGCTACTCACCATTATATCAAGATCTTCATGTAGGTTCTTGCAGGATGCAGCAAATTGTTCTGATGTGGCAAATTCAAAATACCAAAGTTTGTTCTTCATCCTGCTGTTGAATTTCTCAGGGTTTTTCTCACGTTCCATGTGAAACTTCACACATATCGCAGCATCCTGAAAAATAATTACATTTTATCTATATTGTCAGAGGGTGCTTAGAGGCATATTAGCTGAATGTATGCAAAAATTACTGAACAATTAGTGCTTACTTTCTCTACGCCATACCTAGTAGGTAGAGCATGTATTATACTCCACCCAAAAGTTTGATCTCAAGATTTCACTGGAAGTACATGTTTTGAGGCCCCCTGAATAAAAAAAGCATGTTAAGAAAAAGGTTTGTGTTGCATGTATGTGTGAATAGAATAACTCAAAAACAAAATGTCAGATAAATACCAACTTGGTATTTTTCAGTGTCTTCCAAGAATGTGACGCCATTTTCAAGAAAATTGCCCAAACCACCTTTAACATGAATAAGTTTTTGAATTTGATTTCATGAAAAATGGCTGCAATGGTTTAATTAAAATACCATAATATCCAAAATGTTTATATGAAAAAGATGTATGTCTTGAATTTTATGGGAATAACCTGTGAAGTCCCTCTTCATTTGAAAGGAATTTTGTATAAGAGACAGACATAAACTTACTGTACAAAAAATGTAGATCTCTTCAGAACCCACTATTGATTACAAATAACTTTTTTGTGGCATCAGCCATTTCCAAAGTATCTGTTATTAATAGTTTGATTTGTTCAATACTTTGTCATTTGTTTTGAAGTCCTGTCAACATTCAAATGTTTCTTCCAATGTCATGGAAACAGTATAGAATTTTAAGGTCAGCATATAGTACACAGTTATAAAAAATTTGACTATCACTCTTCCCTTTGTATGCGTAATGTGGCTATTTCTGCAAAGGTTTTCTCAATTAAAATGAAGTAGATAGAAAAATAAAACTTTTGTAAGAGTAATTTTTATAGGCGCTAATAAACATTAGAGTGTAGAGAAAGTCATGTGAATGTAAACACATAAGATTTTTTAAAGTGCTATTGCCACCCATCTGTTTCTTGAAGTGTTATAGAAAGCGCAGCCAACATTTGAACATCAGACTCAGCTTAGTTCCCTGCATCCGTTTTGTACGTACAACAAAATGTGTAATGGTACTATTTCTGCAAACGTTTATCTCAATAATAATAATAATAATTTTATTCACCATTTAGTAATTACAATAATTACATAGGTTTCTTCAGATAAAAGAATAGCATAAAATCTATGCAGTATTTGTTACATTATAAAGAATACAATTTTACATGTCACATTTACTTGCTGTCTCAAATTCCTGTACACTGTACAAAGGATGTTTTATTAACCATTTGTACATTTTATCTTTGAAAACTAGAGTATTCGCATTCGCTATTTTTAGGGGAAGTAAATCGAAAAATGTTATGCCTATTACTTTACGATGCTTTGAGGTCATCTTTAGTCAATGGTACGACATATCTACCTTATTCCTACTACATGTAGTATTATATGTTTGCATATCACTTCTTATATCTTAGGTATGTAGAGTTTCTTTTACGTGCACCAAAACATCATAAAATACCAGACTGTATCTTAAGATACTTTGAAAAAATGAAAAATAGGTCATACAAACAAAGTCTTTTGGCACTGGCTTTTTTAAAAGAAATACCATGCAGGATAGCTTATTACATATATAATCAATGTGTGGATTCCAGGATGGATGTTTGTCAATTATGACACCAAGTAGTTTGACACTATCACAGGCATTGTTCATATAACATGAAGTACACACAGAAGTAAGATTTTTGTAATAATAGTTTGTAAGGGTGTATAAAAAGAAATGATAATGCATAAAGAAAATCATGTAAATGTAACGCATCAGATTTTTTATGTAGTGTCCTCTAATGGGGTAGGTCATATTGGTTGCTGAATGAAAGAAACGGGTGGAAAAATTTTCAAATGAATCTGGGATCCATACAACTGAGTTACATGTCATGTATTTTCTTGTAATAACTGCCTCAATTGAGATTGGAGCTTGGAACCTCGAGGCAGACATACTGTGTTAGAAAATGCAGCGAGATGAGTGATCGTGTGTCATACTCACCACTCCTATTGAAAAGTAGTTGTTTATGATATTATATGGTACAGGATCACCAGGTGGTGCTCCATCATCCTTCTGCTCTGACACCTCAATCTGCCATCTGTCCATCATCACTGGTGTCGCTCGTTCTATTTTCTGTAACATTATCACAGTATATTTTGTGTTGTTAACTTTCTCTCATGTGGCAACTTGTTACTCTCTGATGTCCCTCAAAATAAATTTGAGGATGTCTTGTGGTCTACTGGGAAAAATGTGAGTCAGTTGGAGAATTTAGTGACATACCGGCATGTTGCCATGGTGGCTCAGTGAGAGCAGCAACATCATAAGGCAAAGATCCGTAGTTCAAATCCAGGTTATGGCATTTAATTTTTTTGTTTTATTCTACCATGTATAATTTTTGAAATTTTTTAAAACTGAAGTTGTAGTCAATATCCAAGGCGGTGAAAGCTTGTGGTACCTACCTTAAGGAGTTTAGGAAGGGCCTCTCCTTCATAGCCACCTCCCCACCGCAGACATCTAGCGAGATCATTTCCTGTGCCAAGTGGAATAACTCCCACTGCTGGCTGTACCTCAAACTGTACCTTATCTGAAATAAAAAGTTCAGTATTTATCATTTCTTGTAACAATATTTTGATGCATACAAAGCTGTCAGTTCTTAAACACATGATACACATAGTTTTTTAATTTCTCTACTACGTATAGTAAGTAGGGGAACTATTGCATTCCACCCAAAAATTTTATACCAAAATTTCACCAGAAATACATGTTTTGAGACCCCCTGAATCTAAAAAAAGCCTTTTTGGAAACTGTCCTTGTGAGTGTCTGTGAACAGATAACCCAGAAACAAACAGTCGGATAAACACCAAACTTGGTATTTAGGTTCAGTATCTTCCAGAGATACAACAGGAAGGTTTTCAAGAAAATCCCTCCACCCGAGATTATCCTTTACATGGAACATTTTTCGAAAATTTTAATTTTCTCAAAAATGGCTCTAACAATTTTGATTAAAATATCATATGTTTAAGATATTTTCATGACAAATGAAATGTATATCTCGAATTTTCTGGGAATGTCTCCAAAAGTATTGTTCATTGAGAACGACTTTTGCATAACTGTAAACCATAAGAGATAGACAAAATGTTACTACACAAAAAATGTAGATCACCTTAAAATACACAATTTATGTCATATACATTTTTTTGTTGAGTGAATCATTTTCGAGATATTGCTTGTTATTCCCTTAAATTTTCCAATAATTATACTTTTTCTCAAATTTGTTATTCATTTTTTTTATGTTCTGGACATGCAAAGAGAATGGAATGCGCCACATAGCAACCAGCTCTTAAAACATTTGACTATTGCTTAAAAACTACCATATTCCCCTTGCACATACAAAAAAATTAGCAATAAGATTAACATCTCGATTAACATGAAGCATATGGAGAATAAGCGTTTGTAAAAATAGTTTGTACAAGAGTAGAGAAAGTCATGCGAGTGTAACACATCAGATTTTTATTTTTTTGTAGCTCTGGCATGGAAAAGCCTTTTGATGATGTTGCCAGTAACTACCACTTTACATCCTGTATTGTCTCTTCAGAGTTTCTGGCCTGCCGTTGTCTCTTAACTTTCCAACCAATTACTGGATACAACACTTTTAAGGTATGTGTCTCGCATCCAGTTTAATTTAATGAACTTTAAATGAACTCATTTGCCATTATTTAGGAACCAGGGACATGTGCTCTTGGATTGTGTACCTTGGTCATACTAAAGTGGCTGGTGTCTAGAGCAGTTAAAATTTTTCAAAGTCCCTTCAAGTGAGTGCATGGTTCAGAACCGTCAACTTTTGTGCGCCAGTTTGGCTAACTCTATAACACAAGCCACAAGGCCCTAATTTGGGCCACCTCCACACCATGCTTGACATGGAGTAGGGTTAAGCTACTTGAGCTTGATTCTCTATTGGATTGTTATCTTTTAGTTTTTACCTCACTCAAACTTCATGGGAGCAGTTGCCAGAAAAATAACTTCTTCCCATGAATAGTGAACTTCTTGGGTAACAGACTCGGGAAAGTTATAAATGCAGAAGGCTACTGGAGTGGATATTGAGAATGTAGCGTTTTTCTTTCTTTTTATTTTCATTTCTTCTTTAAAAATATGAAATTAACTATTTTGTTTTCTATTTCAGAAGTTAAATTGTTTTATTTCATGCTACATATATAGGATTAGGCCATTATTCCATATGTGGGTAGTGAGCACTTTCACTATCAACATGTAACACATGCACTTGCATCATGTTAGCATTGCTGTCGTTGGCATTCTACGGTCAACATTGTTATATCGAGGGCCCTATGCCACAAGGCGTAGCTGAGGGATGTATTTTAGAAGGAGAGGAGAGGAGCAGCTGTGGAGCTATGACAGGGCGTAGCTATAGGATCTGCATGTCTAAACTCAAATTAACCACTTTAGCTACATTTTCCTTGCTTCTCGACATTCCATTAACCATAATTTTTTTCATCACGTTCGCAATATCTTCTGACAAGATTTCTGCAAAAGCTAAGCGGTCACCAAGAAGGACTCAATATTTTCGATAAAGCAACAACTCCTACACAATTTAAGAACCCAGTATACTACACAATCAACTCTGCATATTAAAAAACCCCAATTCCGTAAGTTTCATAAAATTTCATACCTCCTACAGAATAATGTCCTAGGATTGTAATAAATCATGTGACCTATTCTGTTTGTTTTCATGTTGACCAAAGATGGGAGCCAAAATAACAGAGCAAAAATTATTTTAAGGATAAAAAAATGAAGAAAGTCTGTTATATTTTTACTCATGTATTTAAAATGAAAATAAATTAAAAAAAAGTTGAGTAGCTCCACAAAGATTTGAGCTTGCATCCTCAGGAATAATAAGCTAACTCTTTATCACTGAGCTAATGTTGCTGCAGTAAGCATGGCATTGTATGAGCTTTAGTCATACTCTACTTGAGAACCATAAATCAGTAAAGTGTGTTGTGGTTACAAATATTCAGTGTTGAAACATCTGTCTGTTTGAAATCTTGTATATGAATTATTTTCTCAGAAGACTTTTATGATTATAGTTGTGTTCCCCATTATAGCTACTACAAGAATGCATAGTCTTGTGAACAAAGCATGGTTGTCCCGAGTGCTCATGGAAGTACCTGATTTAGGCTCTGTATCTCAGACACTGGCCAGTTTTAAATTGACCAAGTGTACATTGGTATCCCTAGACAATTGAGCTATACACTGAGATGCAGTGTAATAGAAAAAAAGTTATAAGATCACTGGAAGAGTCCACACATATTACAAAGGGTTAGATCCTGTTGTGCATTGTTCAAGGTAGAGTATATCAACTTACAAGACAGCATTTAGGTAAACAGCAATATTATTAACAAAAACTTGAGGCCTCTAGTGAGAGAATCACATTGTATCACTTGGCTTTGAAACCCTTGCTGCCTTACTGCCTTATATTATTCATGTGTCAGTGATTTGGTTATCAGTTAAAAAAATATTGAGCCTTCTTTCACAATATTTAGAATTTAGGTATTAACAATTTACAACGAAAAGATTTCAAATGATTGCAAAACACAGTTTCACAAAACAAGTTTGTTAATTTGTAAAGTTTGAGAGACTTTACAAATCTGATAAAAATTGACAAGCACAAAGATTATGCACATTCTGTCGTACAGTAAACCCCTGTTATCTGAACGTGCTTAACTAGAATGGCGGAGGGGGAAGAAAAGAGAAAATAAAGTAAGAAAGAAAGAACAAAAAAATTACAAGATGCTGAAATTCGTGTTGGCAATGTTCTTGTGACAATTGGCAATGTCCTTTTGCTTCAACTCTAAATTTCAATACACATACTTGGTATTGTATGCAGTTAATCCTCACCTGCTACCCTACAGTCTAAGAAATATCGTGCCATTATAACAAGTGTTAACTGGTCGGGCACCACTGTTATTTTATTGTTGGTGTTGGTCAGTGTGGTGTATTTGTGTTTAAAATGTCAGTGAAAAGAAAGCATGTCGTAATAAGCATTGAACAGAAACTTGAAGCCGACAGCAGATGAAGGATAGAGGTAAGAAAGACTACAAATTTGTAATGAAATCTTAACAGGAAATACTAAATTATGTACTATCATTAACACAAAACTTTTTGTGTTTAGGTTGCCTTGCATTTTGTGGAACAAAGCAGTGAGCCAACACCAACAGACATAATGGCATGATATAGCTGCTCGCAACTGTTGTGAAGATTAAGTTCAGAAAAAAAAATTACTGATTTTATGAAATAGTTTTTGTAATGTATATTACTTTCTCTACCACGTATAGTAGGTAGGGGAAGTATTGCTTTCGACCCAAAAGTTCGATATTGAGGTTTCACCAGAAATACACGTTTTGAGATACCCTGAATCCAAATAAAGCATTTTTGGAAAAATGTCCATGTGTGTGTATCTGCCTGTGAACAGCATAACTCAAAAATGAAAAGATGGATAGATACCAAACTTGGTATTTAGGTTCAGTGTCTGCCAGAGATGTGACACGAAGATTTTCAACAAAATCCCCCCACCCCAAACTACCCTTTACATGGAACATTTTTCAAAATTTTTTATTAAAAAAAAAGACTAATGATTTTGTTTAAAATACCATATATGAAAAATATTTACGTGAAAAATAAAATGTATATCTTGAATTTTCTGGATTATCTATGAATTCCTGTTCATTTGGAAGGAGTTTTCTTCAATCTTGTATAACTGGAAAATATGATAAAAAAAACATACTACACAAAAATTGTAGATCTCTTTAAAAAATAGTTTATTTAATATAAGATTTTTGTGACATAAGGTTTTCTGAGATATCTTTTATTAAAGGTTCAAATTGTTACTTCTAATTCTTTTAAAGTCCTTTTAGCATTCAATTGTTTCTCATGATATCATGGAAACAGTATAGAATTTTAAGGCCAGCATATAGCGTCCAGTTGTTAAACATTTGACTATCACTGTTCCCTTTGTATTTCTGCAAAGGTTTATTTGGATTAAAATATAGTAGATAGAAAAATAAGTCTGAGTAAGAATAATTTGTATACCTCTAATAAATGAAAGAGGGTAGAGAAAGCCACATGAATGCATCACATCAGATTTTTTTAAATACTGTATACAGTAGTAGTAGTAGTTTGTTATTAAATATTGTTACGGGCATTTAGAGTACAATTATTCTCTCCCTTTCACTGCTTAAAATTGTTACATCAATTATCTAAAAGATGGTAACCTCTAGTAACACATTCGAAAGTAGTATGTGTTTGTTTAATTCGAAAGATATGATATAATGCTATTTAATTGTATGAGGGCAGTCCAGAAAGTCCCAGACGTTTTGGCCTATCGTGGCGATGAGTAGGAATAGAGCCGCCTTCTTGGTGTCAGAACATTCCTACATTCAATATGCATCCAGCTGTGGTAGCGTGAGGACTGTGCCTTCCTTACTGTCCTCTCTGTGAGTTGTTAAAATGTGCGCTGCAATAGAAAATCCCGTCACTTGTGAAGTGCGGTTGGCTATAAAGAACAAACCAATTGAAATTTATTGTCAAGTTTATGATGTTTACGGGCAGGGAATAATGAGTGAAAGACGAGTCAGGCAATGGTGCATTGATTTTAAAAATGGCCGTACTAATGTTCATGATGAGGATCGCAGTGGTAGGCCTAGCCTTATCACTGATGAACTATCAATGCAAATCAATGACAAAATTCGTGAAAATCGTCGTTTCACGATTACAGAACTTTCGGAACATTTTCCCCAAATTTCACGGAGTTTGGTGCATCAAATTGATGCTTTGATACTGACGCTGAACTGCATGTCGGTGTAAACCAGTGGTTGAAGTCGCAGGTGGCAGATTTCTACAGAAAGGGTATTGAAAAACTTGTGCCATGGTATGATAAATGCCTCAATTTGAATGGCGATTATGCAGAAAAATAGCTTCAAATGTAGATAATGAACGTTACTTTCACACTGTGGTCACTGCACGGCTGCTCATGTAACAGCCACCAAAGCTCAGAGTCCCACCGAAACAGTTATAATATCCTTGCAACCACCTCACATTCTCATAGTTACAGCACATGCCTTATCATAAGAGATGTTGGAAATGTTGTCCTTCTCTATCCGCATATTTCTGCCATCTTCTCAGCAAATTTGCATTCACACTCAAGAGTGCAGTATCTGAAATTGAGTGAATTTCATGCCTGATGCTTCCTTTTAGTTCTTATAATGTATGGGGTTTGTTGCTACACATTATTTTTCATGTGACCATCAGAGTTGGATACATTTCTGTAATTGGATTTTGCAAAATGATAGAGTAATTGACCCTCCTAGTATTCTTTTCTAAACAAGTTGGTTTTGTTTTGTTGAAAAATAACATATATTGGAGCACAAAGAAACCTGATTTTACGCACAAGATTCGCTTTTATGATGCGAAAATTATTGCACAGTAAATGCATACAGAATAATAGGACCCATATTTTTGTAACAAACTATAAATGAAGACAGATATAGCAAGGACTTATTCACACCATTTTTTGAACAGTGACTAACACTGAATGTCTGTCTGAATTTTTCCAACAAGATGTTTGCTATTGTACACACAGCTGATGAGTCATTAAATGTAAATTCAGAAAATTTTTGAAGATAGGGTAATTAGTAGAGAATTATGGCCCTGATTTAACTATATTTGATTCTTATCTATGGAGCAACTTGTAAAACAAGGTGAATGCAACAAACCCACATACACTGTAAGAACTAAAAGAAGACATCAGGTGAATAATTCATTCAATTTTGAATATTGAACTCTCGAGAGTGAATGTAAATTTAATGAGAAGACGCCAGAAATGTGTGGATAGAAGAGGACATATTTTCCAACATCTTTTATGATAAGGCATGTGATTTTTATCATTATGAGGCATTTGTAGGATATTATAACTGTTCTGGCGGGACTCCTAGCTGTAGTGGCCGGCATGTGGGCAAATTCTCTCATTTTAGTATATTGGCTATAGTGATGACCTGTGATTTGATAGGTCATTTGCAGTGTGTGTTTTATTACAATATACATTGAGTTGAGTGGTCAATATACAAACACAGAATTTTCAATTTTAGGTTCAACATGACACCATTTAAGGTCACAAATGAAAATCAAATTGCTATTTTAGTGAAAATTAGGGATTAAAAAAGGCATATTGTTTAGTGGGTTTTCCCAAACCAAAACCCTGAAAATTAATAAATGGAAGGAAATCCACAATATGGCACAGGGTATAGGGTTGGTGAAGAGCGAAAAAGAATAGACACACACAAGAGATGTGTTTGAGTTTACAACACTATGTTTTGTGGTCTTCACACAAAGAATAGCAGATAAATCTCATTCACTCTAAACCTCATATGTCTACTATTGCATGAAATTGCAGCCAGTTGTTGTTTTGAGGTTAAGGCTCCACTTGTGAATGTGATGTCCAATATCTTGCAATAGCAATTCCATTTGAAACCTCTCATTGTGAAATGATTATTAATTCTGAGTCTAAAAGCCTTGCATGAACTTCATCATTATCTGAATCACTGCAACTGCTACTAAATAGCATTTTAAAGAAATAAGAAGCCTAATTAAAGCAGTTGAAACTAAATCATGTCACTCTACAATGTATCCCAGCTCTTGCCGGACTTTTGGGCAATGAACATGCAGATCAATTAGCAAAGAAAGGTGCAATACAACAAATAAAACCTGTAGGAGAAATAGAAATAACTAAACAATTAATAACATTAAACAACATTTCAAAAGACAGCAGAGATAAGATAAATTAAAAGCTAAAGCCTATAAGAATATTAAAGATAGAGTTGATATACAAAGAATGCCAAGGAAGACTGCAGTGGCCTTATTTAGGATGGCAACTGGCCATGATTGCCTCACAGAACATCTCTACAAGATACGATGCCTACCTATACACAAGTGCACTCTCTGTGAAGAAGATGTCATCCTGAACAAACAGCATCTCACGAAATGCAAAAGGCCTTAAAAGTGATAACTACAGACTTTATATTAGGAAGCCAGAGGGAAAATGATGCAGATCAATTAATTCCTAGTGCCATTGGTGAACAACAACAAGTTTATTTTCCTATCTACTTAATTTTAATGGAGATAAACCTTTCTGAAAATAGCTACATTATACATTTCATTAGATGCAGAGGGAACACGGACAGTCAAATGTTTAACAACTGGACACTATATACTGGCCTTGAAATTCCATACTCTTTCCATGACGTCGCAATAAATAATCGAAAATCAACTGGACTTTAAATCAATTTTGAACCATTAATAATAACAAATATCTTGGAAATGGTTGTTGCCACAAAAAAATTTATTTGAAATAAATTGCGCATTTTAAAGTGATCTGCATATTTTGTGTAGTAGTTTTTATCTATCTCATAATGTTTACCAGTCATACAGGATTGTACAAAACTTTTTCTGAATGAAGAGGACTTCACAGGCTATTCCTAAGAAATTCAAGATACACATTTTATTTGTCATGTAAATATCTTTAATATATGGTACTTTAATCAAGATCATTAAGAGCAATTTTTTAGAAAAGCAAAAATTTCGAACATTGTTCCATGTTAAGGATAATTGGGATTGGAGGGATTTTAAAACCTTTGTGTTGCATCTTTGCAAGATGCTGAATTTAAATACCAGGTTTAGGATTTATTTGACTTTTCATTTTTGAGGTATGGTGTTCACAGATACACACAGACCTTTTCCTAAAAAGTGCTTTTTTGGATTCAGGGGAGAATAACATGTATTTCTGGTGAAATCTTGGTATCAAATTTTTGGGTGGATTACAGTATCTTCTCTACCTGCTATGTACATAGTAAAAAAAGTAAAAATTATATACCTTTATATTTATTTTTGTTTGGGGGGGGGTGGCTCGGAAATAGTGTTAAGATATAGCTTTGTTTACAAATTTAAAGCCACTTGAAAATTCTATAACATTTGATTTGTTAATATTTAAGCTTGTTTATAAAGTGCAACTTTACAAATGACAAAGTTTGTAAACATTGTTGAAACAAGCACCTGGATTGAGGAGGTAAATCTCGTAACACAGATATATACTTACCCATGATCTCAAGAACCCAGCCAACAGTTCCATCACCACCACAACAGATGACTCTGAAGTTGGGCACATCCTTGAACAATGTGAGGCCTATCATGGGCCCGCCCTTGGCAAGGTTATACACCTGGCGAGGGTTCAGGAGGTACTGAAACTTGCGTAACATTCTCGCACCCTGTCGTCCTCCAGACTTGGGGTTAATGAAGACGACCAGGGGCTTGGTTCCTGGCAGTGGAGCAATCTGGAAGGACATAGGTCCCTGCGTCTCCTGCAACATCACACGTCATAACAATAAAGTACATAGAGCAAAACTTTCAGAACATCTTCCTTATACGTAGAAGAAGTGTCATATGGGCATGGGTTCTGACAACACTTTATTTCCATGTGTGCTTTTTGCACATTAGTTTTCTTATTGGGGCAAGGAATTCCAAATAATTTCACTAGCCATTGGGCGGGATTGTTTTCCAGCTGCATTTCTGTTATTCACTGTACATGGCGTGTAGGCATGTGGAGTTTGTATCTGCCAGTACTAATAGACACATCTCTGCTTTGGGGAGTTTCCTGAATGGCTTAGTAAGCTGAAAATTTTGTAATTTGTAAAGGGGCTTCCTGACTGGAGTATTCATATGGGTTCGTATGTTGCTATTTTTCAATAAGTTTATGTTTTGGCTATAAAAGGTAGTTATTTCATGGTGCCACAGATGCGATTTGTATTTGGGACCTGGTCATTTAAGTTGTTTTATATGTAGTTTGAAAGTTCCTTCAACCATTTTAGGTAATGTTTAATTGCTTTAAACTCTTGTTATTTTGCTAAGCTTTATCCAAATTGTTTGGAGTTAATTTAAATTGTTACTTAGTCCAACTTTTACTGAAATTGTTAGTTTGTTCAGAATTTATGTAAATTGTTAATGTGTTCAAAGTTTATCTAACGATCTGTTTTTGTGAGTGACTTACTTTGCAGCATACAGGAATTATTTTACAGTCGTGTTGTTTGCTTAATGACCAGACAAGCATGAGGTGAAGAGCTAAACTGATACAGCTAAATGGGGCAAATTTGTATGCATTTATGTTAACATGATTTACTTTATCTCCCCTTCTGCAATAGTAATAACTTGTATAACAACATAATGGTATCTGAAACCGAGAATGAACATTTTTGTGTGCTCATGATCGTGTACATACTCTTGTGGCAAACCTAGTATATAAAATGTTGATTTCTTTTAACAAATGCTTGGCAGCAGCCCTGTTACCTTGACCAGTCTTGCCGTCACCACATATCCAAGATCTGATGCTTCCTAGGTTATAGTCAACTCCATTTTGGTAATGTGACATGATTAAGAATGCGTATGTTAGAACTGATTTTTTATAACTCTTCATAGTTTGCTTAACCAAATTAAAAGGGGCGAGTCATTCGGATAATGCAATTTTTGGGGTAGTCATTGGTAATAAGTTTAAGCTGCGAAAGGAAGAAAATAATTGTATTCCAAATGCATGTAATAACGTTTAATAAGGAAACTACTACTGTATACAGTATTAAAACATACAGCCTAAAACAAAATAAGTGAGCAACAGCCAGAGAGAGAGTCCGATTCGGAAAGTGTCAGAAGCATTTGCTGATGCTTGAGCCAATTCTGGCTCTTCTTTCACCGAGTGGCTGTTTTTGCAGAGATGGCTGCAGTTCTTTTATGTACATGCAATCATGAACTACAGTTTTTGGCCCCTGCTCCTCATTATGCCAGCAGCCTGGTTAACACCAGAAGTTGGTTGCACCAGGTTTCTACAGCGCTCGCCAGGTTGTGTCCTCTCCACCAGTATAGGTAGCGTTTATGATGTCTCCACGTCATCATCACTTGACCTTCCGAGGACAGTTGTGACAATTAGTTCTCGACGACCGGCGAAGTACTTTTATTGAGCTTCATGTCTGGGAGTGGCTGTCTCCACACTTTTCGGCCTTGTCTAAATTATCCATAACATATACTTTTGGCGTAAGTAAAATTCTAAATTCTTATAGTGTGTGCAGTGGCATTTAAAATCTCATGGAAGCGAGTTTATATCATATTATCACTGTTAAATTTCATTTCAAAATGGCAAATGTTGTGTGAGAAGGACAGATTCAAATGCAATGTGCTTCAGTTTTAATATATCTCTGTTTCTACATTTGAGTGTTAATATATTAAATACCTTTTGGGGCTGTATGGATTATTACTTTTTTTTAAAGCTGCTTTAAATCCTTCTTCATTTCCTTTAACCTTAGGTAGTACAAATAATTATTACTCTGGGGGAATACTTATTTCCAATGCATTCTATAATGGGCCTGGCATCTTGTTTTTTTAGCTAATTTTTTTTTTAAAGTTTTTGTGACATTCTGTGCATCAACTACTTTTAAATCAGCCTTGCATACACGTTACATGCTGCATTCACAATGCACGATTTAATACCACCCTGCATTCATTTCAATGCTATGCGATTAGTAGGAGAATGCCTTTCAGTTTGGTTGTGTGCATGGTAGCTGAGCAGTGAAATGCATGTGTCTTGTAATTAGAACAACCCGGGTTCGAATCCTTGGCATAAATAAATTGAGCTCAGCATGCTATGCACTACGTCTCTTATCCTCTTTTAGCGACACACACACACACACACACACACACACACACACACACACACACACACACTCACTCACTCACTCACTCACTCACTCACTCACTCACTCACTCACTCACTCACTCACACTCACTCACTCACTCACTCACACTCACTCACTCACTCACTCACTCACTCACTCACTCACTCACTCACTCACTCACTCACTCACTCACTCACTCACTCACTCACTCACTAAAATTAGCTGTTTTGCATACTTTTACTCAATCCGGGAGTATGGAATAATTCTATGGGGAAGTTCTGCAAACTCAAAGAGAATATTGAGTGTGTAGAAAAAGGCCCTCAGAATCATATCAGGTTCACATGCAAGAACATCACGTAGGAATATTTTTAAGAACCTAGAGATATTATCACTCACTGGAGAATACATATACACATTAATAAATTTTTACACAAGAAATAAAACATCACTTTTGCTAACTCTGACATTCACAATATTAATACAAGATCCAGACTAGAGTTACAAGGGCTGTCCCAGAACTACCCAACGTAACAAAGAAAACACAACATTTTGGGAAAAAATATCTTTATTTCTCTACATAATCTCCTTTCAGCTCAATACACTTTTCCCAGCGGTGTTGAATAGCTTCGATACCCTGTTTATAGTGAGAACCATCGAGTTCTGCAAAATAGCCATCAACTGCAGACTCCAGCTCTTCACTGTTGGCAAATCTTTTACCACCAAGCCATTTCTTCAACTTTAGAAACAGAAAATAAACAGAGGGGCTAAGTCTGGCGAATAGGGTGCATGAGGAAGCAATTTGAACTTTAACTCATTGATTTTGGCCATGGCGATAATGGATGTGTGAACTGGTGCATTGTCTTGATGAAACAAAACTTTCTTTTTCACTAAATGCAGCCATTTTTGCTTGATTTCATCATTCAAACGCTGCAATAAGTTTGCATAATAGTTACCATTGATTGCTTTTCCTTTTTGAAGATAATCAATGAAAATTATCCCACATGCATCCCAAAAACTGAGGCCATGACCTTGCCTGCAGATAGAACTGTCTTCACCTTCTTTGGAGTAGATTCTCCCCTTTGAATCTACTGTTTTGATTGTTCCTTCATCTCAGGTGTGAAGTGATGGACCCATGTTTCATCCATAGTTATGAATCGATGCAAAAACTTGGGTTTATTGCAGCGAAACGTCGCCAAACATTCGACTGAAACATCCTCACGATGCTGGCTTTGTTCCATTGTGAGTAAACGCGGCACCCATCTTGCACATAGCTTTCTCATGTCTAAATTTTCAGTCAGTATGCGATGTGTAGCACGTTTTGAAATGCCTACGATGTCTACTAGCTTGCCCACTTTCAGTTGACGGTTATCCAATACCATTTTGTGGATTTTCCTAACAATTAAATAACATTAAACAACATTTCAAAAGACAGCAGGGAGTTGATGTAGAAGATAAATTAAAAGATAAAGATTATAAGAATATTAAAGATAGAGTTGATATACAAAAAATGCCAAGGAAAACTGCAGTGGCCTTATTTAGGATGGCAACTGGCCACGATTGCCTCGCAGAACACCTCTACAAGATACGATGCCTACCTACACTACAGACTTTATATTGGGAAGCCAGAGGGAAAATGATGCAGATCAATTAATCCCCAGTGTTATTGGTGAACAGCAACAACAACATTTCCAACATCTCTTATGATAAGGTGTGTGCTTATTATCATTGTAATTGTAACTGTGAGAACGTGATGCATTTGTGAGGATATTATAACTGTTTTGGTGGGAGTCTGAGCTGTGGCAGCTGGCATGTTAGTCGTTGTGCGGTGGCCACATTGTGAAAGAAAAGCACTACTATGAAGAGTTCTAACTAGAAATAAAGTGTTTCTTAACCCATGTGTTACATTCTTATAGGGTGTCACTTACCGCAGTGTGATTGCCATCTGCTGGAGTTTGACTCTCGGAGCGCTGAATCCCAGAACGTTTGTACTCCTTGTTGATGGAACGTTGTCTATCTAGAACTATAGGGCAGATGGCGGTGGGTGGCAGGATATGGACACGATGTTCTCCAAGGTTACATTCTGGCTTCACCTGGGAGGCACACCGGTTGTGTAGCTGCAACAAAATTACCATTCAAGAGGTCATGAGTTCAAATCTCAGTTCAATTGAACTCAATTTATTTGTATCTCTTATTTTGCATAAATTTATTATAATATTTTTACCTCCTCTACATAGTAGATAGAGAAGGTATTGCATTCCACTCAAAGATTCAATATCGAGATTTCACTAGAAATACACGTTTTTAGGCTCTCTGAATCAAAAATAGCATTTTTAGCAAAAAGATCTCTGTGCATGTGTCCGTGAACAGCATAACTCAGAAACGAAAAGTCGGATAAATGCCATACTTGGTATTTATGTTCAGCATCTTCCAAAGATGTAACAAGAAGATTTTCAAGAAAATCTCCCCACCCCAAACTATGCTTTGCATAGAACATTTTTCAAAATTTTGGATTTTCTCAAAAATGGCCTTAATGAATTTAATTAAAATATCCATATGCTTAACATATTTACATGACAAATAAAATTTATATCTTAAGTTTTCTGAGAATAGCCTGTGAAATCCTCTTCTTTCCGATGACTTCATACCTTGTAAAGCATAAGAGCTAGAGAAATCGTAACTAAACAAAAATCGTAGATCTCGTTGGAGCACAGTTTCTGTGAAATAACATTTTTTATGCAATTATCCATTTCCAAGATATCTGTTTGAATTATTAAATACTTTGTTTTTTTTTAGGTCCTGGACTATCTAGTTGTTTCTCATGATGTCATGCAAAAAGTACAGCATTTCAAAGCTATTACATAGCAGTCTTTAAAATCTGACTATCGCTTTGATATTTATATTTTATTTTATTCAGTACTAGGATCAATACACTGGTGGCTACCACTTTTAGTCCTGGCTATTATGGGTATATCACCATAATCCATTTGAAAAGTACACTTATTTACTAGAGGACCTCTACATTTATTATTTATTCTAAGCCACCATACACAGAATATGGCTGTTGTCTTAGCCATACTCAAAACCCAAGTTTTCCTTGTATCTAGTACTACAACTACTACTACCACCACTACTGCTAATAATAATAATAATAATAATAATAATAATAATAATAATAATAATAATAATAATAATAATAATAATTTGCTTAATATTCTGATCAGAAAGACACTCCCACTTTTTTCTCCACTCGTGTTTCTTATCTTCTAGCAGTAAACTGTAGAAATTTCTACTTCTTAATTACTCCTACTTTACCTCATTGCTTCCTACCTCTCTTCATTTAACTAATGTCTGCTTCACCACTCTTTTGCTAATTTACATTCCTTATCAAACCACATGTCTTCCTTTTCTATCCCTCACCCCTCCTTTCTCATCCCATCTCCTGCTCTTTGCATTAATGTATTCAATATGTTTGCCACCTTCTCTATTTCCTGGTTCTCTAGCATGAAATTTACTACCTATTGACAAATATGCCTGTACCTAGAGCCTAAAATAAACTTAAAGTTATTTCGTTGATCCTTGTTCCATTTAAACCCAGTATACTACCCAATATCCCCTTCCCCTGACAATTTCTCCTCTTCCTTTTGTCACATTTTCATTTCTACCATCAATGGGAAGTGGCAACTATTTGAAATAAAGCTTAATATCTTAAAATTATTCAACAGTATACCCCATATTAACTGGCCAAAGTACATAGTCAATAATACTTTGTCCATTTTTGTTAATAACGTGCAAGCCACCATTAAACGTTCCCCATATTTGCCAATCAAAATGTCTAGCCCATTCACTTCACAAAATTCAATAAACTTTTCACTTTCCTTGTCTATGAACTTGTGTTTACTGCATCTTACAGTAGCATTTTAGTTCTTATGTCAATTTCAAATACAGTCGAACTTGGCTAATTCAAAGTTGAAGGGACCAAGAAAAAAAATCGAATTATTCAAGATTTCGAATTACAGACGTTTGACTTTTTAAATTGTTTTTAATTAAAACAGGTCTAAATTAAATGACATTATAGGAAGGACAACATTACAGTATGTACTTACAGTTTTGTGATGTTAAAACTCAGGTGCAGTTCAGATTCAAAGTTTTTTGAAGAAACTTGATGTCTTTGTTTGTTTTTTAGCATTTAACCTTTCACTCACACAAAACACTTCTAGTTTATTGAGTGATTGTTTCACTCACATTTTGTTGTCCCTCAACATAACACCTTAATTGTTGTAAGTGATCCATGGCCTCAGCAATTGTAGGAATTGTTTTCACAGGTTGCTCTGGTTCTTCTTCATCTGAAGATAGGGCTGCAGTTTGTGTGTTCATGACGTCACCCAAAATGTGCGCATCAGTTAGCTCCCCACAAACTGCCAATTCATCGCTCATGTGCACAAAATCCTCATAGAGAACATGAGTTTCAGAATTTCACTGTTTGTAACTACACTGTTCAAAATGTTGTCCTTATTTTTGAGGTACATAGACAACGTGTTCTGGGGGATACCAAAATCTCTTGCAATGTCACACTTTGTTTTAAAACCTTTTTCCACTTCGTGAATGCTGCTGCCTTTTCAGCTAAAGTAAGAGTTTTGTAATTTATACGTTTAGGTTTGGAGAGAGCTATGTTCGACTCAGTTCACTACTTAAACGCACACTGATGATTTTGACGTAACTGTGTACAAATGCTCACTTTACTGCACAGGAAGACAATGGACTGGGTGCAGCGTTCACAATGACAAGTGCCTTGTAAGAGGCTAGGGGCTGGCAAGAAGCTGGAGTAACCAACATTCCTTACCAGCAGGAGAGGGAATTACAATATGATGCATTTCCTGGAATTTAGCAAGGGAAGGAAATGGGACCACAGTATGCCACATTTCCTGGAATTTATCCAGCAAGTTTGACTAACTTATAATTTTTTCAGATATTCTCGTTGAATATTATATCAAATTATCCAAAAGAAATATCAATTTACAGAAGGCTTTTTAACATTGTTTTGTATAGGAATGTCAAGGGACCATGCTAAAAGCTTGAATTATCCACAATTTCAAATTAATCAAGTTCGACCGTGTTGTCACACTCTAAAATATCACTTTAGGCTGCTGTATTCTTCTTATAGATACAACGAAATGTGTACTGAAAGTTTATCTGTGTTAAAAACAAGTAGATAGAAGAATAAACTTTGTAAGAATAGTTTATAGAAGAGTGAGTAGAGGAAGTGTGTGATTGCAATACATAAGATATTTTTAATAGTTTTTAACACCTGTTCGTATTACATAAGGTACCACAGGTAATAGGCAATGATGATACATGAGATGAAATGGTAATTGGGAAAGGCAATGTTCCAGATGTAAGTTTTTGGTACCTCCGCAACGTCTGTCAGTTATGAGGGCTGAGGCAAACCTGGGAAAAATCTCAATCAGGGAAGACAGTCCTAGGAGACTTCCTCTTCACGAGTCCATTCAGTTCCAGTACAATATTCAAGAACTTCATAATACGAGGTTTTCAGATTTAAATAATACATGTTGTAAAAATGCTAGCCTTCTGTAATGCTTAGCAGATCAAGAGATATTAGAAATTATGCCATGAACTAAGAATCTTCCATTTAAATCTGAACACTCTGTACAATATCTAATTCAGAGGATAACTGTGAAGATTATAATATAACAGCGCGTTGAAAATCTTCTGACTTACCGTAATTTGACACCAGCGACAGTGCAGGCCTGTGATGCCATTGTAACTCTTGATGGCTTTCTTACATTTGGAGCACTTCCCCTGACAGTTGCCCTCTACCCAGTGGTGTGTCATTGTCTGTGACGTCTTTTTGGACTTGACGTAGGTCGCTATGCAGGAAGCTGGGGCTCTTTGTACGCACCTTTCATGGACTGTGTACTTACAGACTGCAATCAGCAACACATTTCTGTCACTTTGGGAGCAAGTCCAAACTATTCATGGATGTTACAGGATGTAACAGTCATTTATTTAGGAAAATACAGCTTTAAACCTTTCAAGATAAAAATGTTTATAATTATTTTCTATCTCAGACAAGAATGATCCTGTCATAAACAACAAGGAAGAGGGTTTCAACCCGCTACATGTGTGCACTAACTCTAGCAGCGCTAACTTCTTAAGAATAAATTGATTAAGGCATTGCCAGTAACTTATGAAATCTATGTGTTACAGAATTAATATTAGCATTTTGTAGCTAAGGTTATGCTTTGGTGTTTCTTTCTTAAGCATATTAAAACAATGCACAATCATTTTCATCTCACCATCTCTTAAGGTTTTGCTTCGGCAGATTGATGGGCCTGCTCCGTGATGATAAGCTGATTGCTTTTAAATTGCGTACAAGTGTTCTGGACTTGTGAAGCATGCGAGAGGTGTAGGAAATGCACTCTTAAATATCAGAACTGACATAATATCTGAATCAGCATTCACAGTGAGACCACTTTGTTCTGAGAGGACTGTATGTACAGGAATACAACTGTTTCATTAGTAATACAAAGTTAGGCTGCATATTATTTAACAATAATTAGTTAATAGCGTATACCTTGTAATGATTATTTTATCATCACATAAATGAAACAAAGCCAGTATTACATCCCATGTGATAACAAACACAAAGAATTGCTGCCGCCACTGACTCTCAAAGTGAATGGCTCTGCAGAGGGATATTAGGGTTGAAGAAAGTTAACCCGCAGTGCCCAGCAACACGCGTGACAGCGAATATAGTTTAGTCTTCACTTGCATAAAGAACAGTTTTGTTTTTGCTTGCATGTCTCAAAGTATTTAATGACGGATAGAATATTATTTGCCTGCAGATAGAAGATTGACCAGCATACCATATATTCTGGAATAACGCTTGCAAAACAACATTTTGAGACTATGAGTAAAAACAGCAATCATCGGCGCTGGGAAGAGAATGCAGTTTTTTAATACGTTCTATTGTGTTCTTTATCATAAAGTTAACTGCAGTATATTTGATGCAACTGTGGTTTATTACCATCATCGCAGCTTGCCTTCACTACATTAAGGATTTCCATCATTCTAGCAGCATTGTATATGTCTTGTCAAAGTTTTGGCTGTCTACAAGATTAGTTAAATGTTCCTGCCATGCAACGAGAGAATTAACAATGCTTCAAGAACATCATCAGTGAGGTCAACTAGCTGGCTTTATGTGGCACACCACTTAGACATCTGACACTGCATACTTTCCGGTAAAAATGTTCCATTTGACTTAATTTATTCTAGCATTTCAGCTGGTACGCTACTTCAGTTTAACCAGTATATAAAATGGTTGGTAGGCTTTAATGTGAATTATTTTAGTAGTTATTTATGTAAAGCATGCTAAGAAATTGCTTGTTAAAAGTCTCAAATGGTACTGTTCACATAGTTATAAAAGGTGTGTGCAGTGAAAAAGGAATTTAAGGACATTATAAGACACAGCGAGTGAAGCTAGTGAAATTATAAGCTCAAAGTCAAGTAAATGTTAAACTATAGCATGCAAGTAAATTTAATTAGCAATCATAATTTTATACAGGAAAGTGGTGATGAAATTTTAGAAAAGTTTAAATGTCAAGAGAGCCATCTAAAAAATATATATATATTAAATGGTCAAACTTAAATGTGCTATCAAGTTTATGTTCACAAGTCAGATACCACGTCCTCTGGTAGTAGTAGAAAGAAACACAAATGTTCTCTTGTCACAAAGTAAAGACCAACTAAGAGAAAATAAATGTTGCAACCTGCACCTGTCTTTGGTTTAATCTATGTCTCTATGCTGTCACGGTAACTTCGTGTTATCTTTATGCTGGGCGCCTGTTATTGTATTACTAGTTTGAATTTTGGGTTCTTTGTCCTCCGGCTAGCTATTCTTACTACTCAGTCGAGCATATCTCTTGAACAGGGTGTGTAAACGGAAAGGATTGTTTACTGAAAGATAACACTTATAAAAGAATTTGTTTTTACACTTTTATTACCGTCACAATTAATTAATTTCACATATTGACTCTTGATACACGCCCGACTGAAACTGTTATATTTTCTAATGTCACTATAATCACATATTTGCTGCACATTATTAATTCACGTCTTTCACATTTATAACTAACTTTACGACGCGAGAGATTCTGTTAAACTTTGCGACGTATAACCAGCGAATACTTCTGTTGAACTGAGCGATGTATAACCTTTGTATGATTCTGTTGGACTTCACGACGTATAACCCATGAGTGCTTCTGTTGGACTGAACGACGTTTACCTTGTGAATTATTCTGTGAAACTGCGCGTTACCCGTCTCTGGCACGGAATTTATACTCCCTCACCCTAATATGCCTAAACATTATAACAGAGCTGCTATTGGTTAATAAAACGTGGCAACATTAGCGTCTATTTTTATATCCAATCAAAATTACGAACACATATGCTCTAGGGAAGAAATTCCCTCCATTTCTACAGAAAAGCGCGCTAATCTGACGTCATTTGTTTGTCTCTTATAATTGATAAACAACTCACCCCCTCGCTCATTGTTACCTGCTCCTATTGTCAGTTTCAGTGAGGCCGTGTAAACTTATTTCCTAACAATGCTTATAATTAACAAACATCTCAAATCAATGTCATACAATAATGCTTATTTACACTACAATCACTCTGGCATTTACATTGTTGTGATATAAAATACTGCCACAATGCTTATGTATACGTCAGTTGTAAACATTCCTTTCAGCCTTCACAAGCCTAGAACACATCTGTGGTGTATGTGCAGCAGGATACAGAGAAGTGAATCTAAACATTTGTAGACTTTTCTCTCCCTGAAACTAATTTGCATTGAGCATTGATTAGAAAGCTACTTACAGTGCTGTACTACTTAAAGGTGGTTATTGTGCGAAAATAAATAAAAGACAATGCCCATGAACTTCCCACCACCAATCAGTAGCCTAAGAGCACTCCAGCTCACTGACTACCTCTCTTTCTTCCCTCATATGTTCACAAGAGGATCATTCTTGTTTGAGACAGATTATAAACTACATGCAAACTTTCACTTCAGCTTGATTTCATCAGTCAGCCACAAACAGGGCAACATTAGGTAGAAGCCTTCAAAACAAAAAACTTCTGTAGTTTTATTAATTCATACTTATTCCAGCGAAACAAAAGAGAATCTAATCTGTTTATAACACTACGTACTCGTACCATAATACTTAATAACCCTCACATAAGAAAGTTTTGCTTTATTTCCTTTGTAATCAAGTTTGTTAGCAGGGCAAATACAGAAAATTGGTACCATTAGTAATCGGTGAACCGATACTTTTTCAATGAACAACACATAATATTGGAAAAGTTGAAAACTTCAATGCCATAACTGGGACTTGAACCACAGATCTTCCGATTTCCATCTGGTTGCTCTAACCAACTGAACTACCAGCAACTTGCTGGCACGACATTAAATTACCCAACTGACTCGCAATTTTTCCAGTAAACCACAAGGAGATCTCAAAGTCATTTTGAGATGACATACCCAATGGCAACTTACAATGTTGTAAGTCCTAGGCTTTGTAGTTTAACCAACTATTAAGTGAATCAGTCAGTTGGGGAATATAATGATGTGCTGGCATGTTGTTGTTGTTCACCAATGGCACTGGGTATGAATTGATCTGCATCATTTTCCCTCTGGCTTCCCAATATAAAGTCTGTAAGTTATACTTTTAAGGCCTTTGTATTTGACAAGATGTTGTTTGTTCAGGATGACATCTTCTTCACAGAGAGTGCACTTGGGTGTAGGTAGGCATCGTATCTTGTAGAGTTGTTCTGAGAGGAAATTGTGGCCAGTTGGCATCCTAAATAAGGCCACTGCAGTTTTCCTTGGCATTTTTTGTATATCAACTCTATCTTTAATATTCTTATAATCTTTATCTTTTAATTGTTTATTTATTTCTATTTGTCCTACAGGTTTTATTTGTTGTATTGCACCTTTCTTTGCTAATTGATCCACAAGTTCATTGCCACAAAAGTCCGACATGAGCTGGGATCCATTGTAGAGTGACATGATTTCTAGTTTCAACTGCTTTAATTAGGTTTCTTATTTCTTTAATATTTCTTGTTGTTTTATTATTGTAATTTACTATTCCATCTATGGCTGATTTTGAGTCTGATAAGATTACTATTGTTTGTTTTATGTATAGTCTATATAAAATGTTCTGTAATGCTGTTTTTATAGCTGTTAATTCTCCATCATAGTGGTTTGACGTTTCATCTAATGTTAGATACTGTGCAAAATGTTTACAGTATACTCCTGCACCGGTGTTTATTTTTATTAATGAGGCATCCATCTGTATTTATTCGGAGCCATTCTTTTTCTGGGTATCTTTCATTTTCCGTAGCTATTGCTATGGCTCTCATTTCATCTGGTATATTGTTTTGTTTGTGTATTGTATATATCAGGTGTTCTGATATTGTATATCAATATATTCTATTGGACTCGTTACCCCTGCTGTAATTACATTTGTTGATGTGCTGGCATGTTGCCATGGTAGTTCAGTTGGTTAGAGCAATTGAAGAAGAGGGAAGAGGAAGTAGGAAGATTTCTGGTTCAAATCCTGGCGATGGCATTGAATTTTTCAGTCTGATTCTACCTTTCCAACTTTGTTGTACACACGGCTTGTATGAAACAACAATTAATTACCATCAACTGAGAATACTATTTTTCTCAATGGTCTAAGAAGATAACTTGGTGACCTGGGAGTGCAGAATCTACATATTCACCAGCTTCACCTGTATTTTATTGTATATGTTAAGGGTTTCTGCATTATTTATATGAAAACTGTTTAGCTTTTATGTTATTGAACAACTATGGGACCAAAGAGAAGTCAGAAAGGTTTAAAATTTAATCTACTGTCAGTATTAAAAAATTGCTTGACCATTTCAATAATAGTTTGAGAGGCTGGAAGACTGTCAGGGGCAGATGAAGGGGTTCTGAAATAGATCTGTGAGTGTTTTATACCCGTTTTCCATTTGTTATTACAAATATCACAGAGATAGAAGGGGAGGATTCAGCATTAAAATATTCTACATCATAGTACAATAATTTCATTAAGATTACAGAGGGAAGCTAAACATAATTAATTCAAGCTTTAGAAATGCGGTGTTAAGTCCACTACTATGGTATAAAGAAGATATTTTCATGTGACTTATGAACAGATGTTTTTACATCTAAGTAGAAGATAGAGTTTTACTCACAAACACAGCAAAGCCCCTTCTTGCCGAGACCAACCAGCATGTTAAGACAGAGATTGCAGTACCCAGGTTTACTGAAATGTTTCAGTCTCCATAAATGATTCCCATCTTCCTTCACATTCTGAAACACGTATGAGATACATAAAATATTGAATCTGCTTGAGCAGTATGAGTCAGCAATTCTCCATCTATCTTCCTTCGGCCATAATAAATTCAACATAAAAGGTGCTTTTAAAATATTCGTTGTATAGCAGTTACCTTTTACATGTTAAAGTGTCGACTAATGGACTGTTTAATTCTTCTTGTCTCTCTTCATAAGCTCAGACTAAAAAAAAACTGTTTGTGATATAAACAACAGAATACTGTTTGCAAATGTTGCAAGTAATCAAATTAACAGCCTTAATTTCTAAGTAAATATTTGCATGCACAAATAACTAAAAAGCGAAATGTGGGACAAATATCACCTTGGTCTTTTCCAAGGATGTGACAAAGATTTACAAGAGAAGCCTCTCCCTTCAAACTACCTCTCACGTGGAATTTTTTTATTATTTTTTTATTTTTTGAAAAATGCTTAAGGATTTTGATCAAAATACATTTGTTCAAAAGCAGGCTGAATATTAAAAATCAAATGTGATACTTCATATGACTTTCTCCACCCTCTATTATTTATTAGTAGGTATACAAACTATTCTTAACAAAGCTTGTTTTTCTATCTACTGCATTTTAATCCAAATAAACTTTGCAGAAATTTCTACATTACACATTTCATTACAGATACAAGGTAATATTGATAGTCAAATGTTTAAGAATAGTATGCTATATGTTGGCCTTAAAACTTCATGCAAATCACAAGAAACAATTGAATATTGAAAGGACTTTAAAAGAATGAAAAACGTAGAATAATTCAGACCGTTAATAATGGAGATCTCAGAAATGTATTATGGTATGAAAAAGTTATTTGGAATAAATTGTGTGTTTTAAAGAGATCTACATTTTTGGTGTAGTATGTTTTTGTCTATCGCTTAACGATTACCAGTAATGCAAGATTATACAAAATGCCTTTTGAATAGAGAGATTTCTCAGGCTGTTCCCAGAAAATTCAGAATATATGTTTTATTTTCCATGAAAAGCTTAAATATATGATATTTTAATCAAAATAGTTGGGGCAATCTATGAGAAAATTCAAAGTTTTGAAAAATCTTCCATGTAAAATGTAGTTTGGAGTGAGGGAATTTTCGTGAAAATCTTTGTATCACACCTTTAGAAGATACTGAACTTAAATAGGAACTTTGGTATTTAACTGACTTTTCCATTTTTGAGTTATGGTGTTTGCAGACACACATGTGGACCTTTTTTTCAAAAAAATCCTTTTTGTTTTTTGATTCAGAAGTTCTCAAAACATGTATTTCCAGTGAAATGTTCGTGTCAAATGTTTGGGTGGAATGCAATACCTTCTCTACCTACTATGTATGTGGTAGAGAAAATAAAAAAAAAAATTAATAGTAGCTGGAAAAATCATGTGAGTGTAACATGTCAGATTTTTATATGAATAGTTTAATGTACAGGGTGATTTATGAAGAACTGACACATTTCTTTCTTTAATTATTCTGTTCAAAATTCACTCAATGCCCCAATTTTAGCACCAAATTAAGTGGAACGTTCTGGAGTTTCAATTGCCTGTCACTAGATGCACAGATGTTCATGTTTTATTAGTAATTGTTACTTTTATTGCCAGCAACTGTTTCTGAGATTTTGTTCTAGTCAACATGAAAATGGAGTACACATTAAATGATCGACTCTTCCTTGTAAAGCAATACTGGATTACGAATTCAATTACAGCTACTCAAAGGGAATACCAGAGAGAATTTGGTGTTTGGAATCCTACCCAAAAAAACACAATACTGGGACTGGTAAACAAATTGGAAACAATTGGATCTTTGGCAAAACTCGTTCATCTAGGCTTCCCACGGTTGTTGTTGACATAAAAGCATGACTGCATCAGTCACCCAAAAAATTATTAAGACTTTTGTCACAGAGACAGGGTACAACTACTCAATATGTCATAGAGTTGTGAAAAGTGCAGGCCTAAAGCAGTATAGGATTATGATTGTCCATCAGTTACAGGAACCAGATAAGGATAAACAACTGAATTATTGTCGTTGGTTTCAGGCATTCATTGTGCAAAATCCTGCCATATTGTCTATCACATGGTTCTCAGATGAAGCTTGGTTCCATTTATCCGGCTATATGAACTCAAATAACTAATGCTATTGGGCCAGCGACAATCCACATGTTATTCATGAAGCACCTATGCACCCTGTTAAAATCGGAGTTTGGTGTGCAATATCCACTCAGAGAATAGTGACACCAATTTTTTTTAAAACAGTGTGAACACTGCAGAGTCCGACGGATTTTCATGGAGTTTGCTGAGCAACTAGACGATGTAGAGCTGAGTCAAGGATATTTTCAGCAGGACGGCGCTACATGCCATACTTCAAATGAATCCATGGCACTAATTGCAAGTTTCTTTGATGACCGGATAATTCCCAAGAACCTGTGGCCACCGAGATCTCCTGATTTGACATCGCCAGACTACTTTCTATGGGTTTACTTAAAATACAGGGTTTATGCCACATGTTCCCAGACATTGGACAATCTGAAGCAGAACATTACACAGGAGATTCAAGCTATTGACAACAGTGTCCTCCAACGAGTGGCCAGTAACATGAAACAACGTGTTGAGTTGTGCCTTATGCGGGATGGAGGACATTTTCAGCATTTGCTGTAGAGGTAAATAATTTCCCAAAATTCCTCTCCATTTCAGGTAATAAGTTGTCGCTAGCATAACTCGTTTTGAAACAATTAAAGAAATAAATGTGTCAGTTCTTCATAAATCAATCTGTATAATGAATACTATGAATTTGTAATGGCAGAGAAACTTGTAGGTGTTCCATATCAGAATTGTGTTTTCTTCCTTGAAGTTTGTTGTCTACAAAAAGCTTTTAGACTTGAGTGTACAGGGAAAGACTGTTCCTCATTACTGGAAACAGGAAGTTTACATTTGGTGCAAACAGTTTAGTTGTGATTGTTATTCCTGTGGAGGTCATTCTGTAATCAGTTATTTGGTCTATGCACCTTTAAAGCAGTCGGGCAGAATCTTAAAGGCTCTTCTTCTTCTTATCTTAGCACCAAAATACCTTATAACTTATACTAATATCATAGAGATACAGAATTTGTATGCACATGTATCCAAGTAATGTAAAACCAAAAAAAAAAAAAAAAAAAAAAAAAAAACCCTTAAGGCAAAGAAACACTGAAGAAAATAAAAAATTTATGAAAAATCCAATTTTTTCTTGTAAAATTAATTTTAGTCATGAGGTTTCAAAAATACCTCAACTGTTCCGCTCCTACCATTTGAAGACACAATTACTTTGTTTAGAAATTTTATGATATACAGTGCTTTTCTTCCACACTGTGACTTGTGTGAGCAATACAATTAAGAAAGCATATGAAAGTTTTTAATACAAGGAAACAACGTTAAATTTTTTTACAAACGTTTTTCAAGTTAATCAGAATTATTATTTTTATAGAACATTACATTTTTTAAATAAGTTCGTAATATAACAACTATTTATGACACAAGGTACAAAATTGGTAGTATGCTTAATTTTGTACATTGGAACATGTGAATAGAATTTTTCAGTGGCATAGCGTAAGGGTAGACTTTGAGACTGAGTCTACCTAAATAAATTGCCAAGAAACTAAGTAAATTTTTAAGCATATAAATAAAGACAGCCTCAAACAAGTCACGAAAAACGAATTAATACAATCAGCTTCACTGCTGTTTACCCCAACACCCCAAACCCTACTACTACTACTACTACTACTACTTACTGTCAGATTGTAGTGCTGCATGCTTAGGCAGCTTCGAAATCTCATGATGCGCCAGCAAAGTCGAGTAGAGACTGGAATGGCTGAGTGAGTGCAAGTCTCATCAAGAGTGGACTTAGATAGCTTTTCCCACCAAATTTCACCTCTCGTTGTAGGAAGACATGCCTATATTTTGTTGTGCATTAAGGGCACAAAGGCAGCAGCAGAGACTTAATACGTTTAAAGAGGTGTGGAGTCTCTGTGTACCTGCTCTCTCAAGGTCCAGAAACAGGACAATAGGGGTTGGAAACAAGAGTAGGGCAAGGCAGTGTAATATAAACATTTCATTCCTCAGTTATTGGTAAACCAGCATTATGTGCGTGCAGCCGTGCAGTGCAGTAAAGTGTTAATTTTACATAAACCTGTGTATTGTTTTCATTGTTCGTGTTTTATTTATGATTTTAGAAATATGGACAATTCATCAATTTAATGAATTACTTATTTAAAAGTCAGTTTTCGACTCTATCTTATGAGAAAAAGTGTGAATTTAAAGGCAAAAGGCCAATTCCTTCCAGGATAAGAACCAAAAACGAGCATTCCAAACATCCTGGTACGTAAATTTAATTGGTTAACTGGCAGTTATAGTCATTACAAAGTGTATTGCTTCATGTCTTTGCTTTTTGGCGGGGAAAAGGAATGGGGAATTAAAGGAATATAAAACATTAAAAACTTTGAAAGAAAAGCTTGCAATAAAAATCGCTGACTGGAGCTTATATACAAGAAAATCTAAGAGAGTACCCACATTGTTTTCATGATTTACAGTCATACAATGGGTTGTGGGTATTTTGTAAAGTTACACCTAATGCTTTATTTTATAATCTGGTTTAGTTTGAAATGTATGTTCAGTGAATTTCAGCAATTAATAGTGAAGCTAATGACTACTAAAACAACAACAACAACAAATAATAATAATAATAATAATAATAATAATAATAATAATAATAATAATAATGGAATTGATATGGAGAATTCATATTATTTTATGAAACACTAATGCATGGAAGTTTGTGCATCATTTTAAAAAATTCTAAATTCAATTTTTAAAATCTAGTATACCCAGAACACAGTATCAAGCTACACCACTGCAATTTTGTAAACTTTAGATAAAAACTTTAAATGATAGAAATTCCAGTGACCCTTCCTTACCTTAATCCACAGCACTGTTCTTTCCAGTGATCATAGTTGCAAAAACTGTTCTTATGAAAGCTTTTTTTTTTTCTCCACTTCATGTTAGCTATCTGTATGTATTTATTCACTGCAAATTGGTATTAGCCAGTGGCAGAGTTAAATATACAAAATTATATTACAAAAAATAACTGCAGAAACAATAATAATACAGTGAACAATAAACAGTAATTTGAATAAAACTGTTCTATCAATGAATCATATTATTGTAGCTACCAGTTTATGGTTTTGTAACATACTTTACTATTTACGTTCACTAATTACCTGTCCAGTCAGTGTAGCAATAAGTATTCATAACATTTCAAACATACATCTAAGTAATCTTTATAATTAATTACCCAACGTTTATTCTATTCAGATTTTTCCTAAATTTCCTCACAGACAGAGAACAGCCCTTAAGGCTGCTACAGTTAATTCATTCCATTCTTCAATGGTTCTATTAATAAAGGAGAATTTTCTTACGTCGGTTCTTTGCCTTCTTCTCTTAATTTTAAACAAATGTTCATTTCTTCCATAATATGTTGGGTTCTGCAATCTTTCACTAATGTCCATCCATGCATTTAAAGCATAGGCTTTATCAAAGCCTATTTTATCATAACCTTTAAATAATGCACATAACTGATGCCTCTTATGCAAAACTTTTAAAGACTCCCATTTAACCTCTTCCCCTTTTGTAGGTCCAAAATATTCACCTCTTTTTATGAATTTTATAGACCTTCTCTGTATCTTTTCTAAGGACTCAATTTGATTAACTCTATATGGGCCCCAACATGTTGTTCATCAATGGCACTGGGGATTAATTGATCTGCATCATTTTCCCTCTGGCTTCCCAATATAAAGTCTGTAAGTTATCACTTTTAAGGCCTTTGCATTTGGCGAGATGTTGTTTGTTCAGGATGACATCTTCTTCACAGAGAGTGCACTTGGGTGTAGGTAGGCATCGTATCTTGTAGAGGTGTTCTGCAAGCCAATTGTGGCAATCCTAAATAAGGCCACTGCAGTCTTCCTTGGCATTTTTTGTATATCAACTCTATCTTTAATATTCTTATAATCTTTATCTTTTAATTTATCTTCTTCATAAAGTCTCTGCTGTATTTTAAAATGTTGTTTAATGTTATTTAATTGTTTATTTATTTCTATTTGTTCTACAGGTTTTATTTGTTGTATTGCACCTTTCTTTGCTAATGATCCGTGTATTCATTGCCCAAAAGTCCAACATGAGCTGGGATCCATTATAGAGTGACATGTTTTCTAGTTTCAACTGCTTTAATTAGGCTTCTTATTTCTTTAACATTTCTTGTTGTTTTATTATTGTAATTTACTATTCCATCTATGGCTGATTTTGACCCTGATATGATGACTATGTTTTGTTTTACGTATGGTCTATATAGAATGTTCTGTAATGCTGTTTTTATAGCTGTTAATTCTCCATCATAGTGGTTTGAAGTTTCATCTAATGTTAGATACTGTGCAAAATGTTTACAGTATACTCCTGCACTGGCGTTGTTTTTATTGATCAGGGATCCATCTGTATATATTCGAAGCCATTCTTTTTCTGGGTATCTTTCTGGCATGGATCCCAACATGCTACTCCATATTCCGTAACCAGCTTCACTAAAGACTTATGGGCAATTTCCCTGGACTTGGTGCTCCCCTTTTACAGTATTCTCATTAAGAAATGTAATGTTTTCCACGTTTTCCTAGATGCAGAATTTACCTGGTCGTCCCATTCCATGTTACTCACTATTTGCAGCTGTCAACCTGCGTAATTTCTTCCCCGCCCATGTGATAGTTATGAAGAATTTCCATCTTAGATCTGCTAAATGCAATCGACTACTTTTTCTAGCATTGTTTGTTACTTTATTTGAGCAGCCCAATTACATATTTCATTTAAATCACCCTGAAACATGAGGGTGTTTCATTACACATTCCATTGTAGGTACAAGAGGTATACAGGAGACTGAAGTGATAGTCAAATGTTTAAAAAGTGGGTTGCTATATGCTGGCTTTGAAATTCCATACTTTTTGCGTGACATTACAAGGCAACTGACTGGTGCCTTAACACTTAAAAAATGTAAAACTATTGGAAAATTCAAACTAACATCAATAAAGTATTTGTCTACCTTGTATAGTTCATGAGTAATACAACATGCCAATAAAAACATTTGAGAAAATCAAAATAGCAAACTATTTTCCATGTAGATGATAGTTTGGGGTGGAGAGGTTTCCTTCAAAATGTTTGTGTTGCATCCTTAGGAAATGCTTGAAATTGCGCAGATTACTTAACGTCCCCATGGACACAGAGGAATACGACCATGAGCTAAAAAACATAATAGACCAGCTACACAAAATTGACTCCAAACAGAAACACTGCATAAGAAAATAATACAGCCAGGATCAGAAACAGAGTAAAACAGGTAAGCACACGCATCCCAAATGAAAAAGGAAACAAGATTTTGAAGAAATTCACATACAACCCAACAGCTTTCTACAAATTTCAGAGGACCTTCAAACAGCATTTTGTCCCCAAAAAACACTTACTGCATCAAGAGCATATTACGAGGGCTGTCCCAGAAGTACCCGACCTAATAAAGAAAACACAAAAATTTTGGGATAAAACATATTTATTTCTCTGCATAGTCTCCTTTCAGCTCGATACACTTTTCCCAGCGATATTCAATAGCTTCGATACCCTGTTTATAGTGAGAACCGTCGAGTTCTGCAAAATAGCCATCAACTACAAACTCCACCTCTTCACCGTTGGCAAATCTTTTACCACCAAGCCATTTCTTCAACTTTGGAAACAGAAAATAATCAGAGGGGCTAAGTCTGGCAAATAGGATGCACGAGGAGGCAATTCGAACTTTAACTCACTTATTTTGGCCATGGCGATAATGGATATGTGAACTGGTGCATTGTCTTGATGAAACAAAAGTTTCTTTTCCACTAAATGCGGCTGTTTTTGCTTGATTTTATCATTCAAATGCTGCTATAAGTTTGCATAATACTCACCATTGATTGCTTTTCCTTTTTGAAGATAATCAATGAAAATTATCCAACGCGCATCCCAAAAACTGACGCCATGACCTTGCCTGCAGATGGAACTGCCTTCGCCTTCTTTAGAGCCGATTCTCCCCTTTCAATACACTGTTTTGACTTCTTTCATCTCAGGTGTGATGTGATGGATCCATGTTTCATCCATGGTTATGAATCGACACAAAAACTAGGCTTTATTGCAGCAAAACATCGCCAAAACACTCAACTGAAACATCCTCACGATGTTGCTTTTGTTCCATTGTGAGTAAACGCGGCACCCATCTTGCGCACAGCTTTCTCGTGTCTAAATTTTCAGTTAGTATGCGATGTCCAGCACTTTTAGAAATGATTACGATGTCTGCTACGTCGTGCATTTTCAGTTGACGGTCATCCAATACCATTTTGTGGATTTTCTTCACAATTTCTGGCGTGGTCAACAGTGATTGACAGTTACTAACCACGTGGCGGAAAGCTTTAAATGAATGGGAGGGGATGAATACGTCACAGCGGTCGTCATAGCAATCATTAGAAGGACCAACTAGAACTAAGACGTTTCTATAGCAACGATAGACGCAAATGCGTTGTTGCGATATCGTAACACGTGATTGGCATGACGTGCCGGGCGAGCGACCGTTGCAGTAACATGAACTGAAGTCTTATCTTCTGCTGTCGCTGCAGTTATAAACAATTCCTCCTTTTAGCCCCAGCTTGCTTGTGTGTTTGTATCAGTATAGAGATTGCCTGCGTACTGAAAAGTTCCTTTTTGGTCGTCGTATTTGTATGGCATTTGCCTTTTGTTACGTGTATTTGTGCGTGTGTGTTGTGTGAGCATTTATAATTGTGTTTAATGGATATTTAACAATGTCCAAAAATAGTGACAAAGATAGCCTAGCCAAACGAAAAACTGGGCGCACTCGGGAACCGAATAAGTCTATCAAGCGAGCAGCAGCAGGAACAACAGCGATGCAAGCGATTCGGAAATCAGTGGCATTTTTCCATTAGAATAAGCATCAATATTTCACAGGTATATTTCTCCTGTTAACGCAGATCTTTACACTGATATATTCTTGCATGATATATCCTCTGCACGTAGATTCATTATTTTACAATTGTCTTCGTATACGAATATAAATAGTATCCGCTCTACAATGCAGGCGCAACCCAGTCTCCTTCGACACGCTCTCCACGTGGTCGCGATGAGCGGCAACGTCGCCTCTCTCGCTTCGCGAAATGTCAATCACCTTCTTGATTGGCGCCAGGTATAGTTCAGCAATGGATCCTTACGAGGTAGAGCAAGAAAGAATGCGGAAGCTTCTGCAAGAAGTAATAGATGAATCTTCTGAAGAAGAGGAAACAGACAGTTGTGAAGATCTCTCTCATCACAGCCAAACAGAAACAGACGATGAAGACAACCTAGAATTACAAGTAAGTACAGCAGACAATCAAAGGGTGCGCGATTTCTTTGTTGGGAAGGATAAGGTTTCGAAATGGAAGAAAAACTGCCCTAGTCGCAACGTTAGAACTCGAAGTGTAGATCTTGTAATTCACCTCCCTGGTGTGAAAGCTGTTGCAAAAGCTGCAAAAACTTCTGTAGACTGTTTCTCGCTATTTATAAATGATGTAATCATTAGAACATTAGAACATAAACATTTAAATACAGCACATTGCATCAAATTTCTCAAGAGACCGTGATGCCAAATCAACCGATGGGAAGGAAATCAAATCTCTTCTGGGTCTATTGATATTGGCAGGGCATTACCGAGCGGGACACCAAAATCTGGAAGACTTATGGGATATTAATGGTTTTGGAGTTGCAATATTTCATGCAACAATGAGTTTACGGCGCTTGTTTCTTTTGTGCTGTTTGAGATTCGATGATATTCGAGACAGACCACAGCGTAGAGAGCTTGATCGCCTAGCTGCATTCAGAGAAGTGTTTGAATTATTTCTGTCGAACTGTGAGAATAATTATACTGTGTCTGAATATACGACGGTGGATGAACAACTGGTTGCATTTAGAGGCAGATGCTGTTTCCGTCAGTATATACCAAGCAAGCCAGCGAAATATGGATTGAAGATTTTCACCTTGTGCGATGCAAGAACATGGTATTCTTTGGGGATGGAAATCTATGTTGGAAAGCAACCAGAGGGTCCCTTTGCATTGTTAAATTCACCCAAGGAGATAGTAAATAGACTTGTAAAGCTTATCGAGGGCACAGGACGAAATGTGACTGTTGACAACTGGTTTTGTTCCTTCCCTCTGGCTGAAGAACTTCTGAAGAAGAAACTGACAGTAGTAGGAAGTCTTAGAAAGAATAAGAGGGAGCTACCTGCAGAGTTTGTTTGCACGAGAGGTCGTGAATTAAGAAGCAGCCTTTTCGGATTCAGAAAGGATAGTACTGTTGTTTCAAACGTGCCAAAGAAAGGAAAAAACGTTATCCTCCTTTCATCTTTGCATCATGATGATGTTATTGACATTAATTCTGCGGATGAGAAGAAACCAGAAATTATAACAATGTATAATATGACCAAAACAGGAGTAGACACAATAGATGAAATGTGTGCTACTTACTCAACCTCAGGGAAAACCAGGAGCTAGCCACTTGCCCTGTTTTCCGAATGATTGACATTGCTGGCCTTCATCATATATGCAAGTAACTAGAATGAGAGGATTTCCCGAAGAATGTTCTTACGTAAAGTGGGAAAAGTATTAGTAAATGCCATAGTGCTCAAGAGAGCAGCCACTCCTTGTCTAAACATGTTAGAGTGAAAGCTACTAAAATTGCGGGAATCGAAGACAGCAATAATGTAGCACCTTCTGAACCAAGGATATCTAAGCCCAGGCGCTGCGCAGTTTGTCCTCGGAGCAGAGACATAAAAGTTAAATCGCATTGTGCCCGATGTTTGAAAGCCATGTGTCCAAAGCACATTAAGAATGTATGTGAAGACTTATGATAACGTACCCATTGTAGCCAGTGACAGACAGTGACTAAATTCATAAAACTTTTTGTATGAGTTAACAGAATAAATGTTTAGTGTCTGTAGCACACAACGAAGAATACCACAAATAAATAATTTCCAAAATGTTGTAAGAAAATGGGAAATATGGTATATGCTTCAAGAAATGTAATTTCACATGTTATTAATATAAAAAATACACTCATATACAGCAAGGTAGCATTCTGAAGAGCCATTTGTTCTGAAAAAGTATTTATATTAATGATAAGCTGCACAACTATGTCATTATAGTCGCTTTTGTTTGGGGTATCAGAAACACCCCACGCGACTAGTAAGTACCGTTATGAAAACAGGCGCGACCGCATAGGTCTAAGCAATGTTACAGTGCTGATTGGAAGGCAATCCAAACACTTACGAGATTAAAAATAGTGTCAGTATCTGTAAACCAGGAAATCATCAACACTATATACATGTACTATATAAAGCACTTACCGTATCCAGTCCAAGCAACACAAGTAATGGAATGGTAGTCATGCCTCCTCTTTTCCATTCCTCTAGAGATACTGTACCATCAGCGTCATAGTCAATCTCAACCATCATGTCCTGCAGGATCTGTAGCCAAAACAAAAATACTAGTTATTGCACTTTGCATTTATCTGAGTAAAACATGGTAGATAATGTAATACATTGAAGTTATGTGTTGCGAAGCCTTTGCTTTCTCACAAAGAAGGTCAACTTTTAGGTCTACAAGACTTTATGGATTTGACTAAGTCTTGCTGTTGAAATACCCACAGAGAAATATTGGAGCACTTGATTCCCAAAGCACAGCTGGTATTGAAATCCCATTTGTGTGTGCTGTGGTACCGTCTTGTTGGAACCATTTTGGCTGCACTCTTGTACAACTTAAAAAGAATATTCACAGAGAAATTAATGTTATAAAAATTGTTTGACATATGAATCGCAGTCTAGTAGATTGTCGCCAAGAGCTCGTTTTTGCAGTAGAAGCTAGCTGCTGTATAAGAGCACGTGAACACTCTTTGACACTTGCCAATTTATTGGTTAATTTTTCTTTGAATGCTGTTAACGTATATACGGTAATATAACATCTACGGCATTTAAATCTAGCGCGCTGCTCCTCTAAACATGGCAACAGGGTTGCTAGTACATTTTGACTTGTGCACGTTTTTACGAGTTTTTGTGCATGCGCAACTGATATGATGTAATTACCTTATGGGCCAGATACATAAGGGTCGTGCACACTTGAAGACGTGCACTAGCGTGTGAACCTTCTCCTGCGCTCTGCTTCTACACTGTCACAATTTTACGTCAATTCCACTAGATGGTAGCACACTACAGCAGACTTAGGTAACGTGCACGAGTGCGGAAACTTCTCCTACTTTCTCCATACCATCCATACTTTCAGTTACAGTTTAATTTACACATTACTTCGTTGTTGCCCTAACACACTGTGCTTAATTATATACACAGCAATAAACATCCACAAAAAACAACCCTTTCTATCGTGAGACAAATTATGCATTATCATCATAATCATCACTAATAGGAGCGGTTGCAGTTGCATCAATTTGTTCATAATCATAACTATTATGCAGCAGATGCTATTTTACATTTTCAGGGCTATCTGAACCTAACATTTTGTGGACACCCAAAATGTATACTCACGAGCCGCTACTGCATTTGTGGGACATAATTTTCAAGAAAAAAACTTTCCTGTGTCGCCAAAAATGACATTTATTTTATCAATTTCATGTATTTGTTAATATGTATAATTAATGTTTACTGCATAGTTGTAAAAATTTGGTGTCATTGAATCACACTGTATTTTCGTCAATAGTGAACGTAATTTCTTTGTTTGACGAGGGAGGTCTTTTGTAAATTTCTCGGAATGAAACAGAAAATGATACCACCATATTTTTAAGTTCTTATTTTTCAACATAGTCTCTCTTGACATCAATGGTCTTGGGAAAGCGATGCTCCATGACCTTTATCCTGTCACAGAAGTCAGATTTCTCCAGGCCTGCAAAACACGCCTCAGCTGACGATTTAACGTCTTCATCAGACAGAAGCATTTTTCCAGTTTTGGGGACATAAGGAAGTCCGATGGAGCTAAATCTGAAGAATAAGGTGGATGTGGTAGCAAAATCATACCACACTTAGTTGATTTTCGCCATTGCAACAACACATGTGAGAGGGCAAGCATTGTCTTGATGGAAGGTGGCCAGTTGCACCCTTTACTCGTGTATTTTGGTCTTCCAATCCTCCAGAAGGTGAGGTGAATACCCGGTGATAGATTTCCAAGGGGAGAAGATAATCAATTATCACCATCCCAAAAACCGATGCCATGATCTTTCCAGCCGATTTCACATACTTTGGTGGTGGAGAATGTTGGCGCTTCAATTGGTTACACTGCTGTTTTTCTTCAGGTGTGTAGTAGCGTACCAATGATCTCTCTGAAAAGGAGCCAAAGATTTGCTTGTGAACCGGTTTCAGCACCCATCTTGCAGATAATTGTTTTCATGTCCAACTGTTCTCTCAAAATGTAAAACCGTTTCGGGTACAATCACTCGGTGATCCTGCAGAACCATGACGTGTACTTTACACTCTTACTCACATTATTAAAATGGAAATGCCCAGAAAGCGTTCAGACCCAGGATTGGAATGACCGTAGAACCGATACAAGGCAACAGCTGTCCCCAAGCATTTCTTCACAACAGTCAACTTTAGGATTAATTAACAAATGTTTGCCACAAGATAGTATACATAATCTTATCCAAGCATGAACACAAAATTTCCATACTCGTAACATTTCAGAATAGATTATGACACACTTACTGCAGAAGGGAAGATAAGGTAAATTATCTTAACTAGATAACGGATTTGCGCCATTTAGCTCGATCACTATACCTACTCTTCACCTCACGCTTGCCTGACCATTAAACAAAACAACACGACTATGAAATAATCCCTGTGATGCCGCAAAGTAAATCTCTCACAATATGTAGACAGATAAGCTCTGAACAAAGTAACAATTTAGATACAAGGGGAAAAAGCACATATTTCCGGTTTTACAATGTACAGATATTCTCCCGGCACTCAAGACTGCAGTTTGTAACGTCATCCTATCACTTTTCTTCATTCTTGCCCATTGGACCATAAATCTTCCTCAGTTTCCCAATCCATCATTGCCCCTCTAATCCACGTGCTATGCGGTCTTCCTTTTCTCCTTCTTCCACTCCATTATTATTTTGGGTAATCTTTCATTTTCCATTCTTTTAGCATACCCATACCATTCTAATGGTTTCTATTGAATAAAATCTAAAATTGAATTTCGAACATTCATATTTTCTTTTATAAGCTCATTTCTAATTTTTTCTCTTTTAGATATCCTAGTAGATCTCCTCCAATAATCCATTTTTGTTGCCAATAATTTTCTTTTTAACTGATAGTGCTAGAGGCCACACGTCGGAGCCATAGGTTGAGTTTATTTTTGATCTTATCTCCTTTTGTTGTTTCGTATTTTGTGTAATCTTTACTCTGAGGTATTTATATTCCTCTGGTGTTTGATTATCCCATTTCATCTTCTAGTACCAAATGTTACCGAACATTTGAAATGGCCATATATTTGGTTTTATCCATAGTTACTTTTAGGCCCCATCTGTTGTATTCTTGAAAAATATTCTACGTCTTCACATTCTTGGGCCAGAATTAACTGATCATCCACAAATTGGAGGGTTTGAGTCATCATCTATGGAATTCCCATATTTTTCAACCTTCTATAGCTTTTTCTGTTTAAATTGTATTTAACTTAGGAGATACACAGCATCCTTGTCGTAATCCTTTATTAACATAAAATCCGCTTGGCCCATATTTCCCATTTTTACTATTACTTATGCATTTTTGTATAAATTTTGAATTGCTGTTATCAAAATAGGAGTAATTTTCGTTAGTTTTAAAGCTAACCATAACTGTGATAATAGCACATTACCATAGGCTTTTTGTATATCAATGAACACCAAATGGAAATGTTTGTTCTAGCTGTTTTCTTCTCTATTATCTGTTGTAAACAAAATAATTATTCAACAGTTGATCTGCCTGCTCTAAAGTCTGACCATTCTTCTGCTTCCGAATCTTTGTATTGTAGCTCATGGAAATACTTAATTATTTTATCATATAATCTGCTTAATGTGATATTTATTGTAATGCCCCGAGGATTAAAAACAATTAAATGTTGCCTAAACCGGCTAAAGGAACTCACACACTGCATATTAAAATCAAATACCAGGCCAAAACAAAGACAATGACACAAAGTTAAGCGATTCTCGTACCATCATTTGAAAGAGAGAAGTTTATATCTGAACTCATTTTTCATCAAGCGGGAAATGTGTATACTATTGTTGGTAAAAAGAACTGCATTATTAACCAATCAATCGTAACTCGTTGAGGAACCGCCGCCGGTACTGCGCCACCTGTGATGGCAGTCACCAGCCTTCATCGCCTTCAGCGAGTCCTACACCAGCTCCAGTTCGGACTACCTTCAACTCTTGACGTCGCCGACCACGCCCTGCGGGATGCCACTCGGAGGTCCTGAATATCGGCGCTCGCTTGGCCGCCTTAGAAAAGCCCCTCGGCGCCGTCACCAGAATCTACACTCCGCCGACTACACTGCATTGAAGCCGGAATCCAGGACCTCCAAGCCGCCGCCGCCACCACCACCTCCACATCTTTACAACAGTTTCGCCACTACCTTACCAGCAACAGCTGCACCCAGCCGTTTCTGCACTGAAGTCCTTGGAGGAAAGCTTCGCACAACTGAACAACCACCTTGATGTACTGTCTCTACACTCTAGACAGCGGGACGCGATCAGCACACGCCGGAAGCCCTTCAAGCTGGGACTTCATGTGTCCAGATGTTTGCATCCAGGATGTCACTGACGACGTCTTCGGACTGATCTACGCTCAATCTCTTCAAAATGCACCTTTATCTTTCCTCGTCCATCATTATATTGCTGCAGTTTGTCATGGATGTAACCTTCCACCCGCTGCCATTCAATGCTTCTTTTCGTAGATTAACGCGCGCGCTATGTGGGACTGCACTACCTTCTCCCTTGGTTTCCTTTCTTTTCATTATCCTTCTTCCTTTCCGGTGGAGGCATTTTAGTGGGTAGGACATTCTCTGAATACGACTCCCACACACTCAGCTTCTCTAAGGTACGTAAATGTATTTTCCTTTCACTTAAAAAAAAAGTGAGCTTGAATATGCCCGAAGACACGGTGTTGTTTGACGGGGAATTTTGGCGTCAATTTGAGCGTCGTCAGTCCAATTAGTTTTCTAACAAGATGGGGTTCCTCACATTGACACCTGCTGGAAGTGACAGACAAAATAAATAATGTGGCTGTTTTACAAAAACGGGCGATCAGGAAGAGTAAAAGGAAATTGGCTGGGACATTGAATGAAGAACGCTTTTTCACTAAACGAGCGCGGGAAGAAATGGTGAATAGTAAAAGTCAATAAAAGCTGCCCATTCCTGACTAGAGCATGCATTTTAATATCCGAAAAGTTACTTACTGGTTTGAGTTCTGAAACATCCCAGCCCAGGTACTCGGCCACGTTCATCATCTGGTTCACGATACAGTCCATCTCCTGAAACAAGGTTTTATGTATGTAGAACAACTTCTGAACAGTTTAGTGTCACTTCAGCACACTCCTAGAGCCACATCTTCAGTGCAACAGAAAAATCAAATCAGGTCTAAAAGGACGACATCTGCCTTTTAGGATCCGTCTTATTAGTTCCATATACATACTACCCCGATTAACCAAAATAAAAATGGGCAAAGTCGTTTCGGATAATTTTGGCGGGGGATAATCGATGGTAACGACTTTAATCAACGAAAGGAAGAAAATAATTGTATTCCAAATACATGTATTAATATTTAATAAAAAAACTATTGCTGTGTGCACTACTAAATTATGCATTACAGTATTTACAAAGGCTATTTTATAAAATCATTGCGAGGTTTGTTCTCGCAACGCTTGCGACCAGCTATGGCACGTCACCATTATATCTGTTGGTGCTGATTTACAAAACGCAAGGCAACGTAAAAATAAAAGTGTTTGTGTGTGTGTGTATTATTGATAGTGACGTAATTCAATATTTTCCGTTAAGAGAATTTGTAGTCCTTTTTACCTTCAATGCTTAGAATCCCTCGTCCACTGTCGGCTTCGAGTCTGTTCAATGCTTATACAACGTTTTCTTTTCACTGACATCTTAAAACCACACTGTCCAACACCAACAATAAAGTACTTGCTATAACGGCATAATATTTCCTGGAATGTGGGGTAGGGAAAAAAGGATTAACTGTATAAATACCAAGTGCTTGTATTGGAATATAGGGTTGGGACAAAAAAACAACATTGCCTATTGTCGCAGCAACATTCCCAGAGCGAATTTGAGTATATCGTATTTTTTCGTTGTTTCTTACTTGTTTTTCCTTCGCAGTTTCAATTAAGCGAGGTTTTACTGTATAAACTACGTCTTGAGCAGGAATGCATCGTCACCACAGTAGCAAAACTACAAGGAATCTTTTCTTAAATGTACTCGCCTAAAGTGAAGTTATATTGCATGTCCCCAGTGCTAAATGGCATACTTTATTCAAACTTACATTTGTGGATGTAATTGTCCCTCCTTCTGAAGTTACTGCTATTTAAAATAATATAGAATAATTGGTCGACTTTTTGCTTTACTTTGGTCTTCAGAAGCGATGAAAGTGATGTATTGCATGTCCTACAGATGTCACCTTATGTCATCCTCTAGCTCAAACACAATGCTGGCAACATATGAATAACAAATACCGCCAAAGCCAGTAAGATATCGCCAACGATCTCAGCCTGCGTTCCTAATTACTTTTTAGTTTAGGTTTATTAATTTTTTACGTTTCTGATTCACGGGAGGTTAGGTTTATTTATTTATTTTTTTTTGGACCTTCTGTATTACTTTGCTCTTCATTGAAAACGTCGGTCTTCAAAGCCAACATTTGAAATCCCAGCATAACTGAAAACACGATTGAGGGCCCTCAGTCTCAAAGCGTAGCCGAGGGATTGAGGGCCCTCAGCCTCAAATCGTAGCCGAAGGATGTTTTTTAGAAGCAGAGGAGTGGTCGAAACTGGGAAGCGACGACAGGGCGTAGCCGAGGTATCGCGCGTCTAAAACTCGAAATGATTCATACAAAATGAAGAACAACACATCGCTTTTTCCGCGGATTTCACTTCTCACTTAGGTTGGCAGTTCCCATTGCGCATGAGCGATAGCGACAAGATGGCTGCGTTTGTTGCCTTCACATCGTAATTTTGCTGTAAAAATAAAACACCTAATGCAGGTGGGCACCAGATATAGAAGAGACATCTACTTCTAAACTCACTCCTAAGGTAATTTATTCCCTTTCTTTTACCTTTTATTAACGTTTTCAATGAAGACCAAAGTAATTCAAAATCACCTAATTGGTTATAGCTCTCAGTATTTCATTAGCCAATGACAGGTAGAGTATGCTAGACAGTTGGCCAATCAAAGACGTACAACACTGACACCTTCGGTTACTACACTGTAGTATTTCATGTGGTGCACTTGTTACTTTCTCTACTACGTATAGTAAGTAGGGGAAGTATTGCATTCCACCCAAAAATTCGATACCGAGATTTCACCGGAAATATATGTTTTGAGACCCACTGAATCCAAAAAAAGCATTTTTGGAAACATGTCCGTGTGTGTGTCTGTGTGTGTGTCTGTGTGTGTGTGTGTCTGTGTGTGTGTCTGTGAACAGCATAACTCAGAAACGAACAGTCGGATAAACACCAAACTTGGTATTTAGGTTCAGTATCTTCCAGAGATGCGACACGAAGGTTTTCAATAAAATCCCCCCACCCCATACTACCCTTTACATGGAAGATTTTTCGAAAATTTTAATTTTCTCAAAAATGGCTCTAACGATTTTGATGAAAATATCATATGTTTAAGATAATGTCATGGGAAATAAAATGTATATCTCGAATTTTCTGGGAATGTCTCCAAAAGTATTCTTCATTGTGAACGACTTTTGCATAACTGGTAAACCATAAGAGATAGACAAAATTTTACTACACAAAAAATGTAGATCGCGTTAAAATACACAACTTATGTCATATACATTTCTTTTGTTGAGTGAACCGTTTTCGAGATATTGCTTGTTATTTCCTTAAATTTTCCAATACTTATACTTTTTCTCAAATGCGTTATTCATTTTTTTTATTTATGCAAAGAGAATGGAATGCGTCACATAGCAACCAGCGTTAAAATATTTGACTATCGCTTAAAAGCTACCATATTTTCCTTGCATCTACAAGAAAATTACCAATAAGATTGACATCTCGATATATCGATTAACATGAAGCATATGGAGAATAGGCGTTTGTAAAATTAGGTTGTACAAGAGTAGAGAAAGTTATGTGAGTGTAACACATCAGATTTTTTTTTAATTTGTATGAAAGCAGGGAGTGAGATCACGTAGGCTGTGAGTAAAATAAAAGCAACTGAAAACGCCGCGCTTTGGAAGTCAAAATATTGGTAATGTGAAAGCAGCTGTGTATAATTTAACGCCAGAAAACACAAAGAAGAACGAAAGTATGGTGTGGAACCAATTTTCAAAATTCTGTAAAGGGAGAGATTATAAAATTGACGACTCAGCGACAAAGAGATTGCTTCCATTCTACAAGACTAGCAAACATGGTGGGCGCTAAACTAGGTAAGTTCATAATAAGTTTTTCTTTGATTATCTAGCCGAGTAACACTCGTGCTACTAGTTGTTTATGGCAATTTAGTTTCGGTTTCAAACTCGTGCATCTTTTCATGAGATAATTATTTCTCGGCCTTCGGTCTCGAAATAATCATGAAAAGAAGCGTTCGTTAATCTCAATTAAATTGTCGTAAAACTATCAGCACTAGTGCTACTACTGTTGATAGTATTACATCGTAATGCACTTGTTTTTAACTTGTAGGAATTCATTGTGTGAGATCACGTAGGTTGCGACTACAATAATTACAATTCAAACGTGGTGCGCTTTGGTAGTCAAAATATTGCTAATATAAGAGCAGCTGTAGACACGAAGAACAAGAGTATTACGTGGAAACAATTTTCGGAATTCTGTGAAGAGAGCAATTATACGAAAAGGACGGAAAACCTTAAATACTGCGCAGGAAAAATGTCTCACTTTTCCTCCTGTAGCTGCGTGCGGTTTCCAAATGTACAAACAAAATGCTGACAACATATGAATAACAAACACCGCCAATGTTTATGATTCACTATTTATATAAGGTTGGGTTTCTGATTCACGGGAGGTTAGCGTGTATAAATAGTGAATCATAAACATCGTTTTATTTATTTATATATAAAAGCTTAGGTTAATTAGCTACTAGAGGTTACACCAAAGTACAGAAGGAAAGCGAGCATGCGCTTTCGCATTACGTGTATATCAGTGGGTGGTTACAATACTAGCCTCTAGTTTCTGAGGTCGCGGGTTCAAACCCGGCGGAGAGCGATGGATTTTCTCGGGCGTAAAAATCCTTAGCATGGCTTCCTTCGGAAGGGAAGTAAAGCCGGTGGTCCCGTGTCGTAGATTTACGGCAGTAAAAGAACCTGCAACCTGATAAAGAGGCCTCTGGGCAAAATTACCAGTCTTTCACGCCCAATATAGAATGGGACGCCAAGGACCACAACACTTAAAGAGCGTCCATAAATAAATAAATAAATAAAAGAAAGAAAGGAAGCGAAAAAGAACAACAAAACATCGCTAATCCCGCGGATTGCGCTTCTCATTCAGGTTGGCAATTCCCATCACGCGTGTGCAGCAGCGAGATGGGGATGTTGTTCTTACACCATAATTCTGCTATAAATGTAAACCACCTAAAAAGGGCGGGGAGTTGTCACCAGGTCTAGAACAAACACCGACTCCTAAGGTAATTTAATCACTTTTCTTTCACTTTTAATCACACTTTCAATTCCGTCCCAAATAATGAAGTTTATAGGAAAAATTGTTTTATGAAGAGATGCACGAGTTTGAAATGAAAATTAAATTGTGGCGGAAAATTAGTAGCACAAGTGCTTCTCGGCTTGATAATACGAAAAGTTTATTTATTATGAACTTACATAGTTTAGCGCCCAAATAATTATCATCAAAAGAAGCATTCGTTAACCTCAATCAAATTAGTCGGAAAACTGCCAGCACTTGTTAGTTTTTAATGCTGGAAATTATGTAATTGTGTACATAACCAAGCGATAGACGGGTCTGATGTTTACACTTAACCCCTGCTTTTTATAACCTTGCCCCACTAAAATGTATTCTCCCGCGATCCCTTTCCTTCCCCTTTATGATTCGCTAATGTACACCTTTGAATGATGATGCACAATGCAAGGTCAGGCGATATAAACACAGATAGGTGCACGTGCTTTCGTAATCCTGAGAGACAAGCTTAAACCGAAGGATCCTCCTGTCTATTTGTTGATGAGAATCTACATGTATTTGAGATGCATTAACTCCGTTACGTTGATTCATATGGTTATGAAAATATAAATTTGACAATTCTCTTCGAATGTATTAAGATAAATGTTCATATTAAATAAGAAACTAATTTGTATCGCACAACAACCTATTTCAAGACAGCAACCAATGAGAGGCGGCTAGTGCAAGTGACAGATAACAGATACGAGGCAAAGTTAATATGAAACAGAGTTTAGCTACTGTAAATATCCTTAGGTTAATAAAACTTACAGTTCAAATTTAAATCCCATATATGGGGGCGGCGGTTAGACCGCTGGCCTCTCAGCAAGGCGATCCGGGTTCGTATGTAGAATTTGTGATGGACAAAGCGGTGTCTGGGCGGGTTTTCTCCGTTTTCCCCGCCATCCATTCCACCGACTGCCCCATTATCGCCTTTCCTTTCATTCATTTCACACCAGGCAACGGGCTGACCACCCATCCTGGATATTCTATCTGACCCAGTGTCCGCTCCTCGACAGACTTCTAACTTCTCAGTTACGAGGAGAAAAAAGTGGAGTTTTATTTATGGACGCTCTTTAACTGCTGTGGTTCTTAGCGTCCCATTCTATGCTGGGCGTGAAAGACTGGTAATTTTGCTCAGAGGTCTCTTTATCAGGCTTGAGGTTCTTTTACGTGCCGTAAATCTACGACACGGGACCACCGGCTTTACTTCCCTTCCGAAGGAAGCCATGCTAAGGATTTTTACGCCAGAAAAAATCCATCGACCTCGGTTTGAACCCGCGACCTCGGGAACTAGAGACTAGCATGGTAACCACTACACCACGGAGGGGGTAAATAGAGAAAGAAGAAGACAGAATATGCATCTCATTTTTAAATTAAGAATATATTCTCGGGTTAAAGCCTCTTAATTGTGCGCACTAGCTTAGAGGTACTGGATTTTGGATTAAAAAAAACGTTTTAAAAGATGTACGGATAAAACCGTGAGACAATCAGAGCTATTCTCTAACTTTCTGGTTAAGAGGATTGTTACCGCTACTCTTTAAGATGAAGAAGCAATAAAAGTACATCCATTCTCAGTCAGTAGCAGTAGCATTGCTAGCGCTAACAACACGGTCTTGGAGCTTGGTATCTTAATTTTCTTCCTCTCAACAAGATGATGTTACAGAATACCAAATAGCGTGTAGCAACTGGTTTTAACAAGTTGTCAAACTTTAAATTATGTTACAGAATAGGTGTGATTGTAGAATCAGGATCCAATTTTGGTTTTGCCCTTTTGACCATTAAATGTCCAAAATGGACCCGTGGAAATAGCGTCTGAAGTTTTGAAATTGCATTTCCTCGTAAACTTTCTTTGCTAAACAGCGCTTTTCCTTCACACTGTGACCACCGCTGGCCGCCTCAGCTTGAACTCCCGCCGAAATAGTTATATCGCCACAACCGCTTCACAATGATAATAAGCACATAACTTATCATAAGAGATGTTGGAAATGTCCTTCTCTGGTACCTTCTCACGAAATTTTCAATCTCACTCGAAGTTCAACGTCCGAAATTGAGTGAATTTCTCGCGTGATGTTTTCTTTAATTCTTCCAATGTGTGGGTTTTGTTCCATATCTACACTTTGTTTTTCATGTGAGTCATCAGAGTCGTGTAAATGTCTGAAATTGGATTTTTATGAAATGATAAGAGTAAATGACCCCTGCTTAATATTCTTCTCTGACGATGCATGGCTCCATTTATACGGCTATGTTTCGTCGCAAAATAACGGATATTGGAGTACAGAGAAACCCGATTTTACACACGAAATTCTCTTGCATGCAGTAAATGCACACAGAATGATAGCTGTTATATTTTTTGAATAAACAGTAAATGCAGAGAGGTAAAGGAATGACTACTCACGCCATTTTTTGAATAGCTGATTAACGTTGAATGTCACTCTAGATTTTTCAAACAAGAGTCTGCTACCACGCATGCAGCTGATGATTTATTAAACTAAATGCAGCAAATGTTTTGAAGATAGGGTACTAGTAAAGAATTATGGCCGTTACGATTCCGTGATTTAACTCGATGTGATTTGTATTTATAGGGGTAGTTGAAAAATAAGGTGTGTGCAACAAATCCCATAAATTGAAAGAACTAAAAGAAAATAGGGGAGAAATTCACTTAATTTCGGATATTGAATTCTCGAGTGTGAATGAAAGTCTCGTGAGAAGATGCCAGAAATGTGTGGATATAGGACAACATTCCACTAAAAAATTCGATACCGAGATTTCACCGGAAATATATGTTTTGAGGTCCCCTGAATCCAAATAAAGCATTTTTGGGAACATGTCCATCTGTGTGTCTCTGAACAGCATAACTTAGAAACGAACAGTCGGATAAACACCAAACTTGGTATTTAGGTTCAGTATCTTCCAGAGATGCGACACGAAGGTTTTCAAGAAAATCCCCCACCCCAGATTTCCCTTTACATGGAACATTTTTCGAAAATTTTAATTTTCTCAAAAATGGCTCTAACGACTTTGATTAAAATATCATATATTTAAGATGCTTTTATGAGAAATAAAATGTATATCTTGAATTTTATGGGAATTTCTCCAAAAGTATTCTTCATTGTGAACGACTTTTGCATAACTGGTAAACCATAAGAGATAGACAAAAGTTTACTACACAAAAAATGTAGATCGCGTTAAAATACACAATTTGTCATATACATTTTTTGTTGTTGAGTGAACCATTTTCGAGATATTGCTTGTTATTCCCTTAAATTTTCCAATACTTTTTCTCAAATGGGAATTCATTGTTCATTTTTACTTTCTCTACTACGTATAGTAAGTAGGGAAGTATTGCATTCCACCCAAAAATTCGATACCGAGATTTCACCGGAAATACATGTTTTGAGACCTCCTGAATCCAAAAAAATCTGATGTGTTACACTCACATGACTTTCTCTACTCTTGTACAATCTATTTTTACAAACGCATATTCTCCATATGCTTCATGTTAATCGAGATATCGAGATGTCAATCTTATTGGTAATGTACATGTAGATGCAAGGGGAATATGCTAGATTTTAAGCGATAGTCAAATATTTTAACGTTGGTTGCTATGTGGCGCATTCCATTCTCTTTGCATGTCCAGGACATAAAAAAAATCTGATGTGTTACACTCACATGACTTTCTCTACTCTTGTACAATCTAATTTTACAAACGCCTATTCTCCATATGCTTCATGTTAAACGAGATATCGAGATGTCAAACTTATTGCTAATTTTCTTGTAGATGCAAGGGGAATATGCTAGCTTTTAAGCGATAGTCAAATATTTTAACGCTGGTTGCTATGTGGCGCATTCCATTCTCTTTGCATGTCCAGGACATAAAAAAAATGAATAACGAATTTGAGAAAAAGTATAAGTATTGGAAAATTTAAGGAAATAACAAGCAATATCTCGAAAACGGTTCACTCAACAAAAGAAATGTATATGACATAAGTTGTGTATTTTAACGCGATCTACATTTTTTGTGTAGTAAAATTTTGTCTATCTCTTATGGTTTACCAGTTATGCAAAAGTCGTTCAAAATGAAGAATACTTTTGGAGACATTCCCAGAAAATTGGAGATATACATTTCATTTCTCATGACATTATCTTAAACATATGATATTTTCATCAAAATCGTTAGAGCCATTTTTGAGAAAATTAAAATTTTCGAAAAATCTTCCATGTAAAGGGTAGTCTGGGGTGGGGGGATTTTCTTGAAAACCTTCGTGTCGCATCTCTGGAAAATACTGAACCTAAATATCAAGTTTGGTGCGTCTCCGACTGTTCGTTTTTGAGTTATGCTGTTCACAGACACACACACACACAGACACACACACAGACACACACACACAGACACACACACACACACAGACACACACACGGACATGTTTCCAAAAATGCTTTTTTTGGATTCAGGAGGTCTCAAAACATGTATTTCCGGTGAAATCTCGGTATCGAATTTTTGGGTGGAATGCAATACTTCCCCTACTTACTATACGTAGTAGAGAAAGTAAAAATGAATAACGCATTTGAGAAAAAGTATAAGTATTGGAAAATTTAAGGAAATAACAAGCAATATCTCGAAAACGGTTCACTCAACAAAAGAAATGTATATGACATAAGTTGTGTATTTTAACGCGATCTACATTTTTTGTGTAGTAAAATTTTGTCTATCTCTTATGGTTTACTAGTTATGCAAAAGTCGTTCACAATGAAGAATACTTTTGGAGACATTCCCAGAAAATTCGAGATATACATTTCATTTCTCATGACATTATCTTAAACATATGATATTTTCATCAAAATCGTTAGAGCCATTTTTGAGAAAATTAAAATTTTCGAAAAATGTTCCATGTAAAGGGTAGTCTTGGGTGGGGGGATTTTCTTGAAAACCTTCGTGTCGCATCTCTGGAAGATACTGAACCTAAATACCAAGTTTGGTGTTTATCCGACTGTTCGTTTTTGAGTTATGCTGTTCACAGACACACACACACAGACACACACACACACAGACACACACACACAGACACACACACACACACAGACACACACACACAGACACACACACGGACATGTTTCCAAAAATGCTTTTTTTGGATTCAGTGGGTCTCAAAACATATATTTCCGGTGAAATCTCGGTATCGAATTTTTGGGTGGAATGCAATACTTCCCCTACTTACTATACGTAGTAGAGAAAGTAAAAAGCATTTTTGGAAACATGTCCGTGTGTGTGTCTGTGTGTGTGTGTCTGTGAACAGCATAACTCAAAAACGAACAGTCGGATAAGCACGAAACTTGGTATTTAGGTTCAGTATCTTCCAGAGATGCGACACGAAGGTTTTCAAGAAAATCCCCCCACCCCAGACTACCCTTTACATGGAACATTTTTCGAAAATTTTAATTTTCTCAAAAATGGCTCTAACGATTTTGATGAAAATATTATATGTTTAAGATAATGTCATGAGAAATGAAATGTATATTTCGAATTTTCTGGGAATGTCTCCAAAAGTATTCTTCATTGTGAACGACTTTTGCATAACTGGTAAACCAATAGAGATAGACAAAATTTCACTACACAAAAAATGTAGATCGCGTTAAAATACACAACTTATGCCATATACATTTCTTTTGTTGAGTGAACCGTTTTCGAGATATTGCTTGTTATTTCCTTAAATTTTCCAATACTTATACTTTTTCTCAAATTCGTTATTCATTTTTTTATGTCCTGGACATGCAAAGAGAATGGAATGCGCCACATAGCAACCAGCGTTAAAATATTTGACTATCGCTTAAAAGCTACCATAATTCCCTTGCATCTACAAGAAAATTACCAATAAGATTGACATCTCGATATCTCGATTAACATGAAGCATATGGAGAATAGGCGTTTGTAAAAATAGTTTGTACAAGAGTAGAGAGAGTCATGTGAGTGTAACACATCAGATTTTTAATATGGTGATGTGAAATGTTCCTTGGACTTTATGGTTTATCATATCACTCCTAAATGTTTAATTTGAACATAGTATAGAAATATAAAGAAATTGTGCAGCCATTCCTTTATTTCAATTAGTTTAAGAGAAAAAACCAAGCATTTGTATACTTAGCTAATTTTTCAACTTTTTCAAGGTGAGATATGGAAAATCATTAATTTTAACTGAATTATTGAATATTTTAATTAGTGCACAACAGTTTTTAAATCCGTAATTCCTGAAAATATCAAGCTAGGTTATAAGCTTGGTCCAAGGACAATTTTGAATAGTTAAAAACAGGGGCGGCTTGTGCTACAGTCATAATCCTGGCTTTCTCTTTAATGTAAACAGTTATACTTTTTATACACTCCGACTCGATATCCTGTAGGACTGTAGCAAGCGCTATATTGTTTGCAGGTGCCAAATAGTGCTGCAATCGTAGTCATACTGAGTTATTCATAAGTCAATGTCACATTTTGGAAGTTTGTTGTAAAATAAGTTCTTGACATATCAGTGTGCATGATATACCAAATGAAAGGCAATCTCTCAAAGTTTGTTCGGTAAACCTTACAAATGTTCAATGTGTGCGCCTCTGATTACACGGGAGACAGCCAGGCGATAGTCCAATTCCGCCCACACCCGCACGAGCATCTCACGGTCGATCATTGCTATCGCTGATGTAATGCGATCTCGGAGGTCCTTCAAGTCAGCTGCAAGTGGTGGAATGAACGCCCTATTCTTCACATATCCCCAGAGAAAGAAATCACATAGTGTTAAGTCTGGGAATCGGGGCGGCCACCGAAACAATGCGACGTCATTGTCAGCATTTCGTTCAATCCAACGTCACGGTAAGTTCTGGTTCAGGTACGCGCGTACGAGTCGATAGGGGCCGCGTCCCGTTGCAAAACGAAGTCACCTCTGTCTGTCAGTTGCGGCATAAACCATTGTTCTAACATGTCCAGATAAGTGATGCCAGTCACTGTGGATTCGGCGAAGAAAAAGGGCACGTAAACCTTGTCCTTTGACAGAGCGCAGAACACGTTGATCTTTGGGGGGCTGCGCACATGCTCGGCTGTCACGTGTGGGTGTTGTGTTCCCCAAATGCGCACGTTGTGACGGTTCACTTTCCCCGACAAATGAAACGTTGCTTCGTCGCTGAAGACGAGTCTGTCACCAAGATCATCATCACCTGCCATTGCAGCCTACATGTCGATGGCAAATTGTGTGCGAACCTCCTTGTCACCATCAGTTTGTACGGTTTCACCTTCAGTTGCTTGTGAAGAATCCGCCACACAGTCGACTGAGACATTCCCAGCTGCATGATTTATCAGTTTCTGAGGGTTGCGCGCAAACAACTCACGAACACCTGCAACAGTGGCGTCTGACAGTCCCGGCCTTCCGCGTCGTTTGGGTGGACACAGACAACCAGTGCGCTCGAACGTTTCATACCACTTCTTGATGGCTCTGCGATCTGGCGCATCCTTGTGAAAACGAGTGCGAAATCATCGCTGAACAGTCACAGTAACCTCTGTTTTCGCAAATTGCATCACGCAAAACGCTCTCTCGTTACCCGCGAACACCATTTTGTAAACTTCTGATGCCTAGCGGCCAACCGCGTCACCACAACATGCGCGCCATACGTACATGATTCGAACTCGCACGTTCTATACATCACGCACAAGATGTTTTCCATATGTGACACTGACTTATGAATAACCTGTATAATGTACGGCATGACGAACCGAGGGGCTACGGAGCATAAGGGCCCTATCATGTTGGTTAACCTAATAATCAGAGAGCTTGGAATAGGATGATCGCATAAACGGCGCCATCTATTGGTTTTATAGTAAATGTTGTCTTACTTCCAGTCATCCATATACTGAACGTACGTGTGTTTCATTTGGTAAACGTGTTAGAATTCCGTTCAGTCTCTTTTAGCACCATCTTTTTGAACACTACACTTGAAAGGAAAAGGAAATTAAACGTCTTGGAAGACCTACTCCAAATCAAAACTCACTCAGCTGCTTTAACAGGAATTTCAACAACGAAGTATATGAGAATACGACCGGTTGTGGTCGTGATGTTAGAAACGTCCTATTTTGGTTTCCTTGAGTTTTATTTAGTGGTAAAGATGTACTGAAGGTGAATAGGTGAATGATTTGTAACATCTTCATGACTTCCCCCAAAAACATGCCTTATAATAGCAATGAACAAGCTGATGACATTTGGAAATGTCTAATTGTTAATAACTAGCATAAAGCAAAATTGAATGGTACAGTGTCTATTACTTTAATAAATTAAAATTGCGGCTACCTGTAACTTTGTGAACCATCAAAATTCAGAGTCACCAGCCGCCCCTGGTTAAAAATGCCGAAAAGAAGGAATTGAAAGAAATGCAATTTAAAGTTCAATGCTGTACTTCACCTAAATGATACAGGACCAATTAAACACCCATTTGTGCTTTAAAATTGTTGATATTAAAAAAACTCGATTGTGTAGTACAAGTTAAAAGTATAATAAAAATGCACAAAGTAAAAAATCGAAAATTTGCACAATTTCTTTTTTTTTTACCAAAATTCGCCGATGGATTTGTCTTGACAAAAGATTACCCTTTTAAAGACTTCATTTCTACACTGTTTTCATCTACTTAGGCATGGCTTTCTCGAAAACACCTAAAAGCACTAAAATAAAGATCCCATGCAAATTACTGTTTTAGATTAAAATGTATAAATATTTTAGATGCACTAATTAAAACATTACACAACTCACGTTAGTGTCCAGAACTCCGTTGCCATCCGTGTCGTACAACCGGAACATAACTGTAACAAGAAAAACATTGTTTCATTACTGGTTTACATTTTGATATAATTATGTTAATAAGGTTTTGATTTTATATACTCTTGTAAATATTAAATAATTGTAGTTTTTAATATGGTGCAGTCTTTTTGGAAACCTTGTAATAATAATAATAATAATAATAATAATAATAATAATAATAATAATAATAATAATAATAATAATAATAATAATCTATGTGTACAGTAGCGAACTTTAGCGCTTCGGTTTGGTTGCCGACCATCTTTTGAACTGTCCATACATCTCATTTTTAACATGCAAAATGAACAAGCGGTATGACAGTTTACGTGTTGCGGTGTTTTCAGTTTATTAGCTTTATGTATTATATTGTGACTTTGTCCACTTTTCTGTCACTCCTCTCGTCCTCCGTAGTTACTCTAGTTACCGAGGTCGTGGGTTTAAACCCGACGATGGATTTTTTCGGGCGTAAAAATCCTTAGCATGGCTTCCTTCGGAAGGGAAGTAAAGCCGGTGCTGCCGTGTCGTAGATTTACGGCACTTAAAAGAACCTCTTGCCTGATAAAGAGGCCTCTGAATAATATTACCGGTCTTTTACGCCCAATATAGAATGGGAGGCTAAGGACCACAGCAGTTAAAGAGCGTCCATAAATAAAACTCACTTTAATTTAATTTTTCTAAGTTGTCACTGTGCTCTTGTAGTCTGGTTCAACATTCAGTGAGACTTCACTTACTTCACACTGTCACTTCACTAAGGTGAACTAGTTCATTTTTCTGTCACTTCACTTCCTTCGCGATGTAGCCTCTTCTTCCGGATGGTTCGCTCGCTTGGGAGTCGAACACAAGATCTCCACAATCTCTCGCTCTTCATTATATATAAAGTTTAGAGCTGTACACGAAATTACACATTAATCCTGAAATTACGGACTAACTGTAGCATACCAATCAAAAGTTCTGGGTCTCTACAATGTCGCAAAAATATTTTTTATTCTATTTATTTTACGTCGCTTTAACTCCCTGGTCATATCGCGACGGATCTCTTAGAACGATATATGATGGACAGTTAGCCTTCTAGGTCTCATCCCTGTAACCCCTGCTTCATGCCGTGCAGATGGCATTAGGGTGCCGTCCAGTCTAACCGCCACCCTCACACAGAAAGGCGGACAGTTAGCCTTCTATGTCTCATCCCTGTAACCCCTGCTTCATGCCGTGCAGATGGCATTAGGGTGCCGTCCAGTCCAACCTCCGCCCTCACACAGAAAGGCGGACAGTTAGCCTTCTATGTCTCATTCCTGTAACCACCTGCTTCATGCCGTGCAGATGGCATTAGGGTGCCGTCCAGTCTAACCGCCACCCTCACACAGAAAGGTGTACAGTTAGCCTTCTAGGTCTCATCCCTGTAACCACCCACTTCATGCCGTGTAGATGACATTACGGTGCCGTCCAGTCTAACCGCCACCCTCACACAGAAAGGCGGACAGTTAGCCTTCTATGTCTCATCCCTGTAACCACCTGCTTCATGCCGTGCAGATGGCATTAGGGTGCCGTCCAGTCTAACCGCCACCCTCACACAGAAAGGTGTACAGTTAGCCTTCTAGGTCTCATCCCTGTAACCACCCACTTCATGCCGTGTAGATGACATTACGGTGCCGTCCAGTCTAACCGCCACCCTCACACAGAAAGGCGGACAGTTAGCCTTCTAGGTCTCATCCCTGTAACCACCTGCTTCATGCCGTGCAGATGGCATTAGGGTGCCGTCCAGTCTAACCGCCACCCTCACACAGAAAGGCGGACAGTTAGCCTTCTAGGTCTCATCCCTGTAACCACCCACTTCATGCCGTGTAGATGACATTACGGTGCCGTCCAGTCTAACCGCCACCCTCACACAGAAAGGCGGACAGTTAGCCTTCTAGGTCTCATCCCTGTAACACCTGCTTCATGCCGCGCAGATGGCATTAGGGTGCCGTCCAGTCTAACCACCGCCCTCACACAGAAAGGCGGACAGTTAGCCTTCTAGGTCTCATCCCTGTAACACCTGCTTCATGCCGCGCAGATGGCATTAGGGTGCCGACCAGTCTAACTGCTTACATTGTCTGTAGATAGGCACTATTACCACTTATTTTTCATTTTACTATTGTTTTAAACTTATAATGGAACGTTGGGTCGTGGTATTAAATATCCAATCCGGTATTTACCTTGGCGACTGAGGAAAACCACGAAAAAACCGAGATTTGAACCCGGGACCTCCCGAATGCGAGCCACGGACTTTACCGCCTGAGCCATCCCGCTCGGTGCAAAAATATTAAATTGTATAAGTACGTCGTTAATTGTGAAAATATTTGCAAAATATGCGTCGGTTTCACAATTGACTGTTAAATTCATTGCCACCTATATTTGTTGCGATCAAACAGCTGAATACGTTGATCACAGTGTTGGTAACAATGTCACCATATGTTTACCTTCTAAAAAGAGACGGTGCTACAAGCTTAAAACTAAATTATTTTGTTCTGATCGTTTTGTTTTATTGTTTTATAAGCTTTATTTTTTTATCCTGAAAGTCCGGACTAAGATTAGCATACCAATCGAAACTGTTCTGTCTCTACAGTGTCGCACAAATATAAAATTCTAACGGATATGTTGATCTCAGCGTTGGTAAGCACGTCACCAAATGTTTATCCGCTAAAAACAAGACGGTACATAAAAGTGTTATTGCATTATTTTGTTCTGTTCGTTGTGTTACTGGTCGGTTTAGTCAGTCATCGTTCAGGACGTGGTACAGTGCTAAGGGATTCTCAGCAGTAAGAGCCAGAAATCGAACGAGGATACAAAATACCTATTCGTAAAAGAGATGTAAGTCCATTATGCCGTAACAGTATTGAAAACGAAAACTTCATTGCAGAGTTGAAAGGGTTGTTGCAACTCCACTGTTGGGAGCCAAACTTAAAGTTGTTTTTGCTGCCCCATTGTTGGTGAGCCAATTTGAAAGGGTTTAATTGTTGTTGCACCACGTATGGGAGATATGTTTCTTGGAGTGTTCGCCCCACGTACGATGCAAACTTTCCGTTGGCCTTCACACCTTATTCACTTTTCCGGTGGCCTTCGCCCCACGTTTAAAAAATCAACTTTTTTATTTTAATGTTTATTTAAATATTATATACGTATGCCTCGGCTGCGTCAGTAGTAATTTTCAGAACACGTATCTCTTAGCAGGGCTGGTGTGGCTAAAGAATGAAGGCTTGCATAAATTATAATTGTATTCTACTTGTTTTATTAATCCTTCACACGATTAAATAACAGTTCACTGATGTATCCTACTATAGAGCTGTGAGATTATTGTTAATTGCACTTTTTAACACGTAAACTTTATATTATTCTCACCGCAATGAATTTTTATGTCTCACATTGAACACGTCCGTACCGATCGGGTACGCAATCTAATAGCGTCTGCCGCTTGAATTTGTTTTTCTCTATTTCAAGTCTCTGATTGGCTAAGCCTACTCCAATAGAATACTTTTGTTTAACTTAAGCTTTTTCTAGTGTTGATTGGCTATTTTTAAATTGTTTTAAATATTACATTATTGTTCCAAGAATTACTAGTAGCCTTTATTAAACTTCCTAATTTATTGTTGTCTCAAGGTTACCTCATTGTTAGCAACTTTCGGCTTCTACATTATAATTCTGTTTGTTACGGAAAGTAGCTTGCTTCTATTCTCACAGCTCCTATATTGTTAAATTACGTAATACATTCACATAACATTATTATAATAATACATGTACATAATATAAACATAATACAATGACTGTTACATACGTTTTATATATTATTACATACACATATTGCTTTAAAGCGGGCTGTTAATATATTTTATATTCTATAAATAGACTGATATCATTTAAGTGTTAAAATAGCGCCTAAGAGTTCATTGTAGGTCTGCTAAACGAAATATGCAACCATTACGAAGCAAGGCATTTTAAAAATGAAATTGTGAATGGAAATTTCAATTCACGTTGCTATAAAGGTTGCTTTATTTTCCGCAGCCACAGATAAACAATAATCTTAAGGATTTAATATTAAATTATGCTAACTTCATGAAACATATAAGATAATCGTACTCAATATGCTATTACCCAATGACAGGTAGAGTATGCTAGTCAGTTGGCCAATCAAAGCCCCACTACACTGATAGTATTTCATGTGGTGCACTTGTTTTTAATTTGTATGAATGCAGTGAGTTAGATCACGTAGGCTGTGACTACAATAATAGCAACTGAAAATGCCGCGCTTTAGAAGTCAAAATATTGGTAATGTAAAAGCATCTGTGGATAATTTAATGCCAGAAAACACAAAGAAGAGCAAACATATGGAGTGGGGCCATTTTTCATAATTCTGTAAAGAGAAAGATTATAAAATTGACAGCTCAGCTAGCGACAAAGAGATTGCATCCATTCTACAGGACTAACAAACATGATTGGCGCTGAACTAGATAAGTTCATAATAAGGTTTTCGTTTGATTATCTAGCTGAGTAGCACTCGTGCTATTAGTTCTACATGGTAATTTAGTTTCGGTTTCAAACTCGTGCATCATTATATAAGATAATTATCATAAGAGAAGCATTCGTTAAATTGTAAAACTGTCAGCACTAGTGCTACTACTGTTGAGAGTATAATAGTGCAATGACATTTGCTTCCCTTTATACTATCCGTAGTCATATTCCTGGAGTAGGTCCTCACTGTTTCAAGATTCAGGGACAGATTCATATATATATATATATATATATATATTGTGGCATGTGCACAGATTATATTAATGGTAATACGCTCTCTGGACGCCGAAGCGTGGCAGTTTATCTGTGAGTAGGGGCGATTCAGGGGAAGCAGTGTGTCATTGGGGGGGATATGGCGTTACTGATGCTTGGAATGTTAGCGTGGTTTCATTCTGTGACTAGGCTTCGCGTGAGTTAGATGGATAACTGCGACTTGGCGTCCTCGCCCGGCAGACACATGGGGTAAGAAAACATTTTATAATAAATCTACCAGCTATCCATTTCCTTGCCGTTTTAATTATGATAGTGTAGAGTTCCTTGCCTCTCCCTTCAGCCAGAAATTATGTTGGTGTAGTAATTATTTTTATAATCTAACTTTAGCTGCGTCCCTTCGTCGTTGCCTCTTAAAGTAAAGTTCTTTGTTTGATTAACGATCCCTCTTGCAAGCGAGTAGCTCTCCTCTGAAGTTAAATAATAAATAAATGTGAGGTATACGACAAATTGGCGGTGGCGCCGAGTAATTGGTTTGATTGTTTTGAGATTTTAAGTGCAAAATTTTTTTTCCCTCCAAATTTAACGGTTTGTGTTTCTCCACGTGGTCGTGAAAAATGTAAAATTTGTTTCTGGCTAAAGGGTAAGGATTTTTATACTTTAATTTGTGAATCTCTTCTTCTAAATTTTGTTTCCATCATATCTGAAAGTCTGGTTTCGAAATTTTAATTTTGAGCTCATTTTTGTATTTTTCCATTGTCTGCCGGCGTGACGCTAAAACTTCTGACTCCATTTTCCCCTTGTTTTGGCTTCATTTCTTTTTAAATTGTATTGCTGTGCTAAGTGGTTCGTGCTGGTTGTTTTCAAAAAAAATGTTTTTGTGAAAGTTGAGTTGTGAAACGAGCGAGATAGTTGTAGTTTGAAATGTGCTCGTCACGTGTTGGCTATCTGTTTGCAAATCTTGTTTTCTGTGCTTATTAGCAGTGGTTTGGAAACGTATAACTATATTCCAGTGATTGTGATTTCTAGCTATTTAATGCACTTTTCTGGGTCATTTTTCGTGTAACTTTTATGTACGCACGTGTGTTATGTAATTCCCGCGTGGTCGTGCATTTCAGCAATAATTTTAGCTTGTGAAACCAGTCTTCCTCAGCACGTGTTTTGGCGCGTTTATTTGCGTGTGTATATCAGGTCAGATACATTTGTTAAAAAAAAAACAAAAGACAAAAGAGAAGTTTGGTGTGCTAGTATAAATTACAAGTCTGTATTCTGCTCCTTTTGAGAATCTTAGCGGTGGTCACAGTAGGTGTGACGTGGTTTTTTTTAACTTCCAGTTCGAGGTTTCTCACTGAAGCTATCATTTTGTTTTCTTCCATGTGTTCATTCTGATTAAAAATCTTGGTATTGTGTCCAAGTGGCTTGTGTAGACGCGTGTTGGTATAATTTTCTGATATTTCGCCGCGGGCGCTTAATTGTATTCTTTCTGGAACTGTTTTATTTGGCTATGTTCTGATCTTGCTACTTACATTCATGTGATGCTATAAGTGTTTAGTTTGGTGTAATCTGTATTGCTTGGTCCTACTGTTTGTTTATTGGTTGCGTTATCTTTTGTGCTGCAATCATGCCTAAGCGACGTACTGCACAGAAATCTGATATAGCAATTGCTCCAGTTAGCGAGCACAGTGAAGTAGAATCTATGTCCAGTGTTAGTACGCCTGTTGTTACTCAGTTACTAGCGATGTCTAATCCGCCTCTCGTGGCCAATGCACCGCAATCAGCTGTCTGCCGCCCGGTCATTGACCCCTCGTACTTTGAGAATTCCAGTAGGATGTCGGCGCATGAATTTCTGCAGAACTTTGAAATGGTCGCTGCTGCTAATGGCTGGTCAGAAGAAATGAAATTGAAATGCTTTCCATGCTATTTACGAGATACTGCTGCATCATGGCTTCAAACTTTTCGCCATCGGCACCCTCACCATGATTGGATTTTCTTGTCTACACAATTTTTAAATGCATTTCAGATAACAAACCAGAGTGATATTCTGGAAATGAAACTCAGACAGCGGGTACAGTTGGATGATGAACCTGTTATTAGTTACATCTATGACGTGCTATCTTTATGTGACCAAGTCAACCCAGCTATGTTGCAGTTGGAACAAATTAAACACTTGCTTAAAGGTCTCAGACCTCTGTATGTACAAGCTTTATTGCCATTAAATCCTCAAACTGTTGATGAGGTAATACAAATCATTCGACGAGTGGACAAAGCACAGTTTTACATGCAGAACCGTGAACATCTAGTGTCCGCTCAATCCCAGGCTGCAGTGGTTACGCCACCCTCTGTTATATTTAATAATGCATCTGTTCCTGCTGTTACTTTACCAGCCTCTCCTCAGCCTTCTCAGGCTTCTTCTCTTGTGGGCGTACCTATCGATCCTATGCATCAGCTGATTGATCGTGTGGAACAGTTATGTAACAGAGTTAACCAGTTTCAGTTACCACCTCCGGAGAGAACTTCCCAGCATTCACAGCTTCCACGGTCAGCTGACTTCAACCGGAGGGATCCACCCGTCACCTGCTATAGATGCAACAGGCAGGGCCACCTGGCTCGCTTTTGCCGGAGCCGCCTCCCGCAGTCAAAAAACGACTGGCGCCGAGCCTCGCGCGACGAGACGTAGCAGCACCACCACAGCCCACCAGCATGGCTGCACCTCAACGGGACATAGCTACACCTCAACGGGATGTGTCTGCATTATCAGGTCAGATATTGCAAGTTCCTGGTCGTATTGCCCAGACAGAGCTCTCCATCTTGCTCGATACAGGAAGCGCAGTGAGTATTGTGAATGCTGCACATGTTCTTGATCATTCTACATTAAAACCTATAGAGATGATGCTCCGCACTGCAGGAAACAAGTTACTTGATGCGCCTTACCACACTGTGTTAGATTTCCATATTAATGATGTTCTTTTTCAGGAGGATGTACTAGTTGTGAAAGAGTTGTCCCATGATTTGATTTTAGGCAATGACTTTTTGCAGACCCATGATGTTATAATTGACTATGCACATAATCTGATAACCTTGAAATCTTCTAAGAATGATAAGTTCAGTATACCAATAACTCTAACACAAGGACCTTTTGTTGATATGGCAGTAAACCCTCTCCTAGATATGATTGTGCAGATTCTGGTGTTAAAATGGCAGTTATGCATAATGTTAAAATTCCACCTCTGTCTACATGCTATATATCAGTTAAGCCTTTGTCAGCCATTAGTAATGAGGTTATGTTTGAACCTGCTCTTAACATAATGCAAAAGAAGAATCTTTCCATTCCACCGTTATTGTGTCATTCTGCCTCTGAACTTACTATTCCAGTGCATAATAATACTTCAGTTCCACAAACATTGTTTGCAAATACAGTCTTAGCTAAAGCTTATGATGTTGCACTTGTTCAGAGTAATTCTGTTTTGTCATCCGATGATACTCCTCTGCCAGCTCCAAATTGTAATTTTAATGTTAATGGTAAACTCTTGGAAACCCAAAAGGCTGACTTACATGCTTTGTTATTGAAATATAGTGATCTTTTTGCCACAACATTACAAGAACTTGGTACTACGGATGTTGCAGAATTTGATATCAAAGTAAATGACCCTAAGCCAATTAAGCAAAGACCATATAGAGTTCCTCATAAACAAAAGGAAATTATTGCTGAGTAAGTTAAAGAGATGCAAGATGCTGGCATTATCAAGGAATCACAGTCCTCCTGGGCTTCTCCTGTAGTACTTGTCAAAAAGAAAGATGGCTCCATGAGATTTTGTGTCGACTATAGAAAATTGAATGCTGTTACAGAGACCACCTCTTTCCCTTTACCATTGATAGATGATTTGTTAAGTTATTTGGGGGAGGCTAAATGGTTTGTCTCATTAGATTTACTGTCAGCATACTTTCAGGTACCTATTGCAGAGGATAGCCAGAAGTACACCTCTTTTGTCACTTTTCAGGGTCAATATCAATTTACACGCTTGAGTTTTGGGTTGGCCAATGCCCCTAGGTTTTTCAGTTACATCGCAGACAAGTTGTTAGGCGATTTGAATTTTAAAAAGGCTATTGCATATCTGGATGACATTGTTGTTTTTGCTAAAACCTTTGAGGAGTTGTTGCAAAATCTTGAGGCTGTTTTTCAACGTCTGGATCACCACAAGTTTAAACTTAAACCAGAAAAATGTTTCTTCGCCATGCAAAAGATTAAACTCTTAGGCTTTGAAGTTTCTAAAGATGGCATTTCACCTGATTCTGACAAAGTTGTTTCCATTCAAAATTTGCCTCGTCCTAAAAATGTTCGAGATGTGAGAAAAGTTTTGGGATTGTTTAATTTTTACAGGAAATTCATCAAGGACTATGCTAATATTGCTCAACCTCTAATTCAGTTGACTAGGAAGGATCAAAGTTTTATTTGGGGATCTGATCAGCATACTGCATTTCAAAATTTGAAAGACTTATTGGTTTCGGCCCCTGTCTTAGCTCACTATACTCCTGGTGCTTATACCGAACTACACTCTGATGCCAGTGGATTAGGGGTTGCCTCAGTGTTGTATCAGAAGATTGATAATGTGTTGAAACCAGTGGGCTATGCTTCGAGGACACTATCTAAATGTGAACGTAATTACAGTGTTCCTGAGTTGGAATTGTTGGCCATCCTGTTTGGACTTACCCACTTCCGCAGTTTTGTTTATGGCTACAAGGTTCATATTGTATCTGATCATCACTCCCTTTTTTATTTAAATAATTTGAAAGATTTGACTGGGCGTTTGGCACGATGGAGTTTGAAATTGCAAGAGTTTGATTATACCATTTCTTATAAATCTGGCAAGAAACATTATGATGCTGATACTCTATCGAGATTTCCTGTGTTACAACCTACAGAAAGTGATCTTGAACAGCTTGAACTCCCCACATGTTTGCTGTCATCAGTTGAAGTTGCTGACCATCAGAAGAAAGATACTGGGTTACTTGAGCTTATTAATGCTCTCCATGATCCTCCGTCGGCCCCTGCTAAGCTTCAGAGACAAGTTTCCAACTACACACTCAAATCAGGTGTTCTTTATCGTAAAAATGCTGGCTCCACTGGCCCTCTCCATCTGCTGGTTATTCCAGAAGCTCTAAAACATGAAATTCTTTCTTCATGTCATGATGATCCTCTTTCAGGTCACTTAGGATTCTCGAAAACATTTGCCAAAATTCACTCCAGGTATTACTGGGTTGGTATGAAGAAAGATATTGAACATTTTGTCCGAACCTGTCCCAGCTGTCAAACAAGAAAGGGACCGAAGAATCAGAAACCAGCAGGCTTATTACAACCAATTCCGGTTACATCTGTAGGCGAGCGGTGGGGTATTGATTTGCTTGGGCCTCTCCCACGCTCCAATTCTGGACACAAGTATGTTGTCGTTGCGACCGAGTATGCTTCTCGCTGGGTCGAGTCTGCGTCGCTTTCTTCAGCAACAATCCCTCAAGTTGCTAAATTTATTTTGCATAACATCATCTGTAAGCATGGAGCCCCTGCTGCCTTGTTATCTGATCGTGGCTCAGTTTTCTTAAGTGAGGTGACACAAGAATTGTTGAGATCTTTATCTGTGTCTTCCAATTTCACCAGTGCTTATCATCCAGCTTGCAACGGACTTACTGAAAGATTTAACCAAACCCTCTTAAATATGCTCAGCCATTTTGTGGATAATAATCAGAAGAATTGGGACTCAATATTGCCCTATGTCATCTTTTCATATAACTCGAGTGTTCAAGAGTCTACTAAATTTTCAACCTTTTTCTTGATATATGGTCGAGAACCTTCTTTACCTAACCAGGTTCAGCTACAAGCTACGTCTAATGACCTTTTTGTGAGACAGACATTGCAAGAGATTCAGAAGGCACGAGAGGTTGCTGTTGCTAACATTACAAAGCAGCAGGTGAAGCAAAAAGAAGCATTTGATGCTAAACATAGAGATGTGGTTTATAATGTAGGTCAATTAGTTAAAGTTTTCACTCCCATTAGGAAGAAAGGTAAATGTACAAAGTTGTTACATAGATATTTTGGCCCTTTTGAAATTATCCGACAGATCACTCCTGTTACCTACCTTGTTGGTCGACCTCATGCTCCCCGTACCAAACATCAGAGTGTTCATGTGTCACGCCTTTACCCTTACTATGATCCTGTGGGTCCTTATAGACTGTAAAGTCTGAGTTTCTGATGCTTAATTAAGCTTTACTTTTCAGGAATATGTGATATGAATGTCTCTGCTAAATTACAAGTGTATTATTATTGTGGGTGTAATTTAAATTTTGAATTATGTTTTGGGAACTACAAATCATTTGTTTTGTTTGTTGTATTATGCTGCAGGAATGTGTTTCAGGTGTACTATGTGCTTAATTGAGCTTTCATTTTCAGGAATGTTATGTGACAATATTGTTTTGAGTAATGATGTGATGTTGTTTTGTTGCATTCGATTTGATTTGATATGATATGATTTGACTCGATTTGACTTTGGGTTTCATAATGATGCTATGATTTTTATTTGCAGAAAATTGTTGCATGAATAGTGTGTATTTGAGGTTATGTGATATATGTGAGATTTGCCTCGGTGGGAGTGCCAAAGTGTAACCCCGATGGCGTAGTGTGAGGTTATGTGAGAAATAAGAGTTGAGATTTGCCTCGGTGGAAGTGCCAAAGAGTAACCCCGACAGTGTTAATGAGATGAGGAGAGATGAGAAGAGATGAGATGATGTCAGCTTCGGTGGAAGTGCCACAGTGTAACCCCGACAGTTGTTGTATGCTTTCAGAGATTTTGGCTTATTGGTGTTGCTGTAACGTGCCCAGTATAGCGTGTGTGATGAATTCACACGAGAGATTAAATGGATGGAAGTGAATGTAATGAAAATAATTTTCTTTTTCTCTGTTTATGCAACAAGTTTATTACCATCTTAGATAGCAAATTTTAATACCACCTGTTTTCCAGCTTAATTTTCATCTGGAGGATGTGGATGCAACAGTATAGTGTCATGTTATTTGTGTCATTCCTGAATTGTTAATGTGATTTCTTGAAGGTTATGCCTATGTTAGATGTTTTGAATTTGCAGCATGCTAAATGAGACACGTAAGTGCAGATGTTTTGTTTTGAAGAGAAAATTGAAAGATGGTGATGATTGAAGTAATGATCGAGATTGCATTATTACTGATGATGATTATGAAAGATGTTGATCATAATGAGATGAGAAAGATGGTGATGTGGACGAGAAGTTGTATTGGTGACAAGAGTAGCACAATAGTAGTTGAAAGCATGTCACATGGCGTAGTTTAGAGATGTATTGTGGATGTAGTTTGTAGTGATGCATACACTAGTTTGAGTAGATAGTTAAGTGAGTGTTGTGTGTAATTTGGGCCATGGTCAGTGTGAATGAGTTCATTTCATTGTCATGTGTGATTGTCTTGTAAGTGCACTTACTTTCTTTTGTTAGTGATACCAGCTGGTTATTAAGATGTAATATTGGGATCCCAAAATAAGGTTGTTTCATTTCTGTCATGTTCGTGTATTCTGAGTCTGTTGTACTGTTTTATTTGGTTTGTGAAGCATTGTAAGTTAAATTTTGGATGGCAACTCTGTAAAATTTAGTTCTTATGCCAATTTGTACTTATTTTTTCTCTTTCTTTGCCCCATGTCATAAGAATTTTTAGTGTACACTTTTCAAACTTTAAAATCTTTAATTGTACATGACATACCATTCTTTTATGTGTGATTGTTTGTGGGAGCACCCTGTTTATTGTGTGGTGGTTTTGTTTTAGTATTTCGCTGTGGCGGAGAGCGAGAAAATTCAAGAGCATCCCCGGGGCACACCAGAAGTCAAGAAACACCACAGGGAAGCTGTCAGGCAGCCGCTACACTGCCGTGGCATAAGGAGCCACCATGTCGGGGGGCAGTCCAAGCCAGCGACTGCCCACCCTGTTGTCATCACCAAGACCTGCGGTGATAATTCTACACCAGGACAAATCGTCGTTGTGGGCACTGTCTAAACTCACCCACAAACAGTTACGGCAGACCATCGCTATTTTGCGCAGTGTAGTGTGCCTGTGAACTGAGGCAGCGTGGTGTGTGCGTGTGCGGGATGCTAAAGATAAGTGCATTAACAATACTAGTCGACAGCACTTACGTCTCTCGTATCTCGTTATCGCCCAGCAATATTGTATCGTCGGCTGGGTGCTTACCACACATGTATATTGTTGTTATATTTTGGTTCATCACACATGTGTATGTCATTTTGTTTTGTTCTTTTCATGTTTATTATATTTATTTTCCTTATGTCGACGAGGACGTCGACTTCGGTGGCCAGGGGGAGATGTGGCATGTGCACAGATTATATTAATGGTAATACGCTCTCTGGACGCCGAAGCGTGGCAGTTTATCTGTGAGTAGGGGCGATTCAGGGGAAGCAGTGTGTCATTGGGGGGGATATGGCGTTACTGACGCTTGGAATGTTAGCGTGGTTTCATTCTGTGACTAGGCTTCGCGTGAGTTAGACGGATAACTGCGACTTGGCGTCCTCGCCCGGCAGACACATGGGGTAAGAAAACATTTTATAATAAATCTACCAGCTATCCATTTCCTTGCCTCTCCCTTCAGCCAGAAATTATGTTGGTGTAGTAATTATTTTTATAATCTAACTTTAGCTGCGTCCCTTCGTCGTTGCCTCTTAAAGTAAAGTTCTTTGTTTGATTAACGATCCCTCTTGCAAGCAAGTAGCTCTCCTCTGAAGTTAAATAATAAATAAATGTGAGGTATACGACAATATATATCAGACTTAATATCCCCATAAGTTGGCTACCACTTATGGTCAATTACGTGTAATGGATTCCAGTCTTGCCAACAGGATTAGATATGAACATGAAACAAATTCTTCTGTAAATCCATAAACAGTTCAGTTTGTCCAATATTTTAACAATATTTATGTAGCATAGGTATTTCATGTTCACTTTAACAAGTAGTTGTAATTTGTTTAACATTGACTGTGTCGCGTAACAATAGGCTATTTACAAATATCAGGTTATTCTGAAACTTTATGCACAAATGCAATGTTGTGCAAAATACATTTAAATTAATTAACGAATCCAAAGATTCATGCGTATTACATTCGCTAACCAACTCTTTTTAATTATTTCCAGTTTGAAATTTGGGGTGTGCATTATATTCGTGTGGATGCGGTATTATTTTGTTGTGTTCAATGTGTTACGCTGGATTACGTGTTTATTTTGTTCTGTGCTTTTAATAATGAGCCATCATTTAAGAGGACGTTCACGCCGGCGTGGTGTAGTCTAAGGGTTTATTCAAGAACAAGATCTAAAATACGAATGTGGGTATAAAATATTCGTGAAAGGGATAAAAGTCCCTTAGGCCGCAGTACTATTAAAAATTAAAATCTATTGCAGAGTGGAAATTGTGTTTTAAGTTATTGTAATTAAGTATATGAACATCCTTGACAATACGTTTCTGCCTTCAACAATTAGTCTTTAATTCTAAGCTAAAGCTGCGATTGGCCACTATTCTTACAGATAAACTTTCATTACACGTTTGGTTGTACGTGACATTATAGTTTTGTTGGTTTCACAAGGGAAGTAATTGGAAGTTTTGAACACAGCAGCACCAAGGTGAATGCACAATTTGCCTGGAGATATACTTACACTCGAGCTTGTCCTCAGGACGCCCTCCTTCTATCAGTGACAAGTAACAAACGATATCCTTCAGTGAGACGCGTAAGGAATGCACATCCACACTGCTGGATTTCCTCACCAGATGTCGCATGTCCGCTACAAACAAGAACACAACACTTGACATGTCTTTCCGTGCCCACTATCATTTATTTTCTCTATACCTACCTATACTATGTGGAGCAAGCATTGAATTTCACCAGAAATACAAGTCTTGATGCCCACGGAATAAAAAAGGAGCATTGTTAGAAAAAGGGCATGAATACGAAATGCCAGATAAATACCAAACTTAGTGTTTAAGTTCAGTATCTTCCAAAGATTATTTTATCATAAATAGCACTGAAGATTTTGATTTAAAACATTTACATGACAAATAAAATGTATATGTTGAATTTACTGGGAATAACCTGTGAAGTCCTGTTCATTAGGAAGGAATTTTGTATAACTGGTAAACCGTAAGGGATACCTATACAAAATCTTACTACACAAAACATGTAGATCTCGATAAAGCAGACAATTTATTTATTTTTTATCTTTTTTGCGCTAACCATTTACTAAACATATTTGTTATTGGTATTTTCAAATACGTAGTCCTTTTTCCAAGGCTGGTGCAAAATAGCCCGAGAATGGTAACAAAACAGAAACGAGAAGGGAATGTATATCGATGATCATATCGATCAGAAACTGGAAAGTCGATTTTGCGCTTTGGGATTTCATTTGTTTTTAACTGACAAATGATATTTTTTCACCTGGTTCCAGTTGAGCCAACGTTAAAATTAGAGTAAGCATATCTAAATGCAGATCTATTACATTTCCGATTTCTCTAATTGTACCAAGCTTTTATGCCTTTATTTGTTTGTTATTCTCTGCTAGGAGTTCTTGCTACTCTTTATAGTTCTTGAGGCAATAGCCAGTTTTGAGTTGCATACGTTAAACAAACTACAGATGACCCTTTCACTAGAAGATCCAATGCTCAATGGATCTGAGGCTAGGACGCACATATGCTAGAATTTCTTCCAGCTTGCGACTAGAGAGAGCCGTCACGGCCGCCCTGAATAACCTCTATAGTGAAGAGTCTACTATGCACAATATGGAGAACGAGAAAACAAAATTCCTCTTTTATGTTCCCGGGACTTGGGAGATCTTCCCGCCAATTGGGAACGGTCCCATTAAAATACATGTACAGAGGTAGACAAAAGTGTTCGTCTTCACTTTAAAGATGTCTAGCAGCCAAATTAATGGAGATAAAATTCCCTCTCTTAATATATAGAAAGAACAAACGGTATTACATTACGGTGTTTACATTTTGTTGCGTTTTTCAAAATCTTTCATTTTATTAGTTTTATAATGTTTTGAAAATGGCACCGATTTTTCAATCTTTTCATCTCTAGTGTTTACAAAATTATTCTATATGCACTTAGCAGTGCAATTTTTGTGTGTACTACCTGTTATTTTCATTAACGTATGATAAAAACTGGCGGAGAAATAAATTCGTGAAGTCGTAAAATTTGAGGAAGTCGAGGAAAGACGTTGAAAATTCTTGACTTTGACATTTTATTCTTCCTACAAATGAAAACCTTATTTACCGCAAAATTAGTCGTCGCACAAAAATCATCACTCTTTTTATTGCGTGAAATAATTCTGTGAACATCACGTACAAAACAAAGTTAAAAAATCGGTATATTTTTCAAACGATTGTAAAACAAATAATATGCGAGATATTGAAAACTGCCAAAACAAGTAAACTGTAATACCATTACTTGTTTCTGTCTGTTAAAAGTGAGAACTTTATCTCCATTAATTTGGTTGCTAGAATTTTTAAAACTGTATACGGATACTTTTGTCCGCTTCTGTTGTCGCTCTTGTCCTGGTTACCGTTCCCGGTTGTTGTGAAAATGCCTTTTTCCTCAAAACAGGTATTTCCGGTGAAATCTCGATATCTAATTTTTGGATGGAATACAATACTTGCTCTACCTAACTAAGAAAGTGTTTGTACAGGCAATACTCGCGACTTACCATCAAGCTTTCCGTTGGTGACCAGGAGGGAATTGTTGGAGTTGCGAGACATCTGACTGTGACTTGGCGAGGAATCTGCACTCTTCTTGCCCAGGACTTCGTGGCAGGAGTAGGAGGTCTGCGTCACAGTCAACATGGGGTGCACCGAGGCCCCGATACTGCCTGCAACACATAATCTAGTTATGTAGCGATACGTACAGTTACTACAAGAAGCGTTCGTCTCCATTCGAAAATTCTAGCACCCAAACGATGGCACGTTCAAATTTTAATATGCAGAAAGCACAAAGTGGACCATTTAAGCTGAGACTGTACAATATCTCCAAACTAAGCGCTGTAGAAAGAAATGCCTTGGATAAAAGTTGCTTGATACTGGGGGAAAACAAATGCCACTAGTTTGGAGGACATTATGATAAATATAAAAATAAATATTTATATACATTGCTAAATATAAAAATATAAAATTAAATATATCCATTTTAGAGTATATTTAATGTTTTAAAATGGGAACCTACAATTAAGGTAAATTTAAATTGACCCTAAAATCACCATCAGAACGTCCTCCAAATAAAACACGACTACTGGCATTTACTTTCCCCCATAATATCAAGCAACTTTTATTCAAGGCATTTCTTTGTACAGCGCTTAGTTTAGAGATATTGTACAGTCTCAGCTTAAATGGTCCACCCTGTATATACATAAATATATTAAAGTTATTATAAACTTAGGCACATCAAAATCGGAACCAATAATAACAAATCAAGGATGTAGCCCTTCACCCACTTTATTCAATATATATTGATGATCTTATAAAAACCTGATCTGATTTTTAAAAGCCGCTCATTGGTGTGACAAGTAATGTACTTGACCAGTTTGTGATGTAGCAGCTCGCTCTGTTGTCTCCAGTGGTAGGGCTATGAGCACTTTCTCAGGGTATTCGTGAACGTATTGTGAAAGGACAGCACCAGTTTAAGTGGAATAGAAATTTAATGTGTTCTAACACTTGAGCTTTGGAAGCGAGTTGTCGAACGTTTGAAGATAAAGAATGAAACTTATTATGAATCTTAGCGCTTGAAACTATAACAATTGACTTATTATACCTGCTGACCTCTGCAGTGTCAATCTTACGAGCTGAAATAACTGTTTCCCCAATAAAATAAACTAGTAGCTTAACTTGCCGCGAGTCGCTAAAATATTGCTCGGAAGGATCCCCCGCGATGGCCGTGAAATCTTACTCACACAAGCCCGTCACTAAGCGCTTAAAATATCACAGGAGCAGTAAATACCAGTGACTTTATATTATTACTTATTTATTTATGGACGCTCTTTAACTACTATGGTTCTTAGCGTCCCATTCTATATTGGGCGTGAAAGACCGGTAATTTTGCTCAGAGGTCTCTATCAGGCTTGAGGTTCTTTTACGTGTCGTAAATCTACGAAACGGGACCACCGAAATACCGGTGACGGTACCAGGGCAATCCTCTGATTTAAGTTTCACGAACATTTATTAATTTTAGCTCAGCCTACTTTATTGCTCCCCACCAACGTTATTTCACGCCCGGGTCAATACCTAAACTCTCTTCATGCGAGTCTTTTACCTTGTTACTAGGGAGCTTGGCTAAAATCTCAGAAATACTTTTCACTTCTCTTTTTCAGAATTTGCCTGTTCACACGTGTCTTGAACTACAACTTAACTGCCTTCCGTATTTGGTTTCGGTAATGACTTTCGTTAACATGGCTTCCTAATTACCTTCTTCTCTCCGGACAAATCTTTTAACTCAAGTTTATTACATTATATAACATTATTTATTGCAATAATTCCTCTATCTTACTATTATTTCCTTATTTTATTTATATCTTCCTGTTAATAATTACGGTATCAAAACATGAAAAAGAAGTGCATACAATAATACAGTTAAATAAGAATTTATACTTTAACATAATGTTTTACGCAGGTGATGACGTAATACTGCAGAATAGCGACGAAAACCTACAGCGCTCTGTTTATAAATTGTACCAACTGGGCAATAAATGGAACTTAAAGATTTGCATAAAAAGACAAAAGTAATGGTACACCAGTGAGAACACAAATATGTGTTAGAAATAATATCCTGAAGCAACTCACAAATTTTTATTACTTGGGTTGTGACGTAAGTTTCGATGTCGATAGAGATATAGAAAATAGGATAATGACATTGTGGAGCCATAACAAGGACTGTACAAAATAAAAGAAAGAAACAAAACTGAAGCGGTCCCTGTGCTAATATGACAGCGAATCGTGGACAATAAAAGAAAAGGACAAAAGTAAAACAACCGAGACAGCGGAAATGAGATTTTTACGGAGAACTAAAGGATGCGCTAGACTAGACTTAATAGGAAATGAAACAATTAGAGAACTGAATATTTATAATTTATATGATAAAACTGAAGAAAATAAACAAGTGAAACCGCATGAGTAAAGAAAGGATACAACTTTTAATTAATATAGATGTTTAGGAAAAAGAGACATCAGGCGGTCCAGAAAAATATGCGAGTGAAGTGAAGACGGTACAGGTGGCATGCCTAATTCTTGAAGTGAAGAAGAAGAAGAAGAAACAAATGATGTCGACAGATCAGTACTCCCTATCCCCAGAGACTGGAAGTATGCATGTAGTGTGGGTTTCAAGTTACAATTGAATAAAACCAACTTGTTTGAACGTAGAAGTTAAAGGAGGCTATACAAATTAAACAGCAACAAAAAGAGAGAAACGACATTGCAGTTTACGTGATGTGGAAGCGTTGAATATTTTTACTTTTTATACTCATTTATAGTAAGTAAAAGAAATATCGCATTCCACCCCAAAATTCGACACCGATATTTCACCGGAAAAACATGTTTTGAGGCACTCTAAAAAAGATTTTCAGAAAAAGGTCCCTGCGTGTGTATGAGCCTGTGTGTTCAGTATCTTCCAAAGAATTTTAAGAAAATTCTCCCATCCCAAACTGCCTTTACATACAACATTTTTCGAATGTTTGATTTTCGCAAAAATAGCTCTAACGAGTTTGACTAAAATACCGTATATTAAATATATTTACATGACAAGATGTATCTTGAATTTTCTGGAAATATCCTGTGAAGTTTTCTTCATTTGGAAGGAATTTTGTAAAATGTTGTGTAACTAGTATACGTTAAGCGGTAGACGAAAACGTACCACACAATAAAATGTCGATATCTTTGAAACACAATTTATTTCAAATGAGTTCTTTTGTGGCATAAGCCATTTCCGAAATATTCATTATTAATGATTCGAATTGTTCAATATTTAGCCATTCTCTTAAAGTCCTGTCAACATTCAGTTGTTTCTCGCGATGTCATGGAAACAGTATGGAATTTTAAGGCCAGCACTTAGTGTTCAGTTGTTAAACATTTGACTATCGCTGTTCTCTTTGTATCTATAACGAAATGTGTAATGTAACTGTTTAGATTTAAATGAAGATAGCTTTAGCAGTTTTTTTATTTAAAATCATCTGCTTGATAGTACAAGTAACCATAAATATCCAGAATACATAAAATGAATAAAACAGAATAATTAAATCAGAATAAATTACAGAAACAAAGAAGTCAAATAAACGTTACATCTAAAAACAATTAATTACACAAAAATTGCATCCTAATTAGGTAATAATAATAATAGTAGCAAGAATCCGTTTTTTAATGTTTAAAATTGTTAAGAATTGTTTAAAATTTGGATACAAATGTTGTCAAGTTGTATCATAAGTACACCAGATAGTTTAGGGGAGTCGCTGGTAAATTTATAACGGCTTTCACCTGCCATGTATTGTATCTCTGAATGAGGTGAGGTATGCTTGTCTCCTCGTTCGTTGCTCACCGCTGAATGTTGTATTCCATACGAACTGTAGCATCCAGCACCAGTCCTCTTTCTACTTCTCTGCTTCCATCCTCGGCTGTGGATATTGATGACGAACCCGAGTTTCCTTGCAACTCGTCGCAAAGCATGATAGTTTGTATACCCGCTAATAAACGATAGAGGGTAGAGAAGTAATGTTTACCTGACAATGTCATCGACTAATAATATAAACTGACGGAGAAATAGATTTGTGAAGTTAAAAACGAGGCGTTAAATAAGAAGGTAAGTCAAGTAAAAGCGTTAAGAATTTCTGATTTTGACGTTTGTTTGCTTTGAAAAGGGGAAAACTTCGGATGTAAACCTCGCGAATCCAGGTCCTTCTGAAGCCACTACCAAGGTGGCTTTTATTGGTTGTAGATAACAAAACTGAAAAAATTGTCTTATTTCGTGATTTTTTTACTTTCTCTACTATGTAGAGTAAGTAGAGCAAGTATTGTATTTCACCCAAAAATTTGATACCGAGATTTCACCGGAAATACATGTTTTGAGACCCCCTGAATCCAAAAAAAAGCATTTTTGGAAACATGTCCGTGTGTGTGTGTCTGTGAACAGCATAACTCAGAAACGAACAGTCGGATAAACACCAAACTTGGTATGTAGGTTCAGGATCTTCCAGAGATGCGACACGAAGGTTTTCAAGAAAATCCACCCACCCCGGATTACCCTTTACATGGAACATTTTTGGAAAATTTTAATTTTCTCAAAAATGGCTCTAACGATTTTGATTAAAATATCATATGTTTAAGATATTTTCATGACAAATGAAATGTATATCTCGAATTTTCTGGGAATGTCTCCAAAAGTATTCTTCATTGTGAACGACTTTTACATAACTGGTAAACCATAAGAGATAGACAAAATTTTATTACACAAAAAATGTAGATCTCGTTAAATACACAACTTATGTCATATACATTTTTTGTTGAGTGAACCATTTTCGAGATATTGCTTGTTATTTCCTTAAATTTTCCAATACTTATACTTTTTCTCAAATTCGTTATTCTTTTTTTTTCTCCTGGTAATGCAAGAGAATGGAATACTCCACATAGCAACCACCTCTTAAAATATTTGACTATCGCTTAAAGCCTACCAATTCCCCTTGCATCTACAAGAAAATTAGCAATAAAATTAACATCTCGATTAACATGAAGCATATGGAGAATAAGCGCTTGTAAAAATAGTTTGTACAAGAGTAGAGAAAGTCATGTGAGTGTAACACATCAGACTTTTTTTTTTAAATTTTCACTCATTAATTCAGAACTGATTTTACCTCTCGATATTCCTGAGTTTTTTTCTATTGGTTTTAGAACATGCTCAGAACTTCAGATGAAATATTTTAAGACAAACTGTTTTGATTTACAGGTTCCTGCAGAGGCAGAGGATCAGCCTGAATGGCTTTTGAAATACACAATGTCAAGAAGGTAGGTAAGTTGTCTTATAGCCATTTAAAATTTAAAACTTGAGTTTTCCATAATCTTGTGATGCACTTTTTATTAAATTTCTTTCAAATTTTTGGTAGGCACATGTTCTTTGAAGACATCTAAAGCGTTTTCTTGATATCAAGTGTAGTTTTAAAAATTAAAATGTTACATACTTAGTTTTTCCTGTGGAAAATGTTTTTCGTCAGTGAGACATTCCAGTTGACTCCTTTTCATTCTTTTACAATTATTATCTTGGAAAGTAGGTATACTATCGAGCACGAAAGGCAGCTGATTGTGTTGGTAATGACAAATGTAGCCCCCCTTCACTTCCCCAAAATATGGATGAATTGCCCAAGGATGACATTACACTGTTATATTTCCTCACTGGTGGAGCACCGTTAAGGCAATACTTCCTTGAGTTTAGGCGCAAAAATAAAATATAATATAACAAGGTAGAAACAAACACGAACAACTTTCGTGTTCGTCTTGATATCGCCGATGTAAGCTCCCACATAAATGGCTTAGCTGTCGTTCAGCTTAACGACAGACGCAAATTATTCTTCACCTCTTTCTCTAAAGGCCGAATTATGTCCTACTGATCTAGCGCTTCCTTTTCTACCAACTGTAGCGAAAGCCTTTCAAGAGGCGGTATCCGGACCACCCCCTCATTTCACATCAATTATAATACGTTCATTGATTCGTTTTTGTGTGTCTGTATTGTTTTTCAGGCCAGTCACATAGAGAACTGATACCGGTTGGTTGGAGTCAAAGGTTGGTCACTTGAAGGTGCAAACCTTAGGGAGGGAAGAGCACTATTGTCATCTAGGGGAATGGGCCACATTTCTTGCACGTCAGTGTACATAAGACCCTACTTTTTTCACGGTTGTTGTTGTTGTTTTTTTACATTTTCCGGATTATATTTACACAGAAGAAAATTCAGAATTCCAACACATAATTCGTTTTCAAGGAAACCCATGTCTATTGAACATAAAGTTTGGTGGCTGTAATAACATGTCCTCTTGGTTACGTGTGGTTAAGTTGTAAATCTTAGGCTCACCGCCAGTGTAGAGGCACTTGAAAGCTCTTGTGTATCGAAACCCGGTACAAGATGCACAGAGTCTGCATGTCCGTATTTTGGAAGGCAGCGATACAATAAACAATTTTCCAGGGATACATCAGCACATCCGGGATTGAATGCATGTATGAATGGTAACGGAGGGCGTGTCATGTGGTATGCTGTTACGTCTTGTTCCTGTGTGTTTCCCATGATTGATGTACTATGAAGAATCTAAAAAATGGGTTCTAACATGGAGATAAAGCGTTTCCGGATCTATGTCCATGCAACATGCTGCCTTAGCTTATTGTGTTGTATACGAGAATTTTCTTTCCATTAGCTTGGCTGCTAGAATTTTTTAAAAGTCCGCATCTGTGATACCGGGGTAGCGTGTATGCCTCTAAATTCAAGAGGCGCCGAGTTAGGCTGAGTTAACTGCATAAAGGGTTTTCCCTTATCTTGAAAAGATGAATTTCGGGTAACTTTAAGCTCTATGGCCCCGGGGCTCATTTGAGCATCATTTCACCCATTTCATTATCGTTCGATGTGACCTAAACTAGGTTAAAGGACGCTAAACTAAAAAAAACTTAAACGGAGTCCGAATACTTTCTGAGTTGACTGTACTATATCGCACCACATTTGGGGTACGATATAAAACAAAAGGCTGATGTTATAATAAATATTATTTTACTACAGAACTAGATCCCATGAGAGAGGACATCCAAACAAATCTCCTGCTATTTTGTATCTACAGGTATAGGTTATACAGGGTGATTTATGAAGAACTGACACATTTATTTCTTTAATTATTCTGTTCGAAATTAACTCAATGCCCCAATATTAGCACCAAATTAAGCAGAATGTTCCGTAGTTTCGATTGCCTGTCACTAGATGCGCAGGTGTTCATGTTTTATTCGTAATTGTTAGTTTTATTGTCGGTATCTGTATTTGAGATTTTGTTCCAGTCAACGTGAAAATGGAGTACACATTAAATGAATGACCCTTCCTTGTAAAGCAATACTGGATTACGAATTCAATTACAGCTACTCAAAGGGCATCATACCAGAGACAATTTGGTGTTCGGAATCCTCCCCAAAGAAACACAATACTGGGACTGGTAAACAAATTGGAAACAGCTGGATCTCTGGTGAGTGAAAAAAGGCAAAACTCGTTCACCTAGGCTTCCGAGGTTGTTGTTGACATAAGAGCACGACTGGATCAGTCACCCAAAAATAATTAAGACTTGTCGTATGAGACAGGTACAGCTACTCAATGTGTCAGAGAGCTGTGAAAAGTGCAGGCCTAAAGCCGTATAAGATTACGGTTGTCTATCAGTTACAGGAACCAGATAAGGATAGATGACTGAATTATTGTCGTTGGTTTCAGGCGTTCATTGTGCAAAATCCTGCCATATGTCCATCATATGGTTCACAGATGAAGCATGGTTCCATCTATCCGGCTTTGCGAACTCAAATAATTCATGCTATTGGGCCAGCGAAAATCCACATGTTATTCATGAACCACCTATGCATCCGGTTAAAATTGGAATTTGGTGCATAATATCCGCACTGAGGACCAATTATTTTTAAACAATGTGAACGCTGCAGAGTACCGACGGATTTTCATGGAGTTTGCTGAACAACTAGACGATGTAGAGCTGAGCCAAGGTTATTTTCAGCAGGACGGGGCTACATGCCATACATCAAATGAATCCAAGGCACTAATTGCAAGTTTCTTTGACGACCGGATAATTTCCAAAAACCTGTGGCCACCGAGATCTCCTGATTTGACATCGCCAGACTTCTTTCTATAAAGACAGGGTTTATGCCACACGTCCCCAGACATTGGATGATCTGAAGCACAACATTACACAGGAGATTCAACAGAGTCCCCCAACGAGTGGCCAGTAACATGGAACGACGTGTTGGGTTGTGCCTTATGCAGGATGGAGGACATTTTCAACATTTGTATAGAGGTAAATAATCTCCCAAAATTCCTCTGCACTTCAGGTATAATAAGTTGCCGCTAGCATAACTCGTTTTGAAACAATTAAATATATAAATGTATCAGTTCTTGATAAATGACCCTGTAGAACGGTGGGGGACACCTCGCGATCTGCGACCTACATAGACCTATGTCGGCTACCACCCCCAAGAGGAAACCGTAGTAGACTACAGAGGCGCAAGGATCCACCCGTCCCACTGCTGGAGCTGCCTAGAGAGAGCGATGAACGACCGTCGTTCAAGCAGCGCTGTGGTATTCGCGGGGAGTGCTCTTTCATTAGAGCCATCAGTCCGGCACACCGTGAAACATGATAAGGAAACGGAATGAATGGGAAATCGTGGTAGAGAAACCAGCCCAACATTCGCCTAACGGCGGGACCTCAGCCGATGTGCAACTACAGAAGAAGTTACCTGTTCTTGTCCGCGTTGACGTATCAGAGTCCGACCTGTGATGTCCCAAGGAGTGCAGTTTCTCGGTGAGCCCGTGCAGCTTCTCCGCCAGCTTGTTGGTCGGGCGGTCGTGTGCAGGAGTTTGAGACCCTCCGGTTGTTACCGTGGACTGGTCGATGACGCACGTGGCGATGTTGGGTACCGAGCCCGGCGTGGTCGTGTGGGACGTGATCGGGGCGCAGGCCGTCGTGGAGCTCAGCACCGCCATCTCCTGGACACAAAGGCATTCACTGTACTTGATATTCCGTCACCGAATATTTCCTGAAAGAACCAACTTGGAGAAACTCTGTTACGTGTTTACAAACAGAACCTGCTCGCGTTATTATGCTAATAACTGCGAAGATTGTTCTCTCTCTGCTTTCACTATTTCCTTCCTTCTCACTAACGTGCACGCCAGACTTTGAAAAAAAAGAACAAAAACATCTTTCTGAGGATTAGTAACTATTATTTATAACAAGTGTGTAATATTTTATATTGTTCCATTAAAAAGGATGTTCACCAGTTGCATATAACGTTTTATGCAAACCTAACGTTAAATACAGTGCTTTTCCTTCACAGTGTGGCCGCCGCATGGCTTTTCGCGCGCCAACTGCTGCAGCTCAGACACCCACGAAACCGTTATAATATCCGTGCAACCGCCTCACATTCTCATAGTTACAGTTACAATGATAATAAGTACATACCTTATCATAAGAGATTTTGAAAATGCCGTCCTTCTGTATCCCCTCATTTCTGACATCTCAGGAAATTTTCATTCACACTGGAGGGTTCAATATCCGAAATTGAGTAAATTTCTCGCCTGATGTTTTCTTTTAGTTCTTACAATGTATGGGGTTTGTTGCACACACCTTATTACTTTCTCTACTACGTATAGTAAGTAGAGGAAGTATTGTATTTCGACCAAAAATTCGATACCGAGATTTACCGGAAATATATGTTTTGAGATCCCCTGAATCCGAAAAAAGCATTTTTGGAAACATGTCCGTGTGTGTGTCTGTGAACAGCATAACTCAGAAACGAACAGTCGGATAAACACCAAACTTGGTATTTAGATTCAGTATCTTCCAGAGATGCGACACGAAGGTTTTCAAGAAAATCCCCCCACCCGAGATTACCCTTTACATGGAACATTTTTCGAAAATTTCAATTTTCTCAAAAATGGCTCTAACGATTTTGATTAAAATATCATATGTTTAAGATATTTTCATGACAAATGAAATGTATATCTCGAATTTTCTGGGAATGTCTCCAAAAGTATTCTTCATTGGAACGACTTTTACATAACTGGTAAACCATAAGAGATAGACAAAATTTTACTACACAAAAAATGTAGATCGCATTAAAATACACAATTTATGTCATATACATTTTTGTTGTTGTGTGAACCGTTTTCGAGATATTGCTTGTTATTTCCTTAAATATTTCAATACTTATACTTTTTCTCAAATTCGTTATTCATTTTTTTTATGTCCTGGACACGCAAAGAGAATGAAATGCGCCACATAGCAACCAGCGTTAAAATATTTGACTATCGCTTATAACCTACCATATTCCCCTTGCATCTACAAGAAAATTACCAATAAGATTGACATCTCGATATCTCGATTAACATGAAGCATATGGAGAATAGGCGTTTGTAAAAATAGATTGTACATATATTTCACCGGAAATATATGTTTTGAGACCCCTTGAATCCAAAAAAAGCATTTTTGGAAACATGTCCGTGTGTGTGTCTGTGTGTGTGTCTGTCTGTGAATAGCATAACTCAGAAACGAACAGTCGGATAAACACCAAACTTGGTATTTAGATTCAGTATCTTCCAGAGATGCGACACGAAGGTTTTCAAGAAAATCCCCCCACCCGAGATTACCCTTTACATGGAACATTTTTCGAAAATTTCAATTTTCTCAAAAATGGCTTTAACGATTTTGATTAAAATATCATATGTTTAAGATATTTTCATGACAAATGAAATGTATATCTCGAATTTTCTGGGAATGTCTCCAAAAGTATTCTTCATTGGAACGACTTTTACATAACTGGTAAACCATAAGAGATAGACAAAATTTTACTACACAAAAAATGTAGATCGCATTAAAATACACAGTTTATGTCATATACATTTTTGTTGTTGAATGAACCATTTTAGAGATATTGCTTGTTATTCCCTTAAATCTTTCAATACTTATTTTCTCAAATGGGAATTCGTTATTCATTTTTTTGTCTTGGATATGGAAAGAGTATTAATCTGTGGCAAAGAGAATGGTGCTGCACCTAGCAACCAGCTATTAAGATATATGTCTATGCTTAAAGGCTACTGTATTTCTATATTGACCTTGCAATTACAAAACAAGGGGAACATAGTACGTCTTAAGCGATAGTCAAATATTTTTAGAACTGGTCGCTATGTGTAAAATGTAATTCTCTTTGCATGTCAAAAGATCGTTTCTGCAAATGTTTATCTGGATTAATATGAAATAGATGGAGAATAAAAGTTTGTAAAAATAATTTGTGCAAGAGTAGAGAAAGTCATGTGAGTGTAACACATCAGATTTTTTTCACGTGGTCATCAGAATCGGGAAAATTTCTGTAATTGTATTTTGTCAAATGATAGAGTAATTGACCCATGATGAAATGTTCTTCTGTGACGAAGCATGATTTCATTTATACGGTGTAACGGGAACTATTCCCGTCTCTCATGAAATATTCACGAATAATTGTAAATTAACTATAAAGGGGTATGAAATAGCAAGATACAGAATTCTGGAGAGTTTTACGTGGGACAACTTCTACCCTTCTTAGGGATGAGTCACGCTCAGGCGAGGGTGAGATGTCTTTTGCACTTAGCTGAAGAAAGCATGTCAAGGGGGGTTGTTGTTACAAACACTACGGAAGATACACATGCGGTAGAGAAAGCCAACGAATACAATTTGAAAGTAGCTAATAGAATTTAAACTAAAACACCCGAAACTTCGATAGTAGGTTATTTAGAAGAGAGCTGGCACAGTTTTTTGCGTTTATATGGGAAAGGATAGGGAAAACGAGTGTGGATGCGGAGGGCTAAGGAGGAAAATGCGTTTATATGGGCGAGATAGGGAATACGAGGACTGACACTAGGCTAGACAGCGGCAGAAGGAGGGGGATGCGCTTTATATCGAAGAGATAGTGGAGAGGTGCTAGGCTAGACAGAGGCTGAGAGTAGAGTATGCGTTTATATGTATGAGAGGTATAGGAGCAGGAGGAGCGGTGCTAGGCAAGACAGAGGTTGAGTAGAGTATCGGTTATATGAGAGAGGTAGGGAACAGGAGCAGGGGTGTTAGGCTAGACAGAGGTCGAGAAGTAGAGTATGGTTTATATGAAAGGTATAGGAAAACGAGGAGGGGTGTTAGGCTAGACAGAGGTTGAGGAGTGGAGTATGGTTTATATGAGAAGTATAGGAAAACGATGAGAGGTATTAGGTTAGGAGAATTGAGTATGTGTTTATAAGAAGATACGAGAAAACGGAGAGATCCTATTATAGGATAGACAGGTGTTAAAGGTAGAATGTGTTTTATATGAGCGGTATAGGAAACCAAAGAGAGATGCTCAGCTAGACAGGGATCAGGAGAGGAATGCGCTTTATGAGAGGTAGGGGATACGGGGAGTGGTGTTAGGCTAGACAGAGTTTGAGAGTAGAGTATGCGTTTATATGTATAAGAAGTATAGGAACAGGAAGAGGGGTGTTAGGCTAGACAGAGGTTGAGGAGTAGAGTATAGTTTATATGAGAGGTATAGGAAAACGAGGAGAGGTGTTAGGCTAGACAGAGGTCGAAAATAGAGTATGGTTTATATGAGAGGTATGGGAAAACGAGGAAAGGAGTTAGACTAGACAGAGGTCGAGGAGCAGAGTATGGTTTATATGAGAGTCATAGGAAAACGAGATAGGTGTTAGGCTAGACAGAGCTAGAGGAGTAGAGTATGGTTTATATGAGAGGTATAGGAACAGGAGGAGAGGTGTTAGGCTAGACAGATACTAAAGGAGTAGCAATATGGGTTTATATACAGGAGAGATACGGAATAGGAGGTGCTAGACCTTGAAAGCGACTTTAGATGTGAACATAGTGGAAAACTGTTTCATGTCAACGTTATATACGTTCCCATCATGTAACCCATTCAGGGAAAAGGTGACCAGCAAAGGGAAAAAGGTGACCAGCAAAGGGAAAAAGGTGACCAGGAAAGGGAAAAAGGTGACCAACAAAGGGAAAAAGGTGACCAGCAAAGGGAAAAAGGTGACCAGCAAAGGGAAAAAGGTGACCAGCAATGGGAAAAAGGTGACCAGCAAAGGGAAAAAGGTGACCAGCAAAGGGAAAAAGGTGACCAGGAAGGGGAAAAAGGTGACCAGCAAAGGGAAAAAGGTGACCAGGAAAGGGAAAAAGGTGACCAGGAAAGGGAAAAAGGTGACCAGCAAAGGGAAAAAGGTGACCAGCAAAGGGAAAAAGGTGACCAGCAAAGGGAAAAAGGTGATCAGCAAAGGGAAAAAGGTGACCAACAAAGGGAAAAAGGTGACCAGGAAAGGGAAAAAGGTGACCAGCAAAGGGAAAAAGGTGACCAGCAAAGGGAAAAAGGTGACCAGCAAAGGGAAAAAGGTGACCAGGAAGGGGAAAAAGGTGACCAGCAAAGGGAAAAAGGTGACCAGGAAAGGGAAAAAGGTGACCAGGAAAGGGAAAAACGTGACCAGGAAAGGGAAAAAGGTGACCAGCAAAGGGAAAAAGGTGATCAGCAAAGGGAAAAAGGTGACCAGCAAACGGAAAAAGGTGACCAGCAAAGGGAAAAACGTGACCAGCAAAGGGAAAAAGGTGACCAGGAAAGGGAAAAAGGTGACCAGCAAAGGGAAAAAGGTGACCAGAAAAGGGAAAAAAGGTGACCAGCAAAGGGAAAAACGTGACCAGCAAAGGGAAAAACGTGACCAGCAAAGGGAAAAAAGGTGACCAGCAAAGGGATAAAGGTGACCAGCAAAGGGAAAAAGGTGACCAGCAAAGGGAAAAAGGTGACCAGGAAAGGGAAAAAAGGTGACCAGGAAAGGGAAAAACGTGACCAGCAAAGGGAAAAAGGTGACCAACAAAGGGAAAAAGGTAACCATCAAAGGGAAAAAGGTGACCAGCAAAGGGAAAAACGTGACAGCAAAGGGAAAAAGGTGACCAGCAAAGGGAAAAAGGTGACCAGGAAAGGGAAAAAGGTGACCAGCAAAGGGAAAAAGGTGACCAGCAAAGGGAAAAACGTGACCAGCAAAGGGAAAAGTGACCAGCAAAGGGAAAAAGGTGACCAGCAAAGGGAAAAATGTGACCAGCAAAGGGAAAAAGGTGACCAGTAAAGGGAAAAAGGTGACCAGCAAAGGGAAAAGGGCACGGAAAAGGCGGTCCTCTCACGGGAAAAGCTAACCCACTCACACTAACAGGTAAGTAATTAAGTTAGTATCACAGGGTAGGACTGATCCCGGGAAGCGGATATAGCATAGCTCCGTATGATGTTACAGGTAATTCAGAGAGTATCAGAGGTATTTAGGATAATTCAAGTAACATAGGTGTTTAAAGTCACTCAGCTAGTATCACAGGTACTCATGGTAATATAGAGAGTAATTAGATCATAAACATTTCTCATCCAACGTTACAACAATTTATATACTTTTTTCTAAATCTTACAAACTTATTATATGTTAAACAGTTATTGTGCGATGCGGAGATGGATAAACTGCATATTGGTTCACAAATTGAAAATCTTTACGTCAACATACCTTTATTTTAGCTCATTGTAGATGTCTCTCCCCTTTTATCTAGGCTTGAGACTAGCACTAGGATTGCTCCTAATGGCAGGGTTACCACCTTCCCTTCCATCTTCTTCTTTCTTCATCAGGCGTCTGCTAGTTGCATACACAGCACACGGATAAACTTCATTTTTAAGATTGTAGACTCACGAGAAAATCTTCATCTTCGACTTACATTCTCTTAAGCACTGTTTGTAATACTGTAATGTCCATATGCATAGGTAGTTATTCCATCCTCAGCAATAATTCTTTTATCATCAAAAGGATTCAATGCAATTTTATTCACTTGCACTGTGGTAACATCATGCTTTCGTGATAGGATTAGATTCATGGGAGTTCTGATGATTTCACAGGTTTTAAGACAGTCTGTATAGCTGTCAAACGAAATGTACTGCTTAATAGCGCTACGTTTTATACCTTTAATCTTTTTTATCATTGAGCCTTGAATATCTAAGGCATACATCTTAGGACGTAGTCCAACAAAGCGTAGGATGATTTTGCTGTTAGCCTCATCTTTAAATTTTCCCAATACCTTCTTGTTCTGAGTAGAGTGGCATATATGATTGGCAGGGTAATCAGCTGTATCGAGATGCTCAAGAATACGTAACTTGTCCTGGTACACATCTTCAGTTGTAACACTATGAATGAATGAATCAGTGTCCATATACATAAGCCTCAGGTTTTCAGCTCCATAATAAGGCAACAACACGTCGTAATGGTAGTTATACATTAATGTCTTGGAGATGTCCAACACACTCATTCCAATGTATATAGGCTTGTTGAATACAATCTGACGAGAGGCCATATGTACAGCAGCTAGATTAGCAGCATATATCGTCCTGTCGATAAACGTAGGCTTGGCGATCAACTTTTCTAGAGTTTTTTCATTGGTCACCAGTCGTATATCCATACGGTTACGCAGGTTCTCCATAGTTTTTCCAAACATAGCGTTGTTAAAGAGCTTGTAGAGATCCTTCTCGAAATCATTTGCAGCTTGTTGTCGTAGTCTGTTGTTAAATTCCACATAAGGTTTCAACCACCGAGACTGTAGGAATTGTAGCACACGATGGATTTTTGTTAGCCGTAGTCCATGACTAAGAGCCTGCTTCAAAGCCATGTAATGCACTACATACTTCTTTCGAGGTCCAAGATGAGGTATCAGTTTCTTTGTAGATGCTTCCAATGGTTTCATACACTCAGGCAGGAAAGGTAAATCGTTGTGTAGATCGTGAAGTTCTGCAGGATATTCGATATCAACTTCTAATATGTACCCATGAGGATCATCTTCTTGTAGTGTTTCTAAGTTGATTTCTTCAGGCGAAACCCACTGAAATCCACCAAAAGGAAGGGCGTGACACATTGCCCACCCATATTGGTTATTGGCGTCCTCATATGTGATGAATTGGGTCGGTCTCGACGGATCAAACTTCTCCATATACGTGTTATTAGCCTCAGCATACCGATGGGAAACTTGACATAAACCTCCTCTTATACCTGATTCCACCATGAGTAGTTGATCATAATCTTGTAACAGCTCCAGCTTAATTCCTGTATACAACAACATGGCGTCCCATGTAAGTCCTGGAGAGGTAAAATAATGGGAAGGATCGACTTTGTGTGTTTTAAGGGTTTGCTCTCTGAACGTCTCAAAGACATCGGCTAGGAGTAGTACATCTGAGGTTAAGTAGAGATCGCTGTACTCTCCCAGGTTTCTTACATTAAACAGCTCCCATACATTTCTAGCATGATCGTAGTCAGCATCACTAATTTCTTCTTCATTTAATCTATTGTAGAAGGAGTCCTTAGGAGGCAAGCAGGTCTCGTTCAAAACATCCCAGGAAGTGACGTAATCATAGGGAAATACGCCCTTACGGGTCATCAACTTCAATTTGTCTTCTCCAAAGTACTTTTGTGTTTCAGGATATGAGGTTAGATTTTTTACCAACTTATCCAAGCTTGTACTGAGGAAACGGAAGCTGTCCACAAATCGAAGCTTTATATCTCCTACATACTTGGTGAATGAGATATAGCTTTCTTCAGAGTTAGGAATTACCTCCACACGTTCACTTGTACAACCCAGCTCCTTAACAATGAAATGAGAGTCATATCCGCTAAGGTTATGCATGAAGACTGGTATATATTTAGGTGTTTTACAGGCTAAATTACATTCATTATGAAGACTTCCACGATATTCACCGCTGATGTGATCATGATCGCGTACTTTATAGTTCTCTTCTGTAAAGGGTTTTCCACACAAGTAGCATGTCGTAGAAGACTCAAAATCCTTTTGCTGTTGATCCGTGAGTTTCAGAGGCTTAGCAGATTTGTATATGCCATCAATCATTTTTGCAAGAGATGTCAGGTACAACATAAACTTCTGAGCAGCATCAGCACCACGATACACATAGGGATGCCTAGGAAGACCAGTTTCAATATGTTCAACACTGGATGTAGGCTTCACGTAAACACAGAAGCTCATTGGTGTGTGCTCTTGATAAGGGGTTGTATAGGAAGTTTCAGGATTGGGTATACACGTATGGCATGGAGTGAGAATACTCTCAAAATCCGCATAGATGACATAAGGTACTTTCAGCATCCTCTCAACATTTTTAAACTGTACAATTGCTTTCTCCTTGGTAGGCATAACTACCCTTGCAACACCATGTTGAATACAGACGGTTGCATGTTCTTGTAGTTTTTCCAGTCCACTTCGTCCATATCGATCATCAAAATGTGTAAAGCAGCGCTTACAAGTATAAACCCGTCCATTACATTTAGTTTTCTGGCATCGAATGAGTTTCTCAAAATTCTTTATATATACGTAGTGATGTTTTCCACTACTATCACTCAATAGTAGCAGGTCGCAGTGTTCAGGTAGTTCAATATCAGCAACCTTTATTGGATACACTTCATGCTTCTCATCCAGTCCGAAAACGTTAATAGACATATTGTTAAACTTCTCAAATTTAGGTATTTGAGAAAGTGGAGTAGGGTAGGAAACACAGCTGAAGTCGTACTTGTCTTGAAGTTGTTTGTATTTGTTCACACGCTGTGCATTGTTCCCTATGAATTTAGCTAATACGGAGTACATGAAACATTTCTCGTCGCTAAAGTTCTGAATGTTTATACATGCTTTCTTTGCTTCAACAGATGACGGTAGTGGTATGTAGCTACTTCCTCGTAACGGGTTGTACTTGTTGATACGAAGTCGAACTCCTTCCACAGCAAGCAAAGCCCAGCTGCTACCCTTAAGCTGAGACTCCTCCATTTCAGTCACCAATTTCTTGAATTTCGCTTCCAGTGTCGAGTCCAGATCTGTTTCTAGGAAAACAGGATGATTCCTTGTTTTAAATGTTTTGTCACAGGTTTCTCCAATACTGTTAACAAATCGACACTCAGCCAGCAGATTAATTTTAACACTCTTGTGAATACCAAGCTCTTTATGCACAGCCTGGATTATGCGTTGTTTTGCTTCATGCAGATACATATTCAGGTCCTTAGGTGATTCGCATCGTATAAAATAAGATTTCAATCGTCCTTCGAATGAAGTTTCGTATTCTTTCATATCACAGTCCTCCATTGTTGACAGTAACTGATGTTTAGTTGGCTCCAATCTTCTTTTCTTCTGAGGGATGCTTATTTCACATATATCTTCGTGTCGCTGCCCCTTATAACCATCATTGAAGGTCAAGCTACAATGTTTACATTTAAAGAGCTTCTTGCAGCTCATCTCGTGTCTTCTCTTGTCATAACCTCGGAGGAACTTCTTCCCACATTTTCCGCATGCATATCCAGTAGCGCTTGGAATAATATCCTTATACGCTGAGTTATTCATCTTTATTCTTGATGTAATAACGTATTAATCACTGATCAATGAAATGTAGACCTCTTCACCTTGACACCACTTAGAAAGCTGATTATTCTTGGAGAGAACACAATGTTAACACCTCAACACTAATTAGCGCAATGAACTCCAATGCCCTAGATCACCGTATTTATAGAGGGAGCACGAGCCTTTTAGATCAATCATAAACTCGCTCCATAGCTACCTGTATATGTTTGCTCCACGCGTATTAACCTCACGCCCAGAGTCAGGATGTTTATGACGTCACACCCAGAGACAGGATGTCTGGCAGTATCAAACACGTTTAAACTCGTCTCGTAACTACCTGTATGTGCTGTCACACCAACAAGAGAAGTATTCCCACACGCTCATTCAGTCAAATGTTCCATTCAAAGCCTACCATCACCCATTACACCAAAGCTAGTACAATCTCTATTATCAAAACACTTAAAAGTAAAGGCTTAAAAGGTAACGTAGAAGATTTTCCCCCTTATTTACTTAAATGTGTGTATATATTACATTATTTCATGTTTTCATTCCCTTTTCAATTCTTCCTTTCCATCTTCTTTCAGAAAGACCATTACATTTCACTACAATCACGAGAAAAGCAATTTTTCCAGAGTTTCACAGATTCTAAGCTTCTAGAATCGAACCCGGTAATAGTTTAATAAATGTATTTTTAGTAATTTAGCTCCCTCGCATCAGCACCTACCATTTAATCTTTACTCGAACCTGATAGGATTCATAGGCTTGAAGATATATGAAATCACCCCTTCGGGATTCGATCTGAGTACTTTAAAGTACTTTTTGTCATGATAACGATATTTAGGAACTAGGTACTCTGTTTACGGTTTACTTGACGTGTCTATATAAATTAGATTACGAGTTATTAAATTTGAAAGTAAATTTCATTAAATCGGTATTCGAACCCAGAACACCAGGAACAAAATAGTTTATAATATTAGCTTGACATGTTAAACAAAGCTGTGTGCAGTTACGCTATCAATCTAAGTGATATATTCTAGTGTACAGAGGAAAATTAAGGAACTCATTAAAAGATGGGAATCGAACCAAGCACAACTGATTGACAATTATATACAGCATTAATTACCCAGTACAGAACCTATCAAACATGCTTTATCCCACTCCTCTACTTCATTTAGTTCCAGAGATAATGAAGATTTAAAATTAAGAATCGAACTCAGGACACCAGATCCCCAAATATAGATCCGCAAGAAACTACCTATTGATATAAATGTAATAAAGTTTATTTGACGTCTTTATCTTAAGTAGTTTAGGAGTTATTAAATTTATAATTAAATTACATTTTATCGGTATTCGAACCCAGAACACCAGAAACAAAATTATTTATAAAATTAGTTTGCTATGTTAAAAAGAGCCGTATGCAGTTACAGCATCATTCTAAGTGATATATTCTAGTGTACAGAGAAAAATTAAGGAAATCATTTAAAAATCGAGATTCGAACTAGGGACAACTGATTGAAAATTATATACAGTATTAATTACACATTATAACGGCTATCAAACATGCTTTGGTTCATCCCTCTACCTCTCTTAGTTTCCGAGATAATGGAGATTTAAAATTAAGGATCGAACCCAGGACACCAGGTATCCAAATGTACATTCAGAAGAAACCACCTAATGATATAAATGTAATAAAATTTATTTGGCGTCTTTATCTTAATTAGTCTCTGAGTTATTAGAAGTTGAATTTGTAATTACTCGTGGGATTCGAACCCAGGCATCCCGGACAACTCAAATTAATATCTCAAGGACGCGGAGCATTCCAAAGAATTGATTAGTTTTTATCCCATTGTTGTATCTCTTTTCATTCAAGAGATATAAGCGATTAAACAGTAGGGGGGAAATGAGAGGGGGGCTAATTAGTGGGGGTGGGGCTAATTATCACATTAATTGCATTCCATGCATAAATGGTTTCTGGCGCAATTAATTTATGCATGGAATGCAATTAATGTGATAATTAGCCCCACCCCCACTAATTAGCCCCCCTCTCATTTCCCCCCTACTGTTTAATCGCTTATATCTCCTGAATGAAAAGAGATACAACAATGGGATAAAAACTAATCAATTCTTTGGAATGCGCCGCGTCCTTGAGATATTAATTTGAGTTGTCCGGGATGCCTGGGTTCGAATCCCACGAGTAATTAAAAATTCAACTTCTAATAACTCAGAGACTAATTAAGATAAAGACGCCAAATAAATTTTATTTCATTTATATCATTAGGTGGTTTCTTCTGAATGTACATTTGGATACCTGGTGTCCTGGGTTCGATCCTTAATTTTAAATCTCCATTATCTCGGAAACTAAGAGAGGTAGAGGGATGAACCAAAGCATGTTTGATAGCCGTTATAATGTGTAATTAATACTGTATATAATTTTCAATCAGTTGTCCCTAGTTCGAATCTCGATTTTTAAATGATTTCCTTAATTTTTCTCTGTACACTAGAATATATCACTTAGAATGATGCTGTAACTGCATACGGCTCTTTTTAACATAGCAAACTAATTTTATAAATAATTTTGTTTCTGGTGTTCTGGGTTCGAATACCGATAAAATGTAATTTAATTATAAATTTAATAACTCCTAAACTACTTAAGATAAAGACGTCAAATAAACTTTATTACATTTATATCAATAGGTAGTTTCTTGCGGATCTATATTTGGGGATCTGGTGTCCTGAGTTCGATTCTTAATTTTAAATCTTCATTATCTCTGGAACTAAATGAAGTAGAGGAGTGGGATAAAGCATGTTTGATAGGTTCTGTACTGGGTAATTAATGCTGTATATAATTGTCAATCAGTTGTGCTTGGTTCGATTCCCATCTTTTAATGAGTTCCTTAATTTTCCTCTGTACACTAGAATATATCACTTAGATTGATAGCGTAACTGCACACAGCTTTGTTTAACATGTCAAGCTAATATTATAAACTATTTTGTTCCTGGTGTTCTGGGTTCGAATACCGATTTAATGAAATTTACTTTCAAATTTAATAACTCGTAATCTAATTTATATAGACACGTCAAGTAAACCGTAAACAGAGTACCTAGTTCCTAAATATCGTTATCATGACAAAAAGTACTTTAAAGTACTCAGATCGAATCCCGAAGGGGTGATTTCATATATCTTCAAGCCTATGAATCCTATCAGGTTCGAGTAAAGATTAAATGGTAGGTGCTGATGCGAGGGAGCTAAATTACTAAAAATACATTTATTAAACTATTACCGGGTTCGATTCTAGAAGCTTAGAATCTGTGAAACTCTGGAAAAATTGCTTTTCTCGTGATTGTAGTGAAATGTAATGGTCTTTCTGAAAGAAGATGGAAAGGAAGAATTGAAAAGGGAATGAAAACATGAAATAATGTAATATATACACACATTTAAGTAAATAAGGGGGAAAATCTTCTACGTTACCTTTTAAGCCTTTACTTTTAAGTGTTTTGATAATAGAGATTGTACTAGCTTTGGTGTAATGGGTGATGGTAGGCTTTGAATGGAACATTTGACTGAATGAGCGTGTGGGAATACTTCTCTTGTTGGTGTGACAGCACATACAGGTAGTTACGAGACGAGTTTAAACGTGTTTGATACTGCCAGACATCCTGTCTCTGGGTGTGACGTCATAAACATCCTGACTCTGGGCGTGAGGTTAATACGCGTGGAGCAAACATATACAGGTAGCTATGGAGCGAGTTTATGATTGATCTAAAAGGCTCGTGCTCCCTCTATAAATACGGTGATCTAGGGCATTGGAGTTCATTGCGCTAATTAGTGTTGAGGTGTTAACATTGTGTTCTCTCCAAGAATAATCAGCTTTCTAAGTGGTGTCAAGGTGAAGAGGTCTACATTTCATTGATCAGTGATTAATACGTTATTACATCAAGAATAAAGATGAATAACTCAGCGTATAAGGATATTATTCCAAGCGCTACTGGATATGCATGCGGAAAATGTGGGAAGAAGTTCCTCCGAGGTTATGACAAGAGAAGACACGAGATGAGCTGCAAGAAGCTCTTTAAATGTAAACATTGTAGCTTGACCTTCAATGATGGTTATAAGGGGCAGCGACACGAAGATATATGTGAAATAAGCATCCCTCAGAAGAAAAGAAGATTGGAGCCAACTAAACATCAGTTACTGTCAACAATGGAGGACTGTGATATGAAAGAATACGAAACTTCATTCGAAGGACGATTGAAATCTTATTTTATACGATGCGAATCACCTAAGGACCTGAATATGTATCTGCATGAAGCAAAACAACGCATAATCCAGGCTGTGCATAAAGAGCTTGGTATTCACAAGAGTGTTAAAATTAATCTGCTGGCTGAGTGTCGATTTGTTAACAGTATTGGAGAAACCTGTGACAAAACATTTAAAACAAGGAATCATCCTGTTTTCCTAGAAACAGATCTGGACTCGACACTGGAAGCGAAATTCAAGAAATTGGTGACTGAAATGGAGGAGTCTCAGCTTAAGGGTAGCAGCTGGGCTTTGCTTGCTGTGGAAGGAGTTCGACTTCGTATCAACAAGTACAACCCGTTACGAGGAAGTAGCTACATACCACTACCGTCATCTGTTGAAGCAAAGAAAGCATGTATAAACATTCAGAACTTTAGCGACGAGAAATGTTTCATGTACTCCGTATTAGCTAAATTCATAGGGAACAATGCACAGCGTGTGAACAAATACAAACAACTTCAAGACAAGTACGACTTCAGCTGTGTTTCCTACCCTACTCCACTTTCTCAAATACCTAAATTTGAGAAGTTTAACAATATGTCTATTAACGTTTTCGGACTGGATGAGAAGCATGAAGTGTATCCAATAAAGGTTGCTGATATTGAACTACCTGAACACTGCGACCTGCTACTATTGAGTGATAGTAGTGGAAAACATCACTACGTATATATAAAGAATTTTGAGAAACTCATTCGATGCCAGAAAACTAAATGTAATGGACGGGTTTATACTTGTAAGCGCTGCTTTACACATTTTGATGATCGATATGGACGAAGTGGACTGGAAAAACTACAAGAACATGCAACCGTCTGTATTCAACATGGTGTTGCAAGGGTAGTTATGCCTACCAAGGAGAAAGCAATTGTACAGTTTAAAAATGTTGAGAGGATGCTGAAAGTACCTTATGTCATCTATGCGGATTTTGAGAGTATTCTCACTCCATGCCATACGTGTATACCCAATCCTGAAACTTCCTATACAACCCCTTATCAAGAGCACACACCAATGAGCTTCTGTGTTTACGTGAAGCCTACATCCAGTGTTGAACATATTGAAACTGGTCTTCCTAGGCATCCCTATGTGTATCGTGGTGCTGATGCTGCTCAGAAGTTTATGTTGTACCTGACATCTCTTGCAAAAATGATTGATGGCATATACAAATCTGCTAAGCCTCTGAAACTCACGGATCAACAGCAAAAGGATTTTGAGTCTTCTACGACATGCTACTTGTGTGGAAAACCCTTTACAGAAGAGAACTATAAAGTACGCGATCATGATCACATCAGCGGTGAATATCGTGGAAGTCTTCATAATGAATGTAATTTAGCCTGTAAAACACCTAAATATATACCAGTCTTCATGCATAACCTTAGCGGATATGACTCTCATTTCATTGTTAAGGAGCTGGGTTGTACAAGTGAACGTGTGGAGGTAATTCCTAACTCTGAAGAAAGCTATATCTCATTCACCAAGTATGTAGGAGATATAAAGCTTCGATTTGTGGACAGCTTCCGTTTCCTCAGTACAAGCTTGGATAAGTTGGTAAAAAATCTAACCTCATATCCTGAAACACAAAAGTACTTTGGAGAAGACAAATTGAAGTTGATGACCCGCAAGGGCGTATTTCCCTATGATTACGTCACTTCCTGGGATGTTTTGAACGAGACCTGCTTGCCTCCTAAGGACTCCTTCTACAATAGATTAAATGAAGAAGAAATTAGTGATGCTGACTACGATCATGCTAGAAATGTATGGGAGCTGTTTAATGTAAGAAACCTGGGAGAGTACAGCGATCTCTACTTAACCTCAGATGTACTACTCCTAGCCGATGTCTTTGAGACGTTCAGAGAGCAAACCCTTAAAACACACAAAGTCGATCCTTCCCATTATTTTACCTCTCCAGGACTTACATGGGACGCCATGTTGTTGTATACAGGAATTAAGCTGGAGCTGTTACAAGATTATGATCAACTACTCATGGTGGAATCAGGTATAAGAGGAGGTTTATGTCAAGTTTCCCATCGGTATGCTGAGGCTAATAACACGTATATGGAGAAGTTTGATCCGTCGAGACCGACCAAATTCATCACATATGAGGACGCCAATAACCAATATGGGTGGGCAATGTGTCACGCCCTTCCTTTTGGTGGATTTCAGTGGGTTTCGCCTGAAGAAATCAACTTAGAAACACTACAAGAAGATGATCCTCATGGGTACATATTAGAAGTTGATATCGAATATCCTGCAGAACTTCACGATCTACACAACGATTTACCTTTCCTGCCTGAGTGTATGAAACCATTGGAAGCATCTACAAAGAAACTGATACCTCATCTTGGACCTCGAAAGAAGTATGTAGTGCATTACATGGCTTTGAAGCAGGCTCTTAGTCATGGACTACGGCTAACAAAAATCCATCGTGTGCTAAAATTCCTACAGTCTCGGTGGTTGAAACCTTATGTGGAATTTAACAACAGGCTACGACAACAAGCTGCAAATGATTTCGAGAAGGATCTCTACAAGCTCTTTAACAACGCTATGTTTGGAAAAACTATGGAGAACCTGCGTAACCGTATGGATATACGACTGGTGACCAATGAAAAAACTCTAGAAAAGTTGATCGCCAAGCCTACGTTTATCGACAGGACGATATATGCTACTAATCTAGCTGCTGTACATATGGCCTCTCGTCAGATTGTATTCAACAAGCCTACATACATTGGAATGAGTGTGTTGGACATCTCCAAGACATTAATGTATAACTACCATTACGACGTGTTGTTGCCTTATTATGGAGCTGAAACCCTGAGGCTTATGTATATGGACACTGATTCATTCATTCATAGTGTTACAACTGAAGATGTGTACCAGGACAAGTTACGTATTCTTGAGCATCTCGATACAGGTGATTACCCTGCCAATCATATATGCCACTCTACTCAGAACAAGAAGGTATTGGGAAAATTTAAAGATGAGGCTAACAGCAAAATCATCCTACGCTTTGTTGGACTACGTCCTAAGATGTATGCCTTAGATATTCAAGGCTCAATGATAAAAAAGATTAAAGGTATAAAACGTAGCGCTATTAAGCAGTACATTTCGTTTGACAGCTATACAGACTGTCTTAAAACCTGTGAAATCATCAGAACTCCCATGAATCTAATCCTATCACGAAAGCATGATGTTACCACAGTGCAAGTGAATAAAATTGCATTGAATCCTTTTGATGATAAAAGAATTATTGCTGAGGATGGAATAACTACCTATGCATATGGACAATACAGTATTACAAACAGTGCTTAAGAGAATGTAAGTCGAAGATGAAGATTTTCTCGTGAGTCTACAATCTTAAAAATGAAGTTTATCCGTGTGCTGTGTATGCAACTAGCAGACGCCTGATGAAGAAAGAAGAAGATGGAAGGGAAGGTGGTAACCCTGCCATTAGGAGCAATCCTAGTGCTAGTCTCAAGCCTAGATAAAAGGGGAGAGACATCTACAATGAGCTAAAATAAAGGTATGTTGACGTAAAGATTTTCAATTTGTGAACCAATATGCAGTTTATCCCTCTCCGCATCGCACAATAACTGTTTAACATATAATAAGTTTGTAAGATTTAGAAAAAAGTATATAAATTGTTGTAACGTTGGATGAGAAATGTTTATAATCTAATTACTCTCTATATTACCAGGAGTACCTGTGATACCAGCTGAGTGATTTTAAACACCTATGTTACTTGAATTATCCTAAATACCTATGATACTCTCTGAATTACCTGTAACATCATACGGAGCTATGCTATATCCGCTTCCCGGGATCAGTCCTACCCTGTGATACTAACTTAATTACTTACCTGTTAGTGTGAGTGGGTTAGCTTTTCCCGTGAGAGGACCGCCTTTTCCGTGCCCTTTTCCCTTTGCTGGTCACCTTTTTCCCTTTACTGGTCACCTTTTTCCCTTTGCTGGTCACATTTTTCCCTTTGCTGGTCACCTTTTTCCCTTTGCTGGTCACTTTTCCCTTTGCTGGTCACGTTTTTCCCTTTGCTGGTCACCTTTTTCCCTTTGCTGGTCACCTTTTTCCCTTTCCTGGTCACCTTTTTCCCTTTGCTGGTCACCTTTTTCCCTTTGCTGTCACGTTTTTCCCTTTGCTGGTCACCTTTTTCCCTTTGATGGTTACCTTTTTCCCTTTGTTGGTCACCTTTTTCCCTTTGCTGGTCACGTTTTTCCCTTTCCTGGTCACCTTTTTTCCCTTTCCTGGTCACCTTTTTCCCTTTGCTGGTCACCTTTTTCCCTTTGCTGGTCACCTTTATCCCTTTGCTGGTCACCTTTTTTCCCATTGCTGGTCACGTTTTTCCCTTTGCTGGTCACGTTTTTCCCTTTGCTGGTCACCTTTTTTCCCTTTTCTGGTCACCTTTTTCCCTTTGCTGGTCACCTTTTTCCCTTTCCTGGTCACCTTTTTCCCTTTGCTGGTCACGTTTTTCCCTTTGCTGGTCACCTTTTTCCGTTTGCTGGTCACCTTTTTCCCTTTGCTGATCACCTTTTTCCCTTTGCTGGTCACCTTTTTCCCTTTCCTGGTCACGTTTTTCCCTTTCCTGGTCACCTTTTTCCCTTTCCTGGTCACCTTTTTCCCTTTGCTGGTCACCTTTTTCCCCTTCCTGGTCACCTTTTTCCCTTTGCTGGTCACCTTTTTCCCTTTGCTGGTCACCTTTTTCCCTTTGCTGGTCACCTTTTTCCCTTTGCTGGTCACCTTTTTCCCTTTGCTGGTCACCTTTTTCCCTTTGCTGGTCACCTTTTTTTCCCTTTGCTGTCACCTTTTTCCCTTTGCTGGTCACCTTTTTCCCTTTGCTGGTCACCTTTTTCCCTTTCCTGGTCACCTTTTTCCCTTTACTGGTCACCTTTTTCCCCTTGCTGGTCACCTTTTTCCCTTTGCTGGTCACGTTTTTCCCTTTGCTGGTCACCTTTTTCCCTTTCCTGGTCACCTTTTTCCCTTTCCTGGTCACCTTTTTCCCTTTGCTGGTCACATTTTTCCCTTTGATGGTCACATTTTTCCCTTTACTGGTCACCTTTTTCCCTTTGCTGGTCACATTTTTCCCTTTGCTGGTCACCTTTTTCCCTTTGCTGGTCACCTTTGCCCTGAATGGATTACATGATGGGAACGTATATAACGTTGACATGAAACAGTTTTCCACTAAGTTCACATCTAAAGTCGCTTTCAAGGTCTAGCACCTCCTATTCCGTATCTCTCCTGTATATAAACCCATATTGCTACTCCTTTAGTATCTGTCTAGCCTAACACCTCTCCTCCTGTTCCTATACCTCTCATATAAACCATACTCTACTCCTCTAGCTCTGTCTAGCCTAACACCTCTCTCGTTTTCCTATGACTCTCATATAAACCATACTCTGCTCCTCGACCTCTGTCTAGTCTAACTCCTTTCCTCGTTTTCCCATACCTCTCATATAAACCATACTCTATTTTCGACCTCTGTCTAGCCTAACACCTCTCCTCGTTTTCCTATACCTCTCATATAAACTATACTCTACTCCTCAACCTCTGTCTAGCCTAACACCCCTCTTCCTGTTCCTATACTTCTCATACATATAAACGCATACTCTACTCTCAACCTCTGTCTAGCCTAACACCACTCCCCGTATCCCCTACCTCTCATAAAGCGCATTCCTCTCCTGATCCCTGTCTAGCTGAGCATCTCTCTTTGGTTTCCTATACCGCTCATATAAAACACATTCTACCTTTAACACCTGTCTATCCTATAATAGGATCTCTCCGTTTTCTCGTATCTTCTTATAAACACATACTCAATTCTCCTAACCTAATACCTCTCATCGTTTTCCTATACTTCTCATATAAACCATACTCCACTCCTCAACCTCTGTCTAGCCTAACACCCCTCCTCGTTTTCCTATACCTTTCATATAAACCATACTCTACTTCTCGACCTCTGTCTAGCCTAACACCCCTGCTCCTGTTCCCTACCTCTCTCATATAACCGATACTCTACTCAACCTCTGTCTTGCCTAGCACCGCTCCTCCTGCTCCTATACCTCTCATACATATAAACGCATACTCTACTCTCAGCCTCTGTCTAGCCTAGCACCTCTCCACTATCTCTTCGATATAAAGCGCATCCCCCTCCTTCTGCCGCTGTCTAGCCTAGTGTCAGTCCTCGTATTCCCTATCTCGCCCATATAAACGCATTTTCCTCCTTAGCCCTCCGCATCCACACTCGTTTTCCCTATCCTTTCCCATATAAACGCAAAAAACTGTGCCAGCTCTCTTCTAAATAACCTACTTTCGATGTTAGGGCGACCCGAGGAGAGAGAAACGAAAGAAGAGGGACTTGGCAAAGATGATCGGCGTGGTCAGACGTGCTAGTGAGAATGTTTCCGCGAGAAGAAAGAGCAAAATGAGATGTCGGCAATTAATAGTTATCGCGTGGAAAGAAACTCATACGCGATTAGTGGTTCCGATAAATTATATAGTAACTTTCCAGAATTCTGATAAGATATAAATTTTACTAATGGGGTGATAATAATATGAAATAAATAGTGGTGAAGATAAAGTGTCGTTGCCTTCCTTGTTGGACACCGAGGATTCTGTGCAATTCTCACAAAAAAAAACCTGAGATTACCTAATCTATTTCCTGAATATTCCGACATCGCCACACTGAGGCGGCCACCGAGAACCTACCGACTGAGCGGTCGAGAGTGATGACGACGCCGACGTCCGCCTCAACGGCTCTGTTTCGTCGCAAAATAACCGATATTGGATACAGAGAAACGCGATTTTACACACGAGATTCCCTTGCATGACACGCAAATTGGTGTGCAGTAAATGCATACAGAATAATAGGACCTGTGTTTTTTGAACAAACAATAAATGCAGAGAGGTACAGGAATGACTTACTCACGCCAGTTTTTGAACAGCTGACCAACGTTGAAAGTACGTCTGGATTGTTCCAACAAGACTTTGCTACCGCGCATACAGCTGATGAATCATTAAATTCAATGGAGGAAGTTTTTGAAGACAGGATAATTAATAAAGAATTATACCCCTCACGATTACTTGATTTAACTGTATGCGATTCTGTGGGGGAACTTGAAAAATAAGGTGCATGCAACAAACCCCCATACGTACACTTTAAGAACTAAAATAAAACATAAGGCGAGAAATTCTCTCAATTTCGGATATTGAACTGTCGAGTGCAAATGAAAACTTCCTGAGAAGATGCAACAGATATTTAATTAGAAAAGGGCATTTTCAACATCTCTTATGATAAGGTATGTGCTTATTATCGTTGTAATTGTAACTGTAAATGTGAAAACGTGAGCCGCTAGCGCGGATATAACTGTTTCGGCGGAAGTCCGAGCTGCGGCGGCCACATTCTGAAGGAAAAGCACTGTACTAATTTATGGTATAAGATGTTAAAATACTTTAATATTGGGTGAAAGTACACTAAGATTTGCTGAGGCTAATAATTTTCACGAAATTTTAAATATATTGTAATCTTGTGTGGCATACGATATTTTATCTGCTACTAAAACATTAAATTAGAGTAGTTATTTTAATTAAGTAAGTGTAAATTGAAATATTTACAAAATGTGTTTACGAACTGCCACTTTCATTTGTCAACCAATTAAATAAGACATATGTTGGGATGAGTCTATTATGTAATTGTTGATAATTTATTTCTGTTAGTTAGTATTACATGAAGTTCAGTTTTAGAAATGAAATAAAAATATTGTAGTTATGGATTAAAACGCAGATCCACCACTATTTCCGATTCCTGTGCCGAAAGCGCCATTTCTTTATTAATAGCGTACATTAAAGTCACTTGTTCTGTAAAACCCAATGAATCTGAGGGAGTCAGGACGCATATTTGTTGGAATTTCCTCCGGTTTCATTTTTCCAGCTTGCGACAAGAGAGCGCTCTAGCGGCTGTTTCATGTCACGACCTCCTTTAATCGTTTCTGCAGCGAAGAGTCTAATACGCGGTAAAGCTCCCTGTAAGGACCGGTTCACGATAACCGAGTACGACAAAGCTAAAATACATGCTTTATAATGTGAACGGGAAACTTTCCTGCAAGCGGCATATTAGATCTATGTTGTAGGTACACCCGGCCGGCGTCTGAGAGACGGAGCTCGAATCATCAGGTACTTCGATCTTGAAGTTTTAACAGAAAATAATTCATATACGATATTTCAGACAGACAGACAGATGTTTCAACACTGAGTATTTGTAACCAAAACACACTTTATTGATTTATGGTTCTCAAGTGTGGCATGACTAAAGCTTACTGCAGCACTCTTAGCTCAGTGGTAGAGAGTTAAGGCAGGTTCACAACCAACGAGAACGGTAACCCGGACGAGAAAGTTGAAATACATGTATTCAAATGGGAGCGTTCACAATCGACGGGAAGCCTTCCCGGGCCCCGGGAACGGGAAAGAAGAGTTGCCCAATTTTAACTTTGTCATTCTCGTTCCCGGGCACGGCATATTAGATTCCTACTGTGCATATTAGACTTCTCGCTCTCGAGATTATTCTAGGCGGCCGTGACATGAAACAACCGCAAGCTGGAAACATGAAATTAGTAGTAAATTAACTTCCTAACCTCATCCCGACACCCGCAAATCCAATGAGCGTTGGTTCCTCTGGTGAAAGGATCATTTGTAGTTCGTTTATGTGCAACTCAAAATTGGCTATTGCCTCGAAAACAATGGCAAACGCTACAAAGAACAACTAAAGCCGGTGGAAATTAAAAAGGTACAAACAACTTTAATGTATGCCATTAAATAAAGAAATGAAAGCTTGGTACGACTGGAGGGATCGGAAATGTAATGGATATACATTTAGATAATGTTTATCTATCGAATTTTGACGTTGGCTAACCCGCGTTATGTTGGCTAAATTGGAAGTAGGTGAAAAAATATCATTGGTCAGTTCAAAACAAATGAAATCCCAATGCGCAAAATAGACTTTCACTTTGTGATCGATATGCATTCCCGTTCTCGTTACCGGGCTGTTGTGAACCAGCCTTTAGCTTACTGTTCCTGAAGTTCCAAGTTCAAATCTGCGTGGAGCTACTCAACTTTTCCCCCCTTTCATATTAAATACACGAGTAAAAATATAACATGGTTTCTTCATTTTTACTTTTTCTACTGCCTACAGAATGTAGGGGAAGTATTGTATTCCACCCCAAAAATTCGATCCATCGGAAATGGTTTTGAGGCCCCTTGAACAAACAAAAACAAAACATTTTTAGAAAAAGGTCCGCATGTGTGTCTGTTAATAGCATAACTCAAAAACGAAAAGTCAGATAAATACAAAACTTGGCATTTAAGTGCAGTACCTCTCAAAGATGCGATACGAAGATTTTCAAGAAAATCCCCCACTCCCAACTACCCATTAGTTGGAACATTTTTCGAAATTTTGTATTTTCTAAAAAATGTCTAACGATTTTGATTAAAATACCATATATTACACATATTTATATGACAAATAAAATGTATATCTTGAATTTTCTAGGAATAGCCTGTGAAGTCTTCATTCGGAAGGAATTTTGTATAACTGGTAAACGTTAAGCGATAGACGAAAACGTACTACACAAAACATGTAGAGCTCTTTAAAACACACAATTTATTTCAAGTAACTTTTATTGTGGCATCGGCCATTCCCGAGATATCGGTTATTAGTTGTTCGAATTGTTCAATAATTCTTTCAAGTCTTGTCGATTTTCAGCTGTTTCTCGCGATGTCATGGAAACAGTATAACAGCTTATAGCGTGCAGTTATAAAATATTTGACTATCGCTGTCTCTTTGTATCTATAACGAAATTTGTAATGTAGCTATTTCCGGAAAAGTATATCTCAATTAAAATGAAGTAGATAGGAAAATAAACTTTCGTAAGAATAATTTGTATACCACTAATAAGCGATAGAGGCTAGAGAAAGTCATGTGAATGTAACACAAATTTTTTATGAGGTGTTTATTTAGTAGACCCTCATACCGATAGATGGCAAACATTACAGTTTATCGGACGGGAAGAGGTTTTATAGTCAGTTTAATTTTATAAGCACAAAGTTCATCATAATTGGAATTATATTTGTAAGTAAAATGAAGCAACAGAAGTAATGTTATTTAACTGTATTACAGTAAAATGAGTTGTAAAACATAAAAGATAGCAATCCACTACGGAGATTCGAGGTCGAGCTGCCCGCGTGGAAGTTAAATACTTAATCACTGCTCCACGCCACGCCGCTTCCCCGCCAACCTATCTCCGAGTAGGATCATCGCTTACATAGGTGTTCAGTTAGATAGGGGTCACATCGCGGCTACGGCCTCCTTGTACCCCATGCCGACACCTCTTAAGTTGCGCCGTCCTGCTGTACCGGGGCATGACCGCAGACTCGTTTGCTCCGACAGCAGCGGGTGCAGAATAGGTTACTCCGGGCCACCTATTCTGTATGCCGCGCTTTCCACGTGAGGCCGCTTCACGAAACCTCATCTCTTCCAGACCTGGAGGATGAAATTAGGCGCCGGGCCGCAAAATTCTACGACCAGTTGCATTCCATCGGAGTGCCCTCGTTCGGTCTCTACGGGACAGCTTGCGGGCACCAAGGAGCTACTCCAACCAGCAGCTCCTATATAGTCCTTCCACGAGTTGCTTGGTAAATCCAAAACAACTTTCGATAAATCTTCCACCAGGGCCGTCGACGAGGAGCTCACTGCTACATCCTTTCACCCCCACAACCTTAGTCTCAACCGCCATCCTGCAAAAACTTTATCCTACCTACAGGGATAAACCTAAACCCTACACGAGTAAAAATATAACATGGTTTCTTCATTTTTACTTTTTCTACTGCCTACAGAATGTAGGGGAAGTATTGTATTCCACTCCAAAAATTCAATCCATCGGAAATGGTTTTGAGGCCCCTTGAACAAACAAAAACAAACCATTTTTAGAAAAAGGTCCGCATGTGTGTCTGTTAACAGCATAACTCAAAAACGAAAAGTCAGATAAATACAAAACTTGGCATTTAAGTGCAGTACCTCTCAAAGATGCGATACGAAGATTTGTAGTGTACCTAAACCCTAGCAAGGGTAGGTACACTTCACAACACACCTTCGCCAAGTAGAGGTAGCCCAAATCAGTGCCTTGTCTCATAGACTTATTAGTCAAAGCGTGGCACAGAAGTTGGCGGTTGTGAACCGCTCAATAGACCGAGTGTACATGCACTTCTTCTTCAAGGCAGCCATGACTTGAAACAGCCGCTAGAGCTCTCTCTAGTCGCATTCCGGGAAAATGTGCGTCCTGGCCGTAGATCCATTGAGTGTTGGTTCTTCTAGTAAAAAACTCAAAACTGGCTATTGTCTCAAAAAAGCGGTAGAAATGAACAAGAAACAAGTTTAATGTACGCCACTCACAAAGGAATGAAACTTTGGTACGACTAGAGCAATTAGAAATAGTAATGGATCTTCATTTAAAAACATTTTACCCTATCAGATTTTCACAGTGGCTAAACTGCAAGCAAATGAAAACATATCATTGGTCAGTTACAAACAAATGAAGCCCCAAGCGCAAACTGGACTTTCCACTTTGCTATCGATACTGTGTACATATTTTAAGTTTGTCGTTCTCGTCCTGGTTTCCGTTCCCAGCACGTGTATTTTTTTCCACTGCTGGATGAGGTAAACAGCGAGTGTGTAAATGTTTAGTGGAGAGATTAAATCAAGTCGGATGAACGATCCTGGGGGAAGTATCGGCCTACCTCATAACAATGGGCACTTCAGCATGCTGCCTCTCTCTTCAGTCAAGTGGACCGGTATTGTTGAGCACGCAAACGATCGAGATGAGGCAGAGCACTAGCGATAACTGATTCAAACACATGGCAACGTCTGTGTCTCGGCTTCAAATCCCATGCACCGAACATTCTTAATCCGCTTTTTACTTTCTCTGCTGCTTAGTAAAGGGAACATTCCACTAAAAAAATTCGATATCGCGATTTCACCGGAAATATACGTTTTGAGGTCCCCTGAACCCAAAAATTATAGATAAAGGCATGTGTGTGAACAGCATAACTCGTAAAATGAAAAGTTGGTTAAGTAGCAAACTTGGTATTTATGTTCAGTGCGTTCCAAAGACGCGACACAAAAGTTTTCAAGAAAATCTTGCACCCAAACTACCCTTCAAAAGGAAAACTTTTGACAGGTTTTATTCTCTCAAAAATGTATCTAAAGGTTTTGATTAAAATACTATTATGTTTAAGATATTTACATGACAAATGAAAATGCATTTCTTAAAATTATTCTAGGAATAGCCTGTAAAGTCCTGTTTATTCGGAAGGAATTTTTTATAATAGGGAAAAGTTAAGACTTAGACAAGAACGTACTTAAAAATAAAATAAATAAATAAATGTACAAGTCTTTAAAACACGAAATTTATTTCCAACAACTTTTTTGTTGCATCAGCCGTTTCCGAGATATCCCTTATTATCGGTTTAAATTGTTCACCCCTTTGCTTTCGCTATTTAGTTGTTTCGAGCAATGCATTGAATGAGTCTGGAATATCAAGGCCAGCCTGCACCGACCCGCCAGTCTCCTGCATCTACGACGAAATGTGTAGTGGAAGTGTTTCTGCAAACGTTTATCTGGATTAGCGTGAAGTAGATGGAAACATAGGTATACAATGGAGGGGAAACCTCGCGCTGCGGCTATCAACCCCAGCAGGAAGGGATGAAGTGAAGGAACCACAGGAGGCTACAGACCGCAGAGACGCGCGGGCAAGTCCCTAACAGTTCCTGGCTCGAAGACCCGTCCCACTACCGGAGAGGTCGATTAACGGCCCGTCAACCAAGCAGCCCTCTAGTGTCCATGGGAAGTGCTCTTTCCTTTGAGCAAGCATCCGTGCCATCTTTTCGGCACCGCCATACACCACAAAACCCAGAAGCACACCTGAAACATTAGAAGGAAACGGAATTAAAAGTGAAATGATGTAAAGAAAATCGTGGTAGATGAGAAATGACCGCCGCATTCGCTTACCGATCAGGGAAAACCAAGAAAAAACCCAAGGTCAGAGAGGGCGGTTAACGGGAATCGAACCAGGGCCTTTGAAATGCCGCGATAAGTTTTCGTAAGTATAGTTTGTAAAAGGCAAATAAATGCTAGTGGGTAGAGAAAGTACTGTGAAGATAAAACATCAGATTTATGGGCTTGGCGTGTTATCATCGCTGTAGCAACGTGTAAATGAAAATAGCCAGGCTATGAAGAGCAAGCGTGGGTTGATACAGTAGGCGACTTGTATTCCATCAGCCTCCAGTTCTGCATGCATGGTCGATAACAGATTACTGTGGGTGTAGGGGGTTCTGTTGGTGATGACCGAAATGTTAACCTCACATCACTTTCTCTACCCTCTATACAGACTATTCCTACTCAAGCTTATTTTTCTGTCTACTATATTTTAATGCAAATAAACCTTTACAGAAACGGCTACATTACACATTTCGTTATAGATACAAAGAGAACAGCGATAGTCAAATGTTTAACAACTGAACGCTATATGCTGGCCTTAAAATTCCATACTGTTTCCATGACATCGCCAGAAACAACTGAATGTTGACAGGACTTTAAGAGAACGGCCAGTAATTGAAGATTTCGAACCTTTAAATAACGGATAACTCAGAAATGGCTTATGCTACAAAATACTTATATGAAATAAATTGTATGTTTTAAAGAGATCTGCATTTTTACTTTCTCTACTACGTATAGTAAGTAGGGGAAGTATTGTATTCCACCCAAAAATTTGGTACCGAGATTTCACCGGAAATATATGTTTTGAGACCCCTGAATCCAAAAAAAGCATTTTTGGAAACATGTCAGTGTGTGTCTGTGAACAGCAAAACTTAGAAACGAACAGTCGGATAAACACCAAACTTGGTATTATCTTCCAGAGATGCGACACGAATGTTTTCAAGAAAATCCCCCACCCCAGATTACCCTTTACATGGAACATTTTTCGAAAATTTTAATCTTCTCAAAAATGGCTCTAACGATTTTGATTGAAATATCATATGTTTACGATATTTTCATGACAAATAAAATGTATATCTCGAATTTTCTGGGAATGTCTCCAAAAGTATTCTTCATTGTGAAAGACTTTTGCATAACTGGTAAACCATAAGAGATAGACAAAATTTTACTACACAAAAATGTAGATCGCATTAAAATACACAATTTATGTCATATACGTTTTTGTTGTTGAGTGAACCATTTTCGAGATATTGCTTGTTATTCCCTTAAATTTTCCAATACTTATACTTTTTCTCAAATTAGTTATTCATTTTTACTTTCTCTACTACGTATAGTAAGTAGGGGAAGTATTGCATTCCACCCAAAAATTCGATACCGAGATTTCACCGGAAATACATGTTTTGAGACCCACTGAATCCAAAAAAAGCATTTTTGGAAACATGTCCGTGTGTGTGTCTGTGTGTGTGTGTCTGTGTGTGTGTCTGTGAACAGCATAACTCAAAAACGAACAGTCGGATAAACACTAAACTTGGTATTTAGGTTCAGTATCTTCCAGAGATGCGACACGAAGGTTTTCAAGAAAATGCCCCCACCCCAGACTACCCTTTAAATGGAAGATTTTTCGAAAATTTTAATTTTCTCAAAAATGGCTCTAACGATTTTGATGAAAATATCATATGTTTAAGATAATGTCATGAGAAATATGTATATCTCGAATTTTCTGGGAATGTCTCCAAAAGTATTCTTCATTGTGAACGACTTTTGCATAACTGGTAAACGTAAGAGATAGACAGAATTTTACTACACAAAAAATGTAGATCGCGTTAAAATACACAACTTATGTCATATACATTTCTTTTGTTGTGTGAACCGTTTTCGAGATATTGCTTGTTATTTTCTTAAATATTTCAATACTTATACTTTTTCTCAAATTCGTTATTCATTTTTTTTATGTCCTGGACACGCAAAGAAAATGAAATGCGCCACATAGCAACCAGCGTTAAAATATTTGACTATCGCTTATAACCTACCATATTCCCCTTGCATCTACAAGAAAATTACCAATAAGATTGACATCTCGATATCTCGATTAACATGAAGCATATGGAGAATAGGCGTTTGTAAAAATAGATTGTACAAGAGTAGAGAAAGTCATGTGAGTGTAACACATCAGATTTTTTTATGTCCTGGACATGCAAAGAGAATGAAATGCGCCACATAGCAACCAGCGTTAAAATATTTGACTATCGCTTAAAACCTACCATATTCCCCTTGCATCTACAAGAAAATTACCAATAAGATTGACATCTCGATATCTCGATTAACATGAAGCATATGGAGAATAGGCGTTTGTAAAAATAGATTGTACAAGAGTAGAGAAAGTCATGTGAGTGTAACACATCAGATTTTTTTTGTCCTGGTAATGCAAAGAGAATGGAATACTGCACATAGCAACCAGCTCTTAAAATATTTGACTATCGCTTAAAGCCTAGCAATTCCCCTTGCATCTACAAGAAAATTAGCAATAAGATTAACATCTCGATTAACATGAAGCATATGGAGAATAAGCGTTTGTAAAAATAGTTTGTACAAGAGTAGAGAAAGTCATGTGAGTGTAACACATCAGATTTTTTTGTGTAGTACGTTTTCGTGTATCGCTTAACGTTTACCAGTTATGCAAGGTACAAAATACTTCCGAATAAAGAGGACTTCATAGGCTGTTCTCAGAAAATTCAAGATATACATTTTATTTGTCAAGTAAATATCTTTCATATATGGTATTTTAATCAAAATCGTTAGAACAGTTTTTTTAAATAAAAAAGATTCCAAAAATGTTCCATGTAAAGGGTAGTTTGGGGGATTTATCTTAGTAGTCTTTGTGTCGCATGTTTAGAAGATACTGAACCTAAATACCAAGTTAGGTATTTATCCGACTTTTCGTTTTCGAGTTATGCTGTTCATACATACATACACACACACACAGGGACCTTTTTCTAAATAGGATTTTTTATTGAGGCTCTTGAATCCAAAAAAGCGTTTTACAGAAATGTCCGAGTGCGTGCGTGCGTGCGTGTGTGTGTGTGTGTCTGTGAACAGCATAACTCAAAAACGAAAGTAGGATAAATACCAAAATTGATATTTGGTTCAGTACCTTACAAAGATGCGACACGAGTATTTTCAACAAAATCTTCCCACCCCAAAATACCGTTAACATGGAAAATTTTTCGAAATTGTTTATTTTCTAAAAGATGGCACTAACGATTTTGATTAAAATACCATATATTAAAGATATTTACATGACACATAAAAATGTATATGTGGAGTTTTCTGGCAATGGTCTGTGAAGTCCTCATTCGGAAGGAACTTTGTTTAATCTTGTATAACTGGTAAACGTTAAGCGATAGACTATGTGATGACATTAAATGTAATACTGTTTAAGTTTTATATTTAAGTTGTCATATTGCTACACGAACGCAGATAAGGGGTTGTGTTTATTAAGATCTGTTTCTTCTTTAAAAAAAGAAAATAAATCGGGGGTATGTACAACGCTGGGAACAGCCGAGCGAGTTCTCACCACGTGCGTGAACCAAGAAAAAGATTCTATGGATGGCGATTGGCCGAATCAGACCATGCGTTGCGTTTGCTCGAATGAGAGCAAGGCTTGTGGCACAATTGTTACGTGGTATGGATTTATGTGTGCGTGGAGGAGTTTATTGGAATAAAGATGCCTCGACAGAGGGAATATTTCACTTTCTTCATGATACGTATTGTGTGCTGTTTCCTAAAGAAGTCAGTGGTAGTTACGGCGAAAGCGACGTTAGCACGTGGAGTGAAGATACACGTGCCCAATTAAACTGCCATTTCATGTCAACGAAGAGGTTGTTGAGTGTCCCAGGGAAGCGTCGTAGAAGAATTGGGAATTATACGTGCGCAACAGTAGGCACAGTTTACAACACGTAATATCTGGGAAAGAAGTCGCTAAACGGTTACTGCACACAGGATGTATACGGGAGCCAGGGCAGGGAAATGACACCATACGAACAGGTAAATTATTCTGTTTAAATTATTTAAAGCCAGAGATCAGTTCATTAATGTAGCTCTCAGTCAGTGAGACAGAGTCATTCACATTTGACTATTTTAAAGCAGGGTAATGTTGCTGCCAGCCTAAAGGACCGGAAGTGGAGCTAAAATGGAACGTAGAAAATGCAAATATGAATGCGCAGATGCAAGGGGGCGTACTATGTGGAACACACCCAGTACTTATCGTACCTTAAGTTTATTTCATTAGGAATGTCGTAATCCAATGCAATGGCTGGTGTTGCTAACAGTTAATACATATGGCTGTAAAAGTCGTAATTAAAGTAAATAACAATCGTAACCTTAAGAGTAACTGTCGGTCCAACCAGAACTACTTGCTCTTTTATAATGCAAATGTTAGCCTTAAAAAAAAAGTGTGTTAAAGAAACCCACAATCGTAAACTCACCGCAGTTGGTCAATTTGAATAGCTATGACTTTTCCCGCCGCCATCTCCCTCTCGGCGGCGTGGATTACTTACCGCCAACAACACTCATGTTCTGCAGTAGTTACTTTTTAGCGATTTTTACTTTCTCTACTACGTAGAGTAAGTAGGGGAAGTGTTGTATTCCACCCAAAAATCTGATACCGAGATTTCACCGGAAATACATGTTTTGAGACCCCTGAATCCTAAAAAAGAATTTTTGGAAACATGTTCGTGTGTGTGTGTGAACAGCATGACTCAGAAACGAACAGTCAGATAAACACCAAACTTGGTATTTAGGTTCAGTATCTTCCAGAGATGCGACACGAAGGTTTTCAAGAAAATCCCCCCACCCCAGACTGTGCTTTACATGAAACATTTTTCGAACATTTTAAATGCCTCTAACGCTTTTGATTAAGGTGTCATATATTTAAGATACTTTCATGACAAATGAAATGTATATCTCGAATTTTCTGGGAATGTCTCCAAAAGTATTCTTCATTGTGAACGACTTTTGCATAACTGGTAAACCATAAGAGATAGCCAAAATTTTACTACACAAAAAACGTAGATCTCGTTAAAATACACAATTTATGTCATATACATTTCTTTTGTTGAGTGAACCGTTTTCAAGATATTTCTTGTTATTCCCTTAAATTTTTGAATACTTATTTTCTCAAATGGGAATTCGTTATTTTTTTTGTCCTGGTAATGCAAAGAGAATGGAATACGCCACATAGCAACCAGCTCTTAAAATATTTGACTATCGCTTAAAGCCTACCATATTCCGCTTGCATCTACAAGAAAATTAGCAATAAGATTAACATCTCGATTAACATGAAGCATATGGAGAATAAGCGTTTGTAAAAATAGTTTGTACAAGAGTAGAGAAAGTCTTGTGAGTGTAACAGATCAGATTTTTTTTAAGTATGTTGGTTGGCAGCATACGGTGACGTAGGGCAGGGAGAGGCTAGCAGCAACATTACCTAAAGAAGTTTGAATATTTATGTCAGGGAAATGTAAGTTAAATGCAGTTTAAAATTATGATTCACGTTATAGTGAATGAGATTTAATTACTCAATGAAATGTGGTTAAAAGAGCAACATTTGTGAGTACAGAACTTGTTCTATAGTTAATGGAAGTTGTATGCTTTAATTGGGTAAATAGTAATTATCCTTTGTTTAAAGTTGCTTCAGCAGCGAGTCATTTAGGGAAAGAGCAGAGCACTCGAGTTATGAAGGTTAAACATGTTGAATGCTGTTACTTGAATACACTCACAGTAGTAATAAATAATCAGGAAAGGTATACTTTCTCCAAACCACTACGCAGGACCTTTTAAGCATGCTTATCGAATAATGATGAAGTCTATATGAATAACACATTCTCTTATCTTAAATTTAACTTGAAGTCAATTAATGGGGGCAGTACTACAGCAAAGGATTACAACCATGTCACACTTACAACACAAAAAATGTAGACCTCTTTAAATCGCACAATTTATTTCAAATAAGCTTTTTCTGTGGCATAAACCATTTCTGAGATTGTCGCGGTAACTTTCATGTTATCTTATTTGCTGAGCGCCTGTTATGGTTTTACTATTTTGAATTTTGAGTTCTTTGTCCTCCGGCTAGCTATTATTACTCAGTCGAGCAAATCTCTTGAACAGGGTGTGTAAACGGAAAGGAGTTGTTACTAAAGATAAGTTGTTACACTTTTATTGCCGTCACATTTTATTGATTTCGCATAATTACTCTTGATACACGTCTGACTGAAACTGTTATATTTTCGAATGTAACTATAATCACTTATTTGCCGCACATTATTAATTCGAGTATTTCACATTTTTATAACTAACTTTACGACGCGAGAGATTCTGTAGAATTACGTAACGTGTACTTCGTGAATGATTCTGTTAAACTGCGAGACGTGTAACCCGTGAATGATTCTGTTAAACTGCGAGACGTGTAACTCGTGAATGATTCTGTTAAACTGCGAGACGTGTAACCCGTGAATGATTCTGTTAAAACTGCGCGACGTGTAACTCGTGAATGATTCTGTTAAAACTGCGCGACGTGTAACCCGTGAATGATTCTGTTAAACTGCGAGACGTGTAACTCGTGAATGATTCTGTTAAACTGCGAGACGTGTAACCCGTGAATGATTCTGTTAAAACTGCGCGACGTGTAACTCGTGAATGATTCTGTTAAACTGCGAGACGTGTAACCCGTGAATGATTCTGTTAAAACTGCGCGACGTGTAACTCGTGAATGATTCTGTTAAAACTGCGCGACGTGTAACCCGTGAATGATTCTGTTAAACTGCGAGACGTGTAACTCGTGAATGATTCTGTTAAACTGCGAGACGTGTAACCCGTGAATGATTCTGTTAAAACTGCGCGACGTGTAACTCGTGAATGATTCTGTTAAAACTGCGCGTTACTTGTCTCTGGCTTCAAAATTTATACTCCCTCACCCCGATATACCTAAACATAACAGAGCTGGTATTGGTTAATAAAGCGCGCCAACATTAGCATCTAATTTTATATCCAATCAAAAGTATGAACACACATGCTCTAGGGAAGATATTCCCTCCATTTCTAAAGAAAAGCGCGCTAATCTGACGTCATTTGTTTGTCTCTTATAACTAATAAACAACTCAACCCCTCGCTCATTGTTATCCGCTCCTATTGTCAGTTTCAGTGAGGCCGTGTAAACGTATTTCCTAACAATGCTTATAATTAACAAACATCTCAAAACATTGTCATACAATAATGTTAATTTACATTACAATCACTCTGGCATTCACAGCGTTGTGATATAAAATACTGCCTCAAGATATCCGTTATTAACGGTTCCAATTGTTCATTACTTAGTCATTCTTATAAGTCCTGTCGACATTTAATTTATCTAAAAATCACTCAATCGATTTTGATAATTTTTCACCATTGAAAAGCTCAATTCCTTCTCGCGGACATTGTCTGTTAAACAGCTTTTTAATTTCATTTCATAAATTAATAAAACATTAAAAATCATTTACTAAGTCCTTGTAGTTGAATACGAACTTACTGGAGTTATAAAAGAACATGCTTGCGTAGAAGGTCTTGTTATTTAATTGAGAAAGCCATGGAGTAGAAAATAGTTGGTACCTCACAAAATATGCATGTAAAATAAGACAAATGCCGCGGATACTTATTTCCAGGTTGAACCAGAACCACCGACAAACTTTCAGAGCTTGTTCAGGGGTACCTTCCGAGTATTTTGATATAAGGAACCCATTGTCTCCGGCGGCTCGTTACAGAGTAATAATGTAATTATGATTTGTTCGGTTTGTTACCCCTATCAACCTTATTTTTGTGAAAATGCCTTCACAACAGTGAAGAAGCCTGTATAATATGCAATTACCAAAACGTACATGCAACATCCCACAGACGAAACATATATTTTTACTTTCCCTACTACGTATAGCAAGTAGGGGAAGTATTGTATTCCACCCAAAAATTCGATACGAGATTTCACCGGAAATACATGTTTTGAGACTCCCTGAATCCAAAAAAAGCATTTTTAGAAACATGTCCGTGTGTGTGTGTCTGTGTCTGTGTCTATGTCTGTGAACAGCATAACTCAGAAACGAACAGTCGGATAAACACCAAACTTGGTATTTAGGTTCAGTATCTTCCAGAGATGCGACACGAAGGTTTTCAAGAAAATCCCCCCACCCCAGACTACCCTTTACAGGAACATTTTTCGAAAATTTTAATTTTCTCAAAAATGGCTAACGATTTTGATTAAAATATCATATGTTTAAGATATTGGCATGAGAAATGAAATGTATATCTCGAATTTTCTGGGAATGTCTCCAAAAGTATTCTTCATTGTAAACGACTTTTGCATAACTGGTAAACCATAAGAGATAGACAAAATTTTACTATACAAAAAATGTAGATCGCGTTAAAATACACAATTTATGTCATATACATTTCTTTTGTTGAGTGAACCGTTTTCGAGTTATTGCTTGTTATTGCCTTAAATTTTCCAATACTTATACTTTTTCTCAAATTCGTTATTCATTTTTTTATGCCCTGGACATGCAAAGAGATTGGAATGCGCCACATAGCAACCAGCGCTTAAAATATTTGACTATCGCTTAAAGCCTACCATATTCCCCTTGCATCTACAAGAAAATTAGCAATAATATTAACATCTCGATTAACATGAAGCATATGGAGAATAAGCGTTTGTAAAAATAGTTTGTACAAGAGTAGAGAAAGTCATGTGAGTGTAACACATCAGATTTTTTTTATCACAGTGTGTTTATTCTGATCTGTCAGTGTACAGTACAGTACTAACAATTGCAGAACTGTTACCTTACAGATATTCAAAATGTCGATCACTATGCTCACGGCGGAGTGTACAACGACGCACTATCGACTGTCTTACGCGCTCAAGCATTGCAGGAGTTTGGCGTACTACTTCCGCGGCTGCGACCATCCTAGCAACCAGGTCCATGTGAGCATCGACCGGAGTCTCGTAAACTGACTCTTAACATGGCCCCAGTATAAGTCCATTGGTGTCCGAGCTGGCCATGAAATAGGACTACCGCGACCAATCCATTGTCGTCCATACATCAATGTGGTTTCTAACATCGAGTGCAAAGTGTGCCGACGCCGCGTCATGTTGGAAGCACATAAGCTGAAGAGTTCTAGCGGGACATCTTCTATTATCTATGGGAGAACATGTTAAAGGAACGTTTTGTATATGACTTCGGTCAATGTATCAGGAAGTACGTAAGGTCCAGTGACGATACCAGCCCATACATTGACAGCAAACTGCTGTTGATAGATCGACACACCAGTGCGGGTGGATGGCTATTTCTATATGCCTCGTCTGTAAGCAACAGTGGTTTTCTGCACACTGCTGCAGGAACCAATTTTTGTTGTATTGTAATTTTTTTATTTTTACGTTATTTGCCCCAGGTTTTGGGAGGCAATTTGAAGTAGATTGTATTGAAGGAGTTGTTTGGGAGCCGAACTTGAAGTTCGTTGCAACCGCACGTATAGTACCCAATTTCTGGTAGCCTTCGCTCCAAATGTACTTTCCGGTGGCCTTTGCCCCAAATGTTTAAAAAATATTAACTTTGTAATTTGACTGTTTCTTTAAATATTATATATTTATGTTTGCCTCGACTGCGTCAGTATTTTTTTTTGTTAGAGACATGGATGTCTTAGCAGGGCGAGGTGCGATTGAAGAATGTAGGCTTACACAGATAATAATTTTAATTCACTCCTTTTTATTAATTCTTCACACAATTTAAATAACACTTCACTGATATAGAAGCTGTAAGATTCTTTTATTAATTAATTACTTGCACTCTTTAACAAGTAAAAGTATTTTCGTCTCACACGAATACGTATTAAGTTTCTCGAGGATGTGTCTCGCGTCTGATTAGGAACACTGTCTACAACCAACGCGTCCAGTTATGAGCACTGTCTACAAGCAACTGACTTGATTTCAACCGCCTAAATTTGTAAATTTGTGTATTTCAAGTCTCTGATTGGTTATTCCTAATCCAATAGAATACTTTTATTTAACTTAAGCCTTTTTTCTGGTTGTTGATTGGCTATTTTATAAACTGTCACAAAAATTACATTATTGTTGCTCCAAGAATGACTAGTAGCATTATTATACTTCCTTATTCATTATTGCCTCAAGGTTACCTCATTGTTGGCAACTTTTAACCTATTACAGCTCCTATATTATTAAATTACGTAATGCATTCAGATAACATTATTACATGTATACAATAATATAAACATATACAATGACTGTAATATACACTTTTCATATATTGTTACATATACATATTGCTTTAAGGCGGGCTGTCATATTTATGTTACATAATTTGACTGAAATCATTTAAGTGTTAAAAATACTGCCTCAATTTGCAAACTCCACTCAAAATGGGAAGTCCGCTGGCTGCAATGATTGCACCTTGTGTGGATGATACTGGTGCAACCATTCATGTGCGACTGTCAAAACAGTTGACTGGCTTGTGTTCAGAGCTCGTGCAACGCGCCGACTACTGCCAATCCCTTCCAGATCGGGTGTTCCGAGATACCTCGCACGGCCAGGATCCAGTTTCTCGTAGGCGCCTAAGTACAGATGCAAAAGTGCTTTGATGTGGTTGCGTCGGTGCTATGCTGAGCCGCGAGGTGCCAACTATTCATCAGTAGACTTGGCCATGCTGCTGTGTATCGCTGTTAACGCCGAAAAAACAAAATCTTAGACAGAACCGAGCAGTACTGTTGTCAATAGAAGCTACAGCGAGCGAATGGAAGCAATTTGTTTACAAACAAGTCACACAACGCATACCGTGGACATGTTCAGTGTAATACAGATACAAAGCTAATTGGGGCAAGAAACCAAACGAAATGCCATTACTCTGCAACGAGCCGCCGCAGAAGGCGAGTCCCTTATACCAAAATACTCGGAACGTATCCTTGAACAACCTTTGAAAGTTTATCGGTGGAGTTCTGGTTCATCCTGTGTACGTAGATGTCACGGCAATCGAACCGGTTTATAGCGTTACGATGCCAAAATATTTTAATAACCCTCACATTAAAACATGTTGCTTTGTTTCCTTAGTCAAGTTGTAACCTCTTTGTTAGCAGGGCACGTCAAATAATTGTAAAATTGCTAACGTTACAAATCAGTGAACCGTTATCTTTTAATTGACAATTGATAAGATTTGTAATTAAACGTTATTTCACACAAGCCATGTGTAGGGCAAGGTTGGAAACGTGGAATGAGACTGGAAAACTCAATCTAAGTACTTTAAGCTCCGGGCTTCATAGTTTAAACAACTTAGGTCGATCAATGAAACCCTGGCTATAGCATTGTTTCCAGCCTTGTCCTATACACACACACACACACACACACACACACACACACACACACACACACACACACACACACACACACACCTTGTTAAAAGAAGAATTAGTCACCTAATAGTTGGTTAAACTACGTAGTCCAAGGCTTACAGCATTGCAAGAGTCGCCATTGGGGTACGTCATCTCAAAATGAATTTCAGATCTTCTTGTGGTTTATCGGGAAGAATACGAGTCAATTGGGGAATTTAATGTCGTGCCGGCATGTTGCCATGGTAGCTAAGTTGGTTACAGCAACCGGACGGAAACCGGAGCATTCGTGATTCAAATCCCAACTATGACATTGAATTTTTCGGCATGATTCTACCTTTCCAATTGACAAAATTATTACTTTCTCTGCTACTTATAGTAAGTATCGCTTTCCACCCAACAATTCGATACCGAGATTTCACTGGAAATATATGTTTTGAGGCGTCCTGAATCCAAATAAAGGGTTTTGGAAACATATCCGTGTATATCTGTGTCTGTGAACAGCATAACTCAAAAACTAAAAGATAAATACCAAACTTGGCATTTGAATTTAGTATCTTCTAAGGATGCGACGCGAAGATTTTCAAGAAAATCCCCCATCCCAACTACCCTTTACATGGAACATTTTTCGAAAGATAAAAATTTAAGACATTTACATGACAAATAAAACGTAAATCTTGAATTTTCTGGGAATAGCCTAGAAAGCCCTCTTTGGTCTGAAGGAATTTTGTATACTCGTGTATAACTTGTAAACGTAAAGCGATAGACGAAAATGTACCACACAAAAAATCTAGATCTCTTTAAAACACATCAGTTAGTTAAAGTACGTTTTTTTGTAGCATAAGCCGTTTCTGACATATCCGTTATTAAATGTTTCGAATTGTTCAACACTTGCAATACCTTTTAAGTCCCATATATTTTCAGTTGTTTGTCGCGATGTCATGGAAACAGTATGGAATTTTAAGGCCAGCATATAGCGTCCAGTTGTTAAACATTTGACTATCGCTGTTCTCTTTGTATCTATAACGAAATGTGTAATGTAGGTATTTATGCAAAGGTTTATTTCGATTAAAATGAAGTAGATAGAGAAATAAGCATTAGTAAGAAAGGCTTGTATACCCACTAATAAAGATAGAGGGTAAAGGAAGTCATGTGAATGTATCGCATCAGATTTTTTTTCTCGATCGCAGACTATGTGTCTTTTCCAAAGAATTTAACTTGGTGGCCTGGGAATGGCGAATCTTCATATTCACCAGCTTCACCTCTATTTCATTGTACATGTTAAGGGTTTCTGCCTTACGTAAAATCCATGTGGCTTTTATGTTACTAAATGAATACTGAGCCAAAGAGAAGATGCACAGGTTTAAAGTTTCACTCACTATAGTTATTTATCAACAAGTTACTCAAGCAGATGGTATAGGATGACGACTGCAGTATCTAGACCATTTATCAATAAGTTACTCAAGTAGATGGTATAGGATGACTGCAGTATCTAGATCATTTATCAATAAGTTACTCAAGTAGATGGTATAGACTGCAGTATCTAGATCATTTATCAATAAGTTACTCAAGTAGATGGTATAGGATGACTGCAGTATCTAGATCATTTATCAATAAGTTACTCAAGTAGATGGTATAGGATGACTGCAGTATCTAGATCATTTATCAATAAGTTACTCAAGCAGATGGTATAGACTGCAGTATCTAGATCATTTATCAATAAGTTACTCAAGTAGATGGTATAGGATGACTGCAGTATCTAGATCATTTATCAATAAGTTACTCAAGTAGATGGTATAGGATGACTGCAGTATCTAGATCATTTATCAATAAGTTACTCAAGTAGATGGTATAGGATGACGACTGCAGTATCTAGACCATTTATCAACAATTTACTCTAGTAGATGGTATAGGATGACGACTGCAGTATCTAGATCATTTATCAATAAGTTACTCAAGTAGATTGTATAGACTGCAGTATCTAGACCATTTATCAATAAGTTACTCAAGTAGATGGTATAGGATGACGACTGCAGTATCTAGACCATTTATCAATAAGTTACTCAAGTAGATGGTATAGGATGACTGCAGTATCTAGACCATTTATCAATAAGTTACTCTAATAGATGGTATAGGATGACTGTAGTATCTAGACCATTTATCAATAAGTTACTCTAGTAGATGGTATAGGATGACTGCAGTATCTAGACCATTTATCAATAAGTTACTCAAGTAGATGGTATAGGATGACGACTGCAGTATCTAGACCATTTATCAATAAGTTACTCTAGTAGATGGTATAGGATGACGACTGCAGTATCTAGACCATTTATCAATAAGTTACTCTAGTAGATGGTATAGGATGACGACTGCAGTATCTAGACCATTTATCAACAATTTACTCTAGTAGATGGTATAGGATGACGACTGCAGTATCTAGATCATTTATCAATAAGTTACTCAAGTAGATTGTATAGACTGCAGTATCTAGACCATTTATCAATAAGTTACTCAAGTAGATGGTATAGACTGCAGTATCTAGACCATTTATCAATAAGTTACTCAAGTAGATGGTATAGGATGACGACTGCAGTATCTAGATCATTTATCAATAAGTTACTCAAGTAGTTGGTATAGGATGACGACTGCAGTATCTAGACCATTTATCAATAAGTTACTCAAGTAGATGGTATAGGATGACGACTGCAGTATCTAGATCATTTATCAATAAGTTACTCAAGTAGATGGTATAGGATGACGACTGCAGTATCTAGACCATTTATCAACAATTTACTCTAGTAGATGGTATAGGATGACGACTGCAGTATCTAGATCATTTATCAATAAGTTACTCAAGTAGATGGTATAGACTGCAGTATCTAGACCATTTATCAATAAGTTACTCAAGTAGATGGTATAGACTGCAGTATCTAGACCATTTATCAATAAGTTACTCAAGTAGATGGTATAGGATGACGACTGCAGTATCTAGACCATTTATCAACAATTTACTCTAGTAGATGGTATAGGATGACGACTGCAGTATCTAGATCATTTATCAATAAGTTACTCAAGTAGATGGTATAGACTGCAGTATCTAGACCATTTATCAATAAGTTACTCAAGTAGATGGTATAGACTGCAGTATCTAGACCATTTATCAATAAGTTACTCAAGTAGATGGTATAGGATGACGACTGCAGTATCTAGATCATTTATCAATAAGTTACTCAAGTAGTTGGTATAGGATGACGACTGCAGTATCTAGACCATTTATCAATAAGTTACTCAAGTAGATGGTATAGGATGACGACTGCAGTATCTAGACCATTTATCAATAAGTTACTCAAGCAGATGGTACAGGAAGACGACTACAGAGATAGGTCTTTGGTCTGAGTTTCACTGACTATATTTACAGGAAACCGATGAGGGCATGAACCAGCATTTAAACGGGCGTTAAATAATCGGTATTTAAAACTTTATTATAAGATGTGAGGAAGGTTTCTGTTTGAGAAGAGGCTAACAAACATTACGGCACCCACTATAAGGTAACTGTTGCGATATCAGAGCACAATAGCGCACATAAAAGCCGTTTGTAGTAACAGTACTTTTCCATTAATCAAGGCTGCTCTGAAAAGCTGTACGCTCGTTAATGCCGTCTAGATTAAATTGCAACACATCGCATTAGCATGAACCCATCAGGTCCCGGGTTTAAAAGGCTTCCAGGTTTAACGACCCTGCAGCCATCGCCGAACAAATGCCCTTTTTAGCGCGTCTCTGATCTACTTGAGTCTGTCATTCTAAACCTCTACAGACCGGCGAAATCATCAGTTACGAGAGGGATACAGCAAACTACGATCAAATCTTTTAAACATTTGATGTGTTGCATTCACATGACTTTCTCTACTCACTGTTCTACAAATTATTCTTTAAAACCTCATTCTTCTATTTAGATTTTTTTTGTAGGCTTAAGAAGGATACACAGGCCATTAGAAAAATCGAACAGCGGCTTACCACGTGAAAAAAAGCATAAATTCTTGAACAATTCAAACCAATGTGAAAGAGTATCTCGGAAATGATTAACGCAACAAAAACTTTATTTAACATAAATGGTGTGCTTTAAGAAGATGTGCAGTTTTATGCAGTAAGATTTTGTTTGCCTGTCACGGTTTACCAATAATACAAAAGTATTTTGACTTCACAGGCTGTTCCCAGAAAACTCAAGATAGACATTTCATTTGTCTTGAACATCTTACGTAGATATATGGTATTTTAATCAAAGTCGTTGAAGATGTTTTTGAGAAAATCAAAACTTTCGAAAACTTTTCCAACTATAGGATAGTTTGGGGTGGGGATATTTTCCTCCAAATCTTCGTGTCACAGTTTTGGAAGATCCTGAACTAAAGTATCAAGTTTGGTATTTATCCGAATTTTCGTTTTTGATTTACGCTGTTCATACAGACGCGCGCACACACATACTTACATAGACACGGAGATTTTTTTCAAAAAATACTTCTTTTTTACTATTTGTGCCACGAGCGTAGTAGGTACAGAAGGTGTTGCGTTCCACCCAAGAATTCTATACCGAGATTTCATCGCAAATACATGTTTTGAGGCCCCCTGAATCCAAAACATTCATTTTAAAAATGTGTGTGTTTGTGTGCGTATAAGCGCGCGCCGGTGTCTATCAACAGCGCAATTAAAAAGTGGATTATCGGATAAATACCAAGCTTGGTATACGAAGCAACTCTGAAAAATTTTGAAAACCGAACAAGAATTAGTTTTAAATGTGTAAATTATTTTATTGTTTTTCAAAATATTCCCCCTTAACATCAATACAATCCTTAAAGCAATGATGTCACTCTTCCTGAGACAGTTCAGAAACCAGGTTTTTATAATGTTCCACTGCTTCATCTGATGACGAAAGAGTGATTCCATGTGTTTTATCTTTAATTTTTGGAAACAAAAAGAAATCACAAGGTGCTAGATCAGGGCTTTATGTTGGAGGGTCCGTTGTGCTGTTAGTCCGTTTGTTAGTTTTGCTGTATGCGACGATACACTGAAATGTGATACGGTAATTTGTATCACAAATTATTTAAATGTAAATAATGATTGTAATATGAATATGCATTTTTATGTGACATTGATTTCCGATGTTTATTAATTGTAATTATTATTGGTAAATAATAATATACGGCTTTACTGAAACTGTCAATAATAGCGCAATAATGCAGCGAGGGGGTGAGCTGTTTATCGTTATTGGGAACAAGGAAGTTACGTAATGTTCGCGCGTTTTCGGTAGAACCTTCTAGAATGTTTCCCTAAAAAGCAATATGTATTCGTGGTTTTCATTGGATATTAAAATAGACGCTAATGTTGGCGCGTTTTATTAGCCAATAGCAGTTCATTTATAATCTTTAGGCATGTCGAGGAGTGGGAGTATATAAAGCCGAGTCCGTGGTAGATCGCCCCGCAGTTCAACAAAATTCTCAATACCTTACACGTCGGTCGCCCAGTTCATAAAAATTTCTAGCACGTTACACGTTGTCTTCAGCCAGTCAGTTCGTCATAAGTTACGCGCAGCAGAATTACGAGAATCTAAAGTGTTATACAGTTAAATATACACAAAGTTGAAGTACGCGAGTTAAAAGTGATAAGTAAGAAGTTATTACAAACAGTTTCAGTTTGGCGAGTATCTAAATCAATATGTAAAAGTGTTAGTGAACGTGTTCGACAATAAAGATTATAAAACCAATTTCTTCATTAAGTGTAATTTCTGGATAAAAGATTCCTTTCCGATTCACAACCTGAATAGAGATACATGTTCAACCCAAACAGCTAGCCGGAGGACAATATACACCACTTGAAATTCTTTCGAAAACTAATTGATGCAAATTGCTACGCCAGATGGAGCTACAAACCAAACAAATGAATGACGTCACAAGATGGCAACGCGTGAAGTAAACACACATACATAAACATCACAAGCATCAACATTATTTGTAATACCGTTACAAATGATGTAACATTATTTTTCCTTTTTAAAAACTTTGCAGTAAATAGACATTTGTGTACCAATCGGCAGTAACGTACATCTATCTTCTAATGCTACAGTAGCAATATGGCCAGTTTTAGAAATAAAACAAAAATAAAAACAAGAAGCAACCATCTTGTTATCAGCACTGCGAATTCGTCGGACTTTTGTAGCCTTAGGTTCTGTTCGAATTGAGCCGATTGACTTTTCTTTTCAGGATCATAACAATAAATCCAAGATTCATCATCAGTAACAATATTCCAACCCAAATTTGAAGTGCAGCCTTGGAGTTTTTCCAGAGCTTTTCTGCACAATCAGTGCGTTGTTGTTTTTGATCGGGAGATCGACAACAAAGTTTTCTCCGTCTAACTGTTGATGTAAAATGTTTCGGATTTGACTCATACCAATGACGAATGTCGTTAGAATAAGATGTCCGTCGATCTTCAGGTATTGCTCGAACAGTGACAATATTTTCATCAGTAACAGCAGTTCTTGGGCGTCCTTCACCAAATTCATCACTAAGAAAAAAACGATCTCTTTTGAATTCGCTGTACCAATTATAAATTGTTGCCTTAGATGGGACTTCTTCGTCAGATGCATTTCTAAGCCGATCGTCACGTTATTTACTTGTTAATGGCGATTTATAATCTTTAAAAAACCATAGCCCGGAGAGTTATCTAGTAAAATTCATTTTTTGGGTGAACACAAATTCTTTAAATGATGATAATTAACAAAGTATTAGAGCAAATCGAACAAACTACACGGCAATCAACTCGCAAAAGATTACAAACTAGCTGTCAAACATAAACAATTTCAATTTGTTTTTAGAAACATGACATTCTAAAAATGTTGAGTATCGTCCTCGTATAACTGCTGTGCCTTTCAAGGATGCAACACGAAGATTTAAAGAAAATCCCTCATCCAAACTACCCTTTACATGGTAGATTTCTCGCCATTTTTTCCAAAATGGCTGTAATGGTTTATATTAAAATACAATATGTTTGTTATTTACATGACAAGTAAAATGTATATCTTGAATTTTCTGTGAAGTCCTCTTCATTCTGAATGAATCTTTGAAAACCTTACTGCACGAAAAAATGTAGATCTTGTTGGAACACACAGCTTATGTTAAATCATTTTTGAGGCATTAAATATTTCGGAGATATTTTTTGTTATTGGTTTGCATTTTCCAATATAGGTATAGGTCATATAACAGTGGGGACACCCCGTGCACTGTGACATACATTCTATTGCGGCTACCTTCCCCCGCGAGGAAGGGATGAAGTGAAGGAACCACAGGAGGCTACAGGCCGCAGAGACATGTGGGAGTCCGTACCAGTTCCAGACTCAAAGACCTGCCCCACTGCTGGAACTGTCTAGAGACGGCGATGAACGACCCGTCGACTAAGCAGCCCTCTAATGTCCACGGGGAGTACTCTTTCTTTGAGCAAGCGTCCGCGTCATCTGTCTGGTACCACCACGAAACCTAGAATCACACCTGAAAGATGAGGAAATGCAATGAAATGGAAATGATGAAAAGGAAATCGTGGTAGATGAGAAACTACCCCAGGATTCGCCTACCGACCAGGAAAAGCCACGAAAAACCCAAGGTCATAGTGGGCGGCAGACGGGAATCGAACCTTACACGTTACTGCGGATCCATCTCACTGGGTTGCACTATCCAATACATTTGTTGAAGTGCTAACTGTCGTTGGCTAATGAAATAGTGAGTGCTATTATCATACAATTTTATGTGAATGGCACTAGATGGTTACACTACGGCAAAGTGCACGAGCGCGGAAACTTCTCCCGGTTATTCTAGACCATCCGTGCTCCCAACTACACAAGAAATTCAATTACTACTTCATAGAGCCAATAAGCAAGTGTCTTTAATATGGATTCCATCCCACATCGGAATGCAAGGCAACGAATTGGCCGATCAGGCAGCAAAAGAAGCCACTACGTGACACAACTATGATGTTATCCCAACCATTAAAAAGAAGCTCTCCAACAGTGGAAGACAGGATGGCTTGACTCCACGAGAAGCAAACTCCCTGATATAATATAGAGTTTTTCGACACAACTTCCCAGTAATTCTCTTTCCAGACAAAATCAGGTTTTAATATCCTGACTGAGAATGGGCCATACCAAGATCACGCACAGGACCAACCACCCATCTACCACCAGTGTTACATACTGCTAACGACGAAACACAATACGATCAATGGAGACAATACTACCAGATACCCAATGATTTACAAACAGCACTCAACTATTCGATGTATCCTAAAATAGCGGAATTTTTTAAAAGCATAAATTTATATAAAAGTATATAATGTTCAATCAATTTGATTAGTTATAGTGTCACAATTTTATATACTAGCACATTGTAATGGTTTAAAACTGCCACTATGTTAAATAACCTCATTGTTTTATTGTTAAATATTTATTTTATAAAAAGTTGTAAAGTAGCGATATGACTAATATGTTAAAGCGACTATAAACTTTTAAATTAAAAAAAAACCTCAATTTAACCATTACTTCGTTGTTGCCCTAACAAGGTGGACTTAATTATACAAGCAACCCCCTCTTTCAGACAAGTTATGCATTGTTCATTATTATTGTTATTGGGAGCGACTGCAATTGTATAAATTTGTTCTTAATCTTAACCATTATGCAGCAGATGCTATTTTACATGTTCAGGGCTATCTGTGTCTAAAATGTTGTGGACACCCAAAATGTATGCTCACGAGCCGTTACTCAATGAAATTAATTCAGAATTATTCTTTAATTATTTTCCAAAATATTTATAATAATATATCTGACTAATGTATTATTTCTGCCACAAAACGAACACACTGAAATTTGCCGTTAAGCGTACATCTGTTTGGATCTGGTATTAACTTGCACGATTTCTCTCCTTTTGAAGCGTTTCTGAATAAGGAGCCCAATATTAAAGTAGGTACTACAAGCGGGCCGTAAGGAACAGCCGGCGTTTGTTTCATATGTCGTTATTTCTGTTTCTTTCCTCGTTCGAGACTCTTTGTTCCATTTTTGAAGCCGTCGCGCTTTGTGCAGTATTCCCATTTAAAATGCTTCCTTTGTATGCTGCAGACCTTTTGGCCAAATTATCTGACTAGCACAAAAGAAGAGGCGTGCGGATGATTGTGTTAAGCCCCCGCAACGTGTTGCTTGGCTCCGTGTAGCAATTAGGAACGCCTTTTGTTCCGCCGCATCAGTCAATCTTCAACTTTCGCCTTTCCATAGCGACGACGCTCACAACAGCGCAACATTGGTATTCCACCCAACAACTCTATATCAACATTTCATCGGAAGTATATGTTTTGAGGTCCACTAAACCCCCCAAAAGCATTTTTAGACGTTCGCGAACTCGTGTGTCTGAACAGCATAACTAAAATTCCGCTGTGTTGAATTCACACGAGTTTCCCTACTCTTAACTATTGTTACAAAGCCTTAGAACTCTACATGCCTATTTGTTAGTTGAGGTAAACTTGCATTATGTATTGTGTGCAGGCTGATGCAGTACTTAAATGTAAATAATGATTGTAATATGAATATGCATTTTTATGTGACATTGATTTGAGATATTTGTTTATTATAATTATTGTGGGGAAGTAAGTTTATACCGCCTTACTGAAACTGACAATAATAGCGCAATAATGCAGCGAGAGGGGGTGAGCTGTTTATCATTATTGGAAACGAGGAAGTTACGTAATGTTGGCGCGTTTTTTCCGTTGAGAATCTTCTGGAACGTTTCCCTAGAGTATATGTATTCATAATTTTCATTGGATATAAAAATAGACGCTAATGTTGGCGCGTTTTATTAGCCAATAGTAATTCAGTTATAATCTTTAGGCATATCGGTGTGTATGGGTATAAAAGCAGTAGGTTGGAGGTAAATTCAATTCAGTTCATCAAAAATCTGTGTACACTACATGTCGTCTTCAGTCAGTCAGTTCGTCGAAAGTATTAGTACGGCATACATCGGATATAGATTCACAAGTTACGCGTAGCAGAATTCTGAAAAATCTAAAGTATGGTAAAGTTAATTATACAAAAGATTGAAGTACGTGGATTAAAAGAATTATCAGTAAGAAGTTGTTATAACAGTTTCAGTTTGGCGAGTGTCAAGATCAATATGTAAATGTGATAGTTAACGTGTTCGACAATAAATGTGTAAAACAAATTTCTTCATCAGTGTTATATTTGGATAAAAGATTCCTTTCCGTTTACTCACCCTGATCAAGAAACATGTTCGACCGAGAAATAATAGCTAGCCGGATGACAGTGAAACAGAATTAAATAAAAAGAATAAAATTAAAATACTTTCAAACAAAAACTAACACTGCTGCAAATTGCTAACACCAGATGGAGCTACAAACCGACCAAATGAATGACGTCACAAGATGGCTTCACATGAAGTAAACACACATACACAAACATCACAAGTAAAAACATTTGTAAGTAATACCGTTACAAATTGGCTCCCAAACGTGGGGCTCAATAAATAAATAATGTCACAAATAATACCGTTACAAATTGGCACCACAACGTGGGGCTACAATAATGTTAAATAAATAAAACAAATAATACCGTTACAAATTGGCGCCCAACGTGGGGCTACAATAATGTTAAATAAATAAACCATATATACCGTTACAAATTGGCACCAAGAACGTGGGGCAAAGTGACCAGGAAAGGGGCAAAGTAACCAGGAAAGTAGCAGAATTAACCAGGGAAGTAGCAGAATTAACCAGGATGTGGAATGAATGGAGCAGTGAATTGATCTACAAGACGCAGATTCCAGAAACAACAAAAGGGACGACAGACTACGCGGATGATTGGACATCGTAATTCCGAGATTACAAGGCAACAGGGGAATTCAACTACAAAAACATCGAGAAGACGCAGATTCCAGAAACAACTATAGGAACGACAGACTACGCGGATGAGTGGACACAAAAACATCGAGACAACGCAGATTCATCATAATACAACGCAGAAGCGACATACAAACCTAGGAGAGAGGGGCAGAAAGCTGGACATCAAAGCTACATCAGCAGATAGCATCAGAAAGGTTAGAAACGTGTGATTTTTATTCTAAAAAAAAAAGGTGTAAAATTTTAAATGTACCTTAGGAGCGGTAGGATAAAGAAAACAATGGCTACTAATAATACAGAAGAAATAATTATGGAGGGAGATAATGTAACAGTTAGCTGTAATTCAATACAGGATACAGAAAATAGCTTAAACAATGTAGTATTTGAGGGAGGAAATGTTAGTGCAGAAAGTGAGAATAGAACAACAGGAAATGTTAATTTTGATGCTAGTATGATGATTGAAATGCTGAGAAATATGAGGGAAGATATGCAAAAGAATAATGAGAAATTGAGGGAAGATATGCAAAAGAATAATGAGAAATTGAGGGAAGATATGCAAAAGAATAATGAGAAATTGAGGGAAGATATGCAAAAGAATAATGAGAAATTGAGGGAAGATATGCAAAAGAATAACGAGAAATTGAGGGAAGATATTGGTAAGAGCTTAGAACAAAAACTAACTCAGAGTAGTGAGAAATTAGAAAAACTAACTCAGAATATGGAAAAGAATAATAGGGAATTGAAAGAAGATATTGATAGGAGTTTAGAACAAAAACTAGATCAGAATAAGAGAGAATTGAGGGAAGATATTGGTAAAAGCTTAGAACAAAACAGGGAAGAAATTGAAAAGAAATTCATGGAGCTAGATAGTAGTATGATGAGAATGAGAAATGAAAATCAGGAAATGATAGCAAATGAGATAGGCGAGGTTTCAAAGAAAATGCTAGACATGAGCAGGGAAATAGGTAACAAAGAAAATGAGGTTAATAATAAAATAGAACATGTTGATGTAAAATGTACAGAATTAGGTAGCCAACTGAGTAACATTTCAAGTGAGATAAGAGAGATGAAAGAGGTAATGAATGTAGATGTGAATCAGGCGCAAGTTAATTTCAGAGGGGAGATATCTGAAATTCAGAGAGAGTCAGTAATGCAAAGAAATAAATTGTACGAAGAAGTTAAAGTTTTGCCTGTAAATAATCAAAAGCTAACTTCTAAAGTTAACAAGTACCAAGATGTTCAAAATGAAAACTCCAATCCAGTGCAGCTTATGACAGATTTGTCAGAGTATTCTCAAATTAAAGAGATAGTAGAAGAATTAAAAATGACAGTTGTTAAAAGATGTGTTGTTCAGGAAACTTTAGATTGTTTTCATATGTTATCATGGGATGAAATTTCATATGAATACAAGAGGTTATTCATAAACAAATTTTTGAAGGTTAGGATACGGTTACGAGTAATGTTTAGCCACAGACAATTTGAACCAGGAGGGTAAATAGCAATGAGATGTAAAGTAAATGCTGGATAGTTAAAGATGACTTGCAGAGAAATGTATTGGAACGTAAGAGGGTTAAATAAATATGTACGTCATGTGAAAGGAGAAATAAAATTTTGGACATAATTAATTTTTTTTTAAAAGGAAAATAACATTTTTTTTGTAACTGTAACAGTATTTGAAATTAAGAATGTAAAGATTGAAACTTAATATGATATTAAAGTAAAAGTACGTAAATACAATTCCAAGAGTATTGTAAAAATAATAAATTCAGAACAAAAATGGGGTAAACGTCATTAAAACAAATATTTATGTAGCAAACAGAACATGTGAAACAGTACCTAGATTTAAGATATGTAAATATATTTATGTAGAGGGTGAATATTTTTGGTAAATATGTATAGTAATTACAAAAATTCTTAAATGCACAAATTTTTGTCAACAACTTAAGAAAGTAAACAATTTGGTAACAGTAACTAAATAATTCAGGGTACAGTATTTGCTATAAAAATTGTAAATGTCAGATTAATGTCTAAACACATTAAACCAGAGCCAGTAAATAGTGGCAAGATAAAGACAAAACATATGTCGTGTGTTAAATACGTGTGAAGTGTTAAGTGAAAGTGATAGCGTGTGTTCCAAGATTTAGGAGACTAAAAACCCAATTATAAAATTTTCAAACAAGCTGTAAATATTTATAATTATGTTTCTAGTGGGGCATATGATGCAGTAATTTGTATCACAAATTACTTAAATGTAAATAATGATTGTAATATGAATATGCATTTTTATGTGACATTGATTTGAGATATTTGTTTATTATAATTATAGTGGGGAAGTAAGTTTATACCGCCTTACTGAAACTGACAATAATAGCGCAATAATGCAGCGAGAGGGGGTGAGCTGTTTATCATTATTGGAAACGAGGAAGTTACGTAATGTTGGCGCGTTTTTTCCGTTGAGAATCTTCTGGAACGTTTCCCTAGAGTATATGTATTCATAATTTTCATTGGATATAAAAATAGACGCTAATGTTGGCGCGTTTTATTAGCCAATAGTAATTCAGTTATAATCTTTAGGCATATCGGTGTGTATGGGTATAAAAGCAGTAGGTTGGAGGTAAATTCAATTCAGTTCATCAAAAATCTGTGTACACTACATGTCGTCTTCAGTCAGTCAGTTCGTCGAAAGTATTAGTACGGCATACATCGGATATAGATTCACAAGTTACGCGTAGCAGAATTCTGAAAAATCTAAAGTATGGTAAAGTTAATTATACAAAAGATTGAAGTACGTGGATTAAAAGAATTATCAGTAAGAAGTTGTTATAACAGTTTCAGTTTGGCGAGTGTGATAGTTAACGTGTTCGACAATAAATGTGTAAAACAAATTCCTTCATCAGTGTTATATTTGGATAAACGATTCCTTTCCGTTTACTCACCCTGATCAAGAAACATGTTCGACCGAGAAATAATAGCTAGCCGGATGACAGTGAAACAGAATTAAATAAAAAAAATAAAATGAAAATTCTTTCAAACAAAAACTAACACTGCTGCAAATTGCTAACACCAGATGGAGCTACAAACCGAACAAATGAATGACGTCACAAGATGGCTTCACATGAAGTAAACACACATACACAAGCATCACAAGTAAAAACATTTGTAAGTAATACCGTTACAAATTGGCTCCCAAACGTGGGGCTCAATAAATAAATACTGTCACAAATAATACCGTTACAAATTGGCACCATAACGTGGGGATACAATAATGTTAAATAAATAAAACAAATAATACCGTTACAAGGCTCGCTACCAAGGATTTCCTTTCCCTCATTACCTATCATGTTTCAGCAAGGCAATATCGGTCGGTGTCAGACAGATGGTGCAGATGCTTGCTCTTGGCCCTGGCAGCCGGCAGCTTGCCGGTATGATCGGGTCATCAAGCTTGCAATCGTTAAGGATCTCTGCGACCATAGCCTCCTGCAATTCCCTCGCCTCATCCGTTCCTCCTGGGGGTGGTAAGTACAAAACATGCGCATTGAGTGCGAGGTGTGCCCTCCGTTCCCTGGTCATACTCATACCTATAGCATCCTGCAATTCCCTCGCCTCATCCGTTCCTCCTGGGGGTGGTAAGCACAAAACATGCGCATTGAGTGCGAGGTGTGCCCTCCGTTCCCTGGTCATACTCATACCTATAGCCTCCTGCAGTTCCTTCACCTCATCCGTTCCTCCTGGGGGTGGTAAGTACAAAAGATGCGCATTGAGTGCGAGGTGTGCCCTCCGTTCCCTGGTCATACTCATACCTATAGCCTCCTGCAATTCCCTCGCCTCATCCGTTCCTCCTGGGGGTGGTAAGCACAAAACATGCGCATTGAGTGTGAGGTGTGCCCTCCGTTCCCTGGTCATACTCATACCTATAGCCTCCTGCAGTTCCTTCACCTCATCCGTTCCTCCTGGGGGTGGTAAGTACAAAAGATCCACATTGAGTGTGAGGTGTGCCCTCCGTTCTCTGGTCATACTCATACCTATAGCCTCCTGCAGTTCCTTCACCTCATCCGTTCCTCCTGGGGGTGGTAAGTACAAAAAATGCGCATTGAGTGCGAGGTGTGCCCTCCGTTCCCTGGTCATACTCATACCTATAGCCTCCTGCAATTCCCTCGCCTCATCCGTTCCTCCTGGGGGTGGTAAGCACAAAACATGCGCATTGAGTGCCAGGTGTGCCCTCCGTTCCCTGGTCATACTCATACCTATAGCCTCCTGCAGTTCCTTCACCTCATCCGTTCCTCCTGGGGGTGGTAAGTACAAAAGATGCGCATTGAGTGCGAGGTGTGCCCTCCGTTCACTGGTCATACTCATACCTATAGCCTCCTGCAATTCCCTCGCCTCATCCGTTCCTCCTGGGGGTGGTAAGCACAAAACATGCGCATTGAGTGCGATGTGTGCCCTCCGTTCCCTGGTCATACTCATACCTATAGCCTCCTGCAGTTGTTTCACTTCATCCGTTCCTCCTGGGGGTGGTGAGTACAAAAGATCCGCATTGAGTGCGAGGTGTGCCCTCCGTTACCTGGTCATACTCATACCTATAGCCTCCTGCAGTTCCTTCACTTCATCCGTTCCTCCTGGGGGTGGTAAGTACAAAAGATCCGCATTGAGTGTGAGGTGTGCCCTCCGTTCTCTGGTCATACTCATACCTATAGCCTCCTGCAGTTCCTTCACCTCATCCGTTCCTCCTGGGGGTGGTAAGTAGAAAAGATCCGCATTGAGTGCGAGGTGTGCCCTCCGTTCCCTGGCCATACTCATACCTATAGCCTCCTGCAGTTCCTTCACCTCATCCGTTCCTCCTGGGGGTGGTAAGTACAAAAGATCCGCATTGAGTGTGAGGTGTGCCCTCCGTTCCCTGGTCATACTCATACCTATAGCCTCCTGCAGTTCCTTCACCTCATCCGTTCCTCCTGGGGGTGGTAAGTACAAAAGATCCGCATTGAGTGTGAGGTGTGCCCTCCGTTCCCTGGTCATACTCATACCTATAGCCTCCTGCAGTTCCTTCACCTCATCCGTTCCTCCTGGGGGTGGTAAGTACAAAAGATCCACATTGAGTGTGAGGTGTGCCCTCCGTTCTCTGGTCATACTCATACCTATAGCCTCCTGCAGTTCCTTCACCTCATCCGTTCCTCCTGGGGGTGGTAAGTACAAAAGATCCGCATTGAGTGTGAGGTGTGCTCTCCGTTCTCTGGTCATACTCATACCTATAGCCTCCTGCAGTTCCTTCACCTCATCCGTTCCTCCTGGGGGTGGTAAGTACAAAAGATCCGCATTGAGTGTGAGGTGTGCCCTCCGTTCTCTGGTCATACTCATACCTATAGCCTCCTGCAGTTCCTTCACCTCATCCGTTCCTCCTTGGAGTGGCAAGTACAAAAGATCCGCATTGAGTGCGAGGTGTGCCGTCCGTTCCCTGGTCATACTCAACTTCACTTCGTTGTAGGATGCAACAAGAATAGAGTAGACTAAAGCGATAGTCATATCGGTATGTGATGTCTTTGGAGTTGTATGATCTTTGCATGACCAGACAAAAACCGAATAGCGCTTGAAAATGTATTCAAATCAACAATGTCTCAGAAAGTGTTAACGCCTCCAAAATTGTGGGCCTTAATGCGTGTACCTGCATGTTGTGTGTAGTAGGATTTTGTCTGTCTCTTACGGTTCACCAGTTTATACAAAATACCATCCGAGCTTCACAGCTTATTCTCAGAAAAATCAACACACAGATGTTGTTTATCTTTCATTTATGGTATTTTAATCAAAATCATTAGAGCTATTTTTTGAAAAAATTAAAAAGTATTCAAAGTTTTCCCATGTAGTGGTTAGTTTCAGGGGGATTTTCTTTAAAATCTTCGTGTCGCATCCTTAAAAAATTGAGTTTTATTTATGGACACTCTTTAACTGCTGTGGTCCTTAGCGTCCCATTCTATATTGGGTGTGAAACACCTGTAATTTTGCTCAGAGGCCTCTTTATCAGGTTTGAGGTTCTTTTACGTGCCGTAAATCTACGACACGGGACCACCGGCTTTACTTCCCTTCCGAAGGAAGCCATGCTAAGGATTTTTACGCCACAAAAAGTCCATCGCCTCCGCCGGGTTTGAACCCGCGACCTTGGGAACTAGAGACTAGCATGGTAACCACTACACCACGGAGAACGACAAAGTCGCATCCTTAAGTAATGCTGAACTTAAATACTAAATTTCGTATTTAACCAACTTTTGTTTTTTAGCTATGTGTTCACTCGCACACAGAGCCTTTTTCTAAAAATGATTTTTTTATTTAGGGCCCTCAAAGCATATATTTCCGTTGAAATCTTGATATAGACTTTTTTGTTGGAATACATACTTTCAATTACTATAGGTAAGTGAAAAAGAAAGTAAAAGATGCATTTAGGATTATGTTTCGAAAATTTAGAAAACAGGTCTCGCATTGGGCGCTTCTACCTGCCCCGTTATTATCCAGACATTGCATATCAGCGGTTATTTAACGTGGGCGCACCCCTTCCTCTTACACAGGTGAGATAGAGCACTCCGCGGGACAAGCATATTTCCGTCTTATACTAGAGAGGGGCTCGACTCTTACCAAATGATTCCTTATTCAGGGTTGTGATCCTTATAAAACAGGTTACTGTTGTCGTCCTACCTTCATCGCCTTGCCGTCCAGGGGCTGGGGACGGGAGTCCTGCCGCTTCACGAAGGAGAGAAAGAGATGCCGACACAACTCCTCGGGGGTCTCCACCTCCAGGAACGTGTCCATGAACAGCCGGAAACCCTCATAGTCAATATCCTGGAAGTAAATACAATATGTTTATAATGAGAGAGAAGCACAAAACAAAGGATGTTTCAGTGAAACAACATTTTTTTAAATTATGAAATAATGAAAATAACAAGTATAGGAGGTATGCAACGGAACTGCTATATCCTCCCGGCCTTTAGGATTATTTACGCCCGTGCGGATTAACAATGGTAACATAACAAAAACAAACTCGATGCTCGCTTTATAAACAACTGTAAAGGCAATAGCTTGTTCACTGAATTATATTCTTGTTTTCTGTGTACGATTTTTCCAAAAAATCAATTTTATTTCTCAAGGTAGCCTCCTTTCAACTCAATATACGTTGTCCAACGTTTCTCCAATGTTTTAACACTTCCAAAAAATATGATTTTTTGAAGTCTGTACAATATGAGGATTTTCTGCTATGATGTGTTCACTGGACGTGAATTTCTTCCCAGGGAGCCAATTTTTCAGGTTTGCGAAGAGGAAGAAGTCGCTTGGAGCCAAATCTGGAGAATATGGTGGCTGAGGTAGCAGTTCGTAGGCCAATTCCAAAAATTTTAAGATGACAATGGCTGACTTGTGTGCGGGTGCATTATCCTAGTGAAAGAGAACCTTTTTCTTCACCAAATGGGGTCGTTTATTTAACAATTCCTTGTGAAACTGATCCACCTTTGCGGCATAATATGAACCTGTAATCGTTTTACCCTTTTCCAGGTAGTGGAAGTGCATCACCCCTTCTGAATTCCAAAAGACAGCTGCCATGATCTTTTCCTGCCGACGGAATGGTTTTCGCTTTCTTTGGAGCAGGTTCGCCGAAGCAAATCCACTGCTTTGATTGTTTGGTTTCAAGTTGATAGTAATGGATCCAGTACGTCATTTTCAGCCAGGTGTCCGGATACTTTTGATCACGTAGTGTATATAATATTTAAAATAAAAAATGATTCGTGAACGTGGGGTGAAGGCCACAGGAAAAGTGAACTTGGGGCGAAGTCACCTGAAGCTTTGTACCGTACGTGGGGGCGAACACTCCAAGAAACATATCTCCCGCAATACGTGGTGCAACAACCAGTACATCACTACAACACTTTCAAGTTTGGCTCCCAACACACTCGAGGATGTATCACAACATATAAACAGTGACAAATATAAAAGAATGGTGCGTGCAAGTGCTCCTTCTAGCTCCGTATTGACTAATTCTTGGTGATAAAGATACGAAATTAACAGCTGTTGAAGGAACGTTCGCTTACCATGCTGTCCACGACAACCAATCTTTCAGATCAATGGACTGTACTTGTATACTTATCGAATGTATGAGGAATGACTCCTACACTAAGAATTCTACAGGATTGTTTGGCTGGAGTGAATTCAGAACCGCTATATATGTAAGTTACACATTATTTATTTACTTGCCAAGCCCCCTCCGATCATCAGAAATGAACGGTATACGCTGGCCTTAAAACTCCATACTCTTTCCATGAACATTGCGAGAAGCGGCTGAAAGTCGACAGGATTTGAAAAAAAATCTTGTGTTACACTCGCATGACTTTCTCTGTTCTTATACAAACTATTTTTATAAACGCTTATTCTCCATATGCTTCATGTTAATCGAGATGTTAATCTTACTGCTAATTTTCTTGTAGGTGCAAGGGGAATTGCTAGGCTTTAAGCGATAGTCAAATATTTTAAGAGCTGGTTGCTATGTGGAGCATTCCATTCTCTTTGCATTACCAGCACAAAAAAAAAAATCTGATGTGTTACACTCACATGACTTTCTCTACTCTTGTACAATCTATTTTTACAAACGCCTATTCTCCATATGCTTCATGTTAATCGAGATGTCGATATTATTGGTAATTTTCTTGTAGATGCAAGGGGAATATGGTAGTTTTTAAGCGATAGTCAAATATTTTAACGCTGGTTGCTATGTGGCGCATTCCATTCTCTTTGCATGTCCAGGACATAAAAAAAATGAATAACGAATTTGAGAAAAAGTATAAGTATTGGAAAATTTAAGGAAATAACAAGCAATATCTCGAAAACGGTTCACTCAACAAAAGAAATGTATATGACATAAGTTGTGTATTTTAACGCGATCTACATTTTTTGTGTAGTAACATTTTGTCTATCTCTTATGGTTTACCAGTTATTCAAAAGTCGTTCACAATGAACAATACTTTTGAAGACATTCCCAGAAAATTCGAGATATACATTTCATTTCTCATTACATTATCTTAAACATATCATATTTTCATCAAAATCGTTAGAGCCATTTTTGAGAAAATTAAAGTTTTCGAAAAATCTTCCATGTAAAGGGTAGTCTGGGGTGGGGGGATTTTCTTGAAAACCTTCGTGTCGCATCTCTGGAAGATACTGAACCTAAATACCAAGTTTGGTGCTTATCCGACTGTTCGTTTTTGAGTTATGCTGTTCAGACACACAGACACACACACACACACACACACACACACACAGACACACACACACACACACAGACACACACACGGACATGTTTCCAAAAATGCTTTTTTTGGATTCAGGAGGTATCAAAACATGTATTTCCGGTGAAATCTCGGTATCGAATTTTTGGGTGGAATGCAATACTTCCCCTACTTACTATACGTAGTAGAGAAAGTAAAAAAACGAATCCCATTTGAGAAAAAGTATAAGTATTGGAAAATTTAAGGGATTAACAAGCAATATCTCGAAAATGCTTCACACAACAAAACAAATGTATATAACATAAATTGTGTATTTTAACGCGATCTAAATTTTGTGTGTAGTAAACTTTTGTCTATCTCTTATGGTTTACCAGTTATGCAAAAGTCGTTCACAATGAAGTATACTTTTGGAGACATTCCCAGAAAATTCGAGATATACATTTCATTTATCATCAAAATATCTTAAACATATGATATTTTAATCAAAACCGGTAGACATTTTTAAGAAAATTAAAATTTTCGAAAAATGTTCCATGTAAAGGCTAATCTGGGGTGGGGGGATTTTCTTGAAAACCTTCGCGTCAGTTCTCTGGAAGATACTGAACCTAAATACCAAGTTTGGTGTTTATATGACTTCATTTCTGGGTCATGCTGTTCACAAACATACACACGGACATGTTTCCAAAAATGCTTCTTTTTTTTGATTCGGGGGGTCTCAAAACATGTATTTCCGGTGAAATCTCGGTATCGAATTTTTGGGTGGAATACAATACTTCCCCTACTTACTATACGTAGTAGAGAAAGTAAAAATGACTATTGAACAATTCGAACCATTAGTAACGGATAGCTTGGAAGTGACTGATATCTCAAAAAAGTTATTTGGAATAAATTCATTCATTCATTATCTGTTTACCCTCCTCTTATGTAGGACTTACAAGCGGGTGCCTGGGTCAGAGGCCCGTTGAGGAGTAGACACTCATGGATCAGACAGAGCATCCAGGATGGGTGATCAGCCCGATGCTGAAAGGTGATGATGGAGCAGTTGGTGGAATGAATGGCGGGGGAAACCGGAGAACCCGGAGAAAACCCGCCCAGACGCCGCTTCGTACACCACAAATCCCACATGCAGGTCCCTGGGATTGAACCCGGGCCGCCTCGGTGGGAGGCGAGCGGTCTAACCACTCGGCCACGGCGCCGCCCTATTTGGAATAAATTGTGTGTTCTAAAGAGATCTACGTTTCTTGTGTAGTACGTTTTTCTATCGCTTAACTTTACCAGTTATGCTAGATTATATAACATTAGTGGACTTCAGAGGCTATTCCCAGAAAATGCAGGATATATATCTTATTTGTCATGAAAATATCTTAAACATATGGTATTCTAACCAAAATTGTTAAAGCCATTTTTGAATAAATAAAGAATTTCGAAAATGCTCAATATAAACATTAATTTGGGTTGGGAAATTTTCTTGAAAATCTTCCTGTCTCGCCCTTGGGAGATGCTGAAGTTACACTTTTCGTTTTTTAATTATGCTGTACACAGACACACAGCTTTTTCTAAAAATGATTGTTTTGGGATTCAGGGGCCTCAAAATATGTATTTATGGTAACATCTCGAGATTAAACTTATGAGTGGAATACAGCATCCACTTTCACTACTTACTATAAGTACATAATAGAGAAAGTAGAAAGACTGAAAATTTTCCCCCTAGTTTCGTTAAAGATGTTCTACGTATTAAAATACGTTGTTTAGCTAAGGAGTTGTGGGACATGCCGGAGTTATTGTCCTTAGGTGTCTGAAATCACTACCTATTAAAATAACGCCACCACCTCATTTATGTCTCATTTCGGAAGTAGTTTTTCTCTCCAACTACCCTCAGAAGGGCATTCGTGAATGTGAACACAGAGAGAAAGTACGGCACAAAATGAAACAATAAAATTGGAGGTGATGTCATCGTTGTGAAGGAAATGGTTATGGCCACGTCTTTACGATCGTTTACACCAGCTCCTAGAGCTAGTGCTGCCATTATGGGAGTCGAGTGCATTTCGACTTACTTCAACCTGTTTACAAGAAATGTCCTTGATATGGACCAAAGCTTTCAAAGAATTTGTTAGACACCATACACTTAAAACATGGAATCTCTGAACTACTATGGAAATATCTTCAAGTAAACATAAAATGTATTTTATGTACAAAGGGTAGCGGGAGAGAACCCTTCTTAAGGTAGTCTCTACAAAGGGGATAGCGTCCCTTCCCTCGCTAGCTCCAGGTCACACTGGCCCGGTGTGAAGTACCTGGTTCAGAGTTACGTGTGAAGACCTCAACGGATATGTCAATGTGCGGAAGAGGCGCCCTTTCTGCTGGGGAAATAATAAGCAGACCCATATCCGGGGTAACAAGGATAAAGTTCTCAACGGTCCAACCAGAGAGCGGTTTGGAGGAATACTAAGGAAGGCTATGACGTATAACCTAAAGTTGACAGCCCCAACATACATATTACCCTGCAGAACGCTAGTTACGTGCTCAGGGGAACCTAAATTACTAAAAGTGTCATAAGTAGAAAAGAAACAGTGGAGATTAGCAGGATATTCATTAAAAGATAGAAAATGATGCAGTAATTTGTATCACAAATTATTTGAATGTAAAGAGTGATTATAGTATGAATATGCATTATTATGTGACATTGATTTGAGATGTTTGTTGATTGTAATTATTGTTGGGAAGTAGGTTTATACGGCCTTGCTGAAACTGACAATAATAGCGTGCAATAATGCAGCGAGGGGGTGAGCTGTTTATCATTATTGGAGACGAGGAAGTTACGTAATGTTGGCGCGTTTTTCTTAGAATTTGCTGGAACATTCTTCCTAATGCATATGTATTCATAATTTTCATTGGATATAAAAATAGACGCTAATGTTGGCGCGTTTTATTAGCCAATTGCAGCTCAGTTATAATCTATAGGCATATCAGGGTGTAGGAGTATAAATAGGGCTAGGTTAGAGGTAGAGTCCGTCAGTTCGTCGAAAATATTTGTATGATACACGTCGCCTTCAGTCCAGCAGAAATATTACACGTCGGCTATCGATTCACAAGTTACGCGTAGCAGAGTTATGAAAAATCTAAAGTGTTGTAAAGTTAATTATACAAAAAGTTGAAGTACGCGAATTAGGAATGATCAGTAAATAAGTTGTTATAACAGTTTCAGTTTGGAGAGTGTCAAGATCAATGTGTAAACGTGATAGTGACTGTGTTCGACAATAAAAGTATAAAACAAATTCCTTCATCAGTGTTATCTTTGGATAGAAGATTCCTTTCCGTTTACACAACCTGTATAGAGAGATGTGCTCGACCAAAAAGATCATAGCTAGCCGGAGGACAGTGAACAAAAATTAAATAAAATAACAGTAGCATTCTTTCAAACAAACACTAATACTGCCGCAAATTGCTAACACCAGATGGAGCTAACAAACATTATAAAGAATCACGTCACAAAATGGCTTCACAACGTGAAGTAAACACACATACGCAAATAACATTATAAATTTACCATCGCAAATTGGCTCCCAAACGTGGGGCTTAATAAATTAAATAATATTACAAGTACACCACCGCAAAAAGTGAAGACATACGTAAAGTATTAAGAATTTTCAAATTACTAGAAAGAATTAAAGAAAATCAAAACAACTGGAAACAACATGATAACCGCTATACAAAGCTGGTTTTAAGATATACACCAAAAGGCCAAAGAAACATCGGCCGACCCAAAAGAAGATGAATGGAATAGTTTAAATGATTAGACCAAAACAAGCCAAAGGGCTTAAACCATGAAAGATGATGTACAAAGGGTATATTATTTATGATTGTGGCCTGACGACGAGGTAGTAACTTGTACGAGGATATAGGAGAGAGTTGCCTATATTGTACCACGTTTATGAAATTGTGGCATCTGACATATAGCATTGGCATCAACAGCTGTTCGCAATTAGGCGCCATTATTTCAGCTCTGGGCGTTCTGTGGTGAGAAACGCTTCATTTGCTGCAACAACATTTTGTGTTGCTACGTGGCTAAGAGAATTGCGCTAATAGGGTAAGTGAAAACAAAGCTTGCTCTTCATAGGTTGAATGTACTTACAAGTAGCTTAATAGTTTTATGTAGTCTCGAATCTGTATGGAAAACTTTACAAACGTGGTTGGCTATTTTGTGCTACTAGCAGTTTCCAATATCGTACCGGTACAATTTAGGTGGTATCTAGTATCGTAGTATTATTTGGCGATCAAATTCTAAGAAATGTTCGATTTTCTTGGCATTATATTATTTTTTAAATCACTTAAGTAGGTACTATTTATTAAACTTTTTCTTTTTTCTGTTACAGAGCTTCACTGAAAGTGTACATCATGGAAATATCACCTTTACCCAAAATAGTTGCGAAAAGAACAGCAGCAAGGCCTCCGACACTGTCAAAAAGATTTTGAGCTAACAAACAGCCGTTATAAAAACAATTTGAAAACAGCAAAGGACAAAGTAAGACTTAAAGCTGTGGTGAAAGAAATACCTACAGCATCTGCAAAAATGAGACGCTTTGATGGTGACAGTGTTGCAGGGAAAAGAGATCAACTGGTGAGAGCGAAACGTGGCTCTGTGAATTAAGTAATGGAGACAGAATAGAAGAAATGATCAAATGCATGAAGTGTAAAATTCGGATACATGCAGGGGTCAAGAAAGGCTGATAAGGTTCTTTTGCGATGCCTGTAAGTAGTGACAACCTCCAGTAGCATACCTTAATCGAGTTAAAATTAAATACAGCGATTTCTTCACCGTCTTAAAATGTAAGAATGAAAAGTGCAGTCTAATTTAAGAACCTGCTGATATAAAGGGTTAATTGAGCTGTAATAACAAAATCTGTAAAGTGGTACAATTTGGGCAACTTTACTCCCAATCTATTACAATGAGAAAATTTGTATGAACTAAAAAAAATCTGATGTGTTACTCACATGACTTTCTCTACTCTTGTACTAACTATTTTTACAAACGCTTATTCTCCGTATGCTTCATGTTAATCGAATATCGATATGTCAATTTTATTGGTAATTTTCATGTAGATACAAGGGGAATATGATAGGCTTTAAGTGATAGTCAAATCTTTTAAGAGCTGGTTGCTATGTGGAGTATTCCATTCTCTTTGCATGTCCAGGACATAAAACAAATGAATAACGAATTTGAGAAAAGGTATAAGTATTGGAAAATTTAAGGGAATAACAAGCAATATCTCGAAAATGGTTCACTCAACAAAATATGTATATGACATAAATTGTGTATTTTAACGCGATCTACACTTTTGTGTAGTAAAATTTTGTCTATCTCTTATGGTTTACCAGTTATGCAAAAGTCGTTCACAATGAAGAATACTTTTGGAGACATTCCCAGAAAATTCGAGATATACATTTTATTTGTCATGAAAACATCTTAAAACATATGATATTTTAATCAAAATCGTTAAAGCCATTTTTGAGAAAATTAAAATTTTCGAAAAATGTTCCATGTAAAGGGTAATCTGTGGTGGTGGGATTTTCTTGAAAACCTTCGTGTCGCATCTCTGGAAGATACTGAACCTAAATACCAAGTTTGGTGTTTATCCGACTGTTCGTTTCTGAGTTATGCTATTCATAGACACACACACACACACACGGACATGTTTCCAAAAGTGCTTTTTTTGGATTCAGGGGATCTCAAAACATATATTTCCGGTGAAATCTCGGTATCGAATTTTTGTGTGGAATACAATACTTCCCTACTTACTATACGTAGTAGAGAAAGTAAAGAATCATTAAACCGGTTTCACAACCGTCAACTTTTGTGCGAACTCTGTAATATAAGCTACAAGGCACTGATTTGGTGTGCAGCAGTGGTTAACTTCTAAGCCAACAGTTGGAGTTCAATTCTCCGTAGTGGATTGTTATCTTTTACTTTTTACAACTGGTTTTACTGTAATATAGTTAAATAATATTGTTTGTGTTACTTCATTTTACTTACAAATATAGTTACACAATAATGGTGAAATGTATGGTTATATTATTAAACTGACTTGAGTATGAAACCTCCTCCCGACCGATAAATTAATGTCATGGTTGCCATCTACCGGTATGGCGGACTACTAAATAAACTCCATATACATAAAACGGAAGAAAACATGCTATATTTTTACTCATGTATTTAAAATGAAAAGAGAAAAATTTGAATATTTCCACTGAGATTTGAACTTGCAACCTCTGTACCACTGAGCTAAGAGTATGCAGTAAGTGTGGTATTGTCATGCTCCACTTGAGAAGATAAATCAATAAAGTGTGTTTGGGTTACAATAATCAGTGTTGAAACATGTGTCTGTTCGAAATCTCGTATATAAATTATTTTCTCTGAAGACTTTTGTGAACTATAGTTGTGTTCCCCATTATAACTACTACAAGAGTATACGCAAACCTGGCTGTGCCGAGCGCTCACGGATGTACCCGCTTCGAACTCCGTCAGAGACACAAACGCGTGTGTACGTCACCGTGTGTACGTCTAAGTGATAATTTGAAATTTATAAAAACAAAACGACAATAGCTGGCGGGACAGACAGCTGTCATTGGTCCAGATTCATATTATCAATTAACACAGAAATTAAATTGTCGTTATTGAGTTACACAAAACGATCCAGTAGATACTTTAAACATGATAGAAATCCCTTTTGATGAATTGAAACTAAGGCAAAGTGTTGAGAGTACACATAATAACTCGATTCTGTGAATGCTGAAGACGCCGTGTTTTACAAAAACGCTGCTCAATTAGTCTGGAAGCAGCTTCTCCTTGCTAATGATGTTTGCTTAGTCACAAGCCGCCACTGGACGACCACTTCACTCGGAAAGTGGTTACGAGACTCCTCTGTATCTTCACAGAAATTAGCTCTACATTTTTCATTTCCTGTGCTGAATAAACAGCAAGCCGAGTTGCCATGGCGACCGTATGTCATCGCCAGATTCCACGTCGTCATGGCAACTTTTTGAACGCTCCAGGACTGGGCGGGACTAGTTTTTGTGTAGTGTTGCGTCAATTTCCTGCCTAGGAAATGTGTTTTTGTATCTACAGGTGGATAGAGTTTTGATACTCTTGTCAAACACACCATACTGATGGCAATTCCGTGCACTGCCTCAGATATCGAGCATTCACGGTTCCGCACCTACAATAGTTTTTAAAATATTCCTTACTTTCAGCAGTATCTAGTTAGGGTATATCAATTTATAACTCGGCACCATACAAAGCAAAACTAAAAAAAACTTGTGTTTCTACCTTCTTCGCTTATTAGTGAGTATGCAAATTATTCGAGATAAAACATTTCCGGAAACAGCTACATTACACATCTCGTTATAGATACAAAGAGAACAGCGATAGTCAAATGTTTAACAACTGCACGCTATATGCTGGCCTTAAAATTCCATACTGTTTCCATGACATCGCGAGAAACAACTGAATGTTGATAGGACTTCAAAAGAATGACTAAGTGTTGAAAAACGTCAATCACTAATAACGGATATCTCGGAAATGTCTTATGCCACAAAAATTTTAATGAAATAAACTGTGTGTTTTAAAGAGGTCTACATTTTTTTGTGTGGTACGCTTTCGTCTATTGCTTAACGTTTACCAGTTATACAGGATTAAAGAAATTTCCTTCCGAATGAGTAGGACTTAGGGTATTTCCAGAAACTTCAGGATACACATTTTATTTTTCATGTACATATCTTTAATATTTGGTATTTTAATAAAAATCGTTAGCAATTTTTTTTTAGAAAGTCAAGAATTTCGAAAAATTTTCCATGTAAAGGGAAGTTTAGAGCTGGGAATTTTCTTGAAAATCTTCGTGTCGCATCTTTGGAAGGTACTGAACCTAAATATCCAGCTTGGTATTTATATTTCGGTATCGAATTTTTGGGATGAATGGAACCTTCTTTAGCTACTATGTACGTGGTAGAGAAAGTAAAAAGATTTTGAAGAAAATATTATTTTTAGCCAGGTTGCACTGAGTACTATGATAGCAAAGTCGTGTGTTGATGTAGGCTTGCGGCCCACGGTGCGAATACCGCGGGCGTATCATCACCATGTTTAATGAGAAGAGGGATTTACCGCGTTAATGCAAACTCATAATTAAACATTCAATCTGGCCAACCAGAATGAAACAATGAGAGAGCTTATTTCCTGTCCTCTGACGTCATGCACCTGTCACAAACAGGTGAACCACAAATTTGAGTTCAGTCGCTTGAAAAAAAGCATTAAGCACCTGTTATTTTACATTACACGTGACGTTTGTTATTCTCTGACCGAAAAATCCATACAAACGGATGCCTTCTGAATATTTCTTGTTAATAACATTTTCATCTGCCGAAAATTTGCAAAGTTTTAGACAAAAGTTTGATTTTTACTTTCTTTACCACGTAACTGGTAGGTAAAGAAGGTATTGCATTCCACTGAAACATTTGATACGAATATTTCACCGGAAATACATGTTTTGAGGGCTACAAAAATGCATTTTATGAAAAGCTCGGCTTATGTGTCTGAGCAGCATAACTCAAAAGTCTGTTAAATAACGAACTTAGTATTAAAGTTCAATATATTCCAAAAGATTTTGAAGAAAAACTACCCAATACATGGAATTTTTCCAAAATTTTGATTTTGTCAAAAACGAGTCTTAAAATGCCATAGGTTTAAGATATTTTCATAAATAAAACGTAGGTATATGTTGAATTTTCTGGAAATAGCCTGTTAAGCCCTCTTCATTCGAAGGAATTTTTTACATCAGGTAAACTTTAAGAAATACACAACCTTTTACTGCACAATTATATATTTCGGTTAGGCACTCAATTTACGTTTAAATAATATATTTGTGGCATTAACCATTTACGAAATATTCTTTGTTAGTGCTTTGAATTTTCAAATACATAACTTTTTACTTTCCCTACTGCTACATACTGCAAGCAGGGGAAATATTGTATTCCATCCAAAATTCGATGTCGAGATTTCATCGTAAATACATGTTAGGAGACCCCCTGAACCCCCCCCCCCCCATTTTTATAGAAAATGTGTGTGCGCGAACAACATAATGCAAAAACGAGCCAGTTAAATACCAAACTTGACATTAAGTTCACAACCTTCTCGAGGATGCGACGCAGATATTTGGAAATATTTCGCTAGTCCGCTTTTTCTTTCTATAAATGGCTCTAATGATTCTGATTAAAATAACACATGCTTAAGTTATTTTCATGGCAAATAAAGTGCACGCCTTGAATTTTCTGGTAACAGCCTGTGAAGTCCTCTTCATTCTGAATGACTTTTGTATAACCGAAAAATTGTAAGAGACAAAATCTTAATATACAAAAAATGTAGATCTCATTAAAGCACACTATTTATATTAAATAATTTTTTTCTCAGATATTCTTTGTTAGTGAACTTATTTGAATGTTCAAATACTTAAATTTATTCTATTTCATTTTTTTTTCTGGTGGTAATGTAAATAAAAACGAATTTCAACGTCAGCGTAAAGCGACCCGGTTTTAAATATTTGACTGTCGCTTCAGTCTACCGAGCTGAATGGTTCGGGGGTAGCGTCTGAAGCTCGCATTCGGGAGGTCACGGTTTCGATTTCCGTCGACCGCCCGCTCTTGACTATGGGATTTTCGTGGTTTGGTAGGCGACGATTTCCTTCTCATTTTTAAGGTGTGCTTCTAGGTTTCGTGGTGTGTGGCGGTGCGGAGAAATGGCGCTGTTGCTTGTTCAAAGGAAAGAGCGGTGAACACTAGAGGAATGAACGGGTCGTTCATCGCCCTCTTTGGGCAGCTCCACGTCTTGGAGCCAGGAACTGTTAGGGTCTTCAGCGCGTTTGCGTGTCCTGTAATCTCTTGTGGTTCCTTGACTTTATCCCTTTCTTCCGGGGGATGGTAGCAATACGCGAGGTATCCCCTCCCCCTACACTCTATTAACATGAAGTTCATAGAAAAATAACCTTTCGTAGGAATAATTTGTTGAGTCATGGGAATGTGACGTATCAGATAATTTTGGTTGGTGTTAAACCTTCACTAAAACCACGTGAGTTTATTCACTTTCGGAAGAAATCTCGACGAAACAAGTGAAAATACTGCATGAAATTCTAGTTTACGACAAATCTTAACCCCCCTCGTAAATAGGAACGTGACAAATCGCTATTTCTGGGTAATGGTTATAACTGTCACAGTTATAGTGCGTTGGCCGAATGAGATGGCTCCCGGTGACCACGAGTTTCCTCCATCTGTTTCAGGGTTGAAGGACCAGGCCACAGTGTTAACTGTGTTGTGGCTGGGAAGTGGAGGTGCGCTTTGTGAAGATTTGTTCCCGACGTCGATTGAACCGCTGTTCTTAAGTGTACGGGGCTAGAGCGCTAGGGATCTCGTCCTGCTTGCAATAATAGTTGTAAAAGAATGAAAAGAGTCTTAACTAAAATGTCTCACTGACGAAAAACATTTTCTACGGAAAAATTTTCGTCCGTGGTGTAGTGGTTACCATGCTAGCCTCTAGTTCCCAAGGTCGCGATGGAGTTTTTCGGGCGTAAAAATCCTAGGCATGGCTTCCTTCAAGGGAAGTAAAGCCGGTGGTTCCGTGTCGTAGATTTAATCAAGCCTGATAAAGAGGCTTCTGAGCAAAATCGCCGGTCTTTCACGCCCAATATAGAATGGAACGCTAAGGACCACAGCAGTTAAAGAGTGTCCAGAAATTAAAAAAAAAATAAACGTCCTGCTTGCATACATTGTCTCACGGGTCTGGTCGGATCAGTGGTAGCGTTCGAAGCACAAAGGGCGAACTTGGCCTACGTGCGGGATCTGGCCCGCAGTAACGGTTAGCTGTAATTACGTTTCATTATGAACGATGTCGATACAGACTCGCTTTGTTATTTAATGCATAGTTTCTCTGTCAACACTTTGATTACTGCGGTGGCTTATAATCACAAAATGCATTCGCACTGCTACAGTCCTGCACAGGGATCCTAAATATAAATATCAGTAAACTATTGTCAACATCAACATGACTGAAATTAAGCACAGAATAACCTAAATATTCTTGTATTGTTCCTTCCCTCCATTTAAGGTAACTCGAGAAGACTGGATGGAAGTATCTATCTCCAAAGACAAATATTGGTCTAAGTCTTGGAAAATATTGCACAGTTTTTCAGACAGAAGTATTAGCTATCCTGAGTTGTGCTCTACGACGTCTTTAGAAAGGTTACCTTGGTAAATGAATTCTCACCCTCACACACACAGTCAAAATGCTTGAAAACCACTCTTCAGACTAGGTTAAATCAAAACCGGTAGTTCGCAACAGGCTCGAAAACGCAGTAAGTGCTGGAGCATCTATAGAAATGAAAAAGTTGATCAGCTGGCAAAAAGGGCACTGAAATACCCCATGTTGGTCTTGAATCCGTGATTGGAGTCAGTGTACGTACGGCCAAAACTTCGTAGAAGCATGGATTATGGAAACACACCAACTCAAGTGGCAGACCTGTCCTGGACAAACACAATCATGAAACTGGTCTTAGATCCATGCAACACTATCCTCATCTCTCCTGAGATTGGACAGCAGAGGAATAAGGAAAATAGTTGCATTAATTTCTGAACATGGTCACTTCAGGAAATATCTACGTAAAGTAGGATTCTACAAGGCTGAATCCATCTTAGAATGTGCAAAGAGGACAAGGAAACTGCCCCGCACATCCTCTTTGACTGCCCATTCCTGGCAAGAAAGAGACTTACTCTTTCCATAACCAGGGAAGATCTAGGAAAGGATGCTGACATTGGAACCAAGATACTGCAACTTGTTCAGGGAAACCATGAAACTACCTCTTATAATGGGATTGCATAATAAGCCTTTTAGGCTGAAGTGCGGGAGGTCGATAAAACTCCAACGAAACTCCGGATTATCTAATCTAATCTAAATATTCTCATAAGATAAAACATGGTAATGCCATTTTCAAAGGCGATAGAGAATGGAAACATTGACTCCCAAACACAAATTACAAAAGATACATATAATATCAGTTGGTCATCTACGAGCACCTTTTTTGCAGACGTAACATGGCTGAAGAACTCGGCAGCATTGCAAAAAGGTCGAGGTAGATCACGCGATCTGAACCGTCTTCCGGACGTAAACAAAACTAGCCTAGCTCACTCCTCCTTTATCTGAAGGGTGACTAGCGGTTTAGTTTTCCACACGTCCCTTCATCCAAACAAATATGGCGAAAGGGTGATGTACTGTTTTGGCGAAAAAACAATTACAACTGGCATGTTGTTGGCCCACACTAGAACAGTGTAAAATGGAAGGAATGCCTTCGACGTCCAATAAGGACCTAACGATGCAGTTGTGTTGTGTTTACATATCAGGAAGATAGTTTAGTTGATTACATCATAGCAGTATCAAGTGCAAAACGTATTTAAAATTATCCTTAGATTGTGAGTTTAGGTTACATAATGCAACTTTTGGAATATTCAGATGCAACTATTAGGAGACTCATGAGACTCACGCCACTATGAAAGTTTTGTCCTGCAACTGGTTTTAAAAGTGAAAGTGACACACCTCCGCTACCATGAGTCAGCAACCCCTGCAACGTTGCAAGTGTGTGTCAAAAAACCTTCTTTGAGGGAGTGGACATAGAAAAAAAATTGCAAGTTACAAAATGTGGTCCAAATAATGGGATCTGTAACTGATTTAAATTAATAAAATAATTTCGCTTCCACCCGGTAAATGTAGTAAACCGTACAATTACATGTTTTCTCGCAAGATGGTATATTAGATCGATAATGCCACTCACGATCTCTTGCGGAGGAATTTGATACTGCGTAACAAGTTGAAATACCTAGTTCCCGATAAGCGATCCATGCAGTTATTGATATCACCTTGACTCGGTAGCCGACTACGTTACTTTAGTAACCGTTAACGGAATTACTAGTTACTTTTTATTCTTTGCTTTAATAACTGTTATTGGGTAACTAGTTTCTTTGCATTCATTACTTAAATAACCGTTATAGGGTAACTAGTTACTTTTTATTCGTGCCTTTGTAACTGTAATTGGGGAAACTAGTTACTTTATAGTCGTTACTTTGTAACCATCATTGGGTAACTAGTGACTTGTGTTCGTTACTTTTGTAACCATTATTGGGTAACTAGTGACTTTGTGTTCTTACTTTTGTAACCGTCATTGGGTAACTAGTGACTTTGTGTTCGTTACTTTTGTAACCGTCATTGGGTAACTAGTGACTTTGTGTTCGTTACTTTTGTAACCGTTATTGGGTAACTAGTGACTTTGTATTCGTCACTTTTGTAACCGTCATTGGGGAAACTAGTGACTTTGTGTTCTTACTTTTGTAACCGTCATTAGGTAACTAGTGACTTTGTATTCGTTACTTTTGTAACCATTATTGGGTAACTAGTGACTTTGTGTTCGTTACTTTTGTAACCGTTATTGCGGAAACTAGTGACTTTGTATTCGTTACTTTTGTAACCGTCATTGGGTAACTAGTGACTTTGTGTTCGTCACTTTTGTAACCGTCATTGGGTAACTAGTGACTTTGTGTTCGTCACTTTTGTAACCGTCATTGGGTAACTAGTGACTTTGTATTCGTTACTTTTGTAACCGTCATTGGGGAAACTAGTGACTTTGTGTTCGTCACTTTTGTAACCATTATTGGGTAACTAGCGACTTTGTGTTCGTTACTTTTGTAACCGTCATTGGGTAACTAGTGACTTTGTATTCGTTACTTTTGTAACCGTTATTGGGTAACTAGTGACTTTGTATTCGTCACTTTTGTAACCGTCATTGGTGAAACTAGTGACTTTGTGTTCTTACTTTTGTAACCGTCATTGGGTAACTAGTGACTTTGTATTCGTTACTTTTGTAACCGTTATTGGGTAACTAGTGACTTTGTATTCGTTACTTTTGTAACCGTTATTGCGGAAACTAGTGACTTTGTATTCGTTACTTTTGTAACCGTCATTAGGTAACTAGTGACTTTGTGTTCGTCACTTTTGTAACCGTCATTGGGTAACTAGTGACTTTGTGTTCGTCACTTTTGTAACCGACATTGGGTAACTAGTGACTTTGTGTTCGTCACTTTTGTAACCGTCATTGGGTAACTAGTGACTTTGTGTTCGTCACTTTTGTAACCGTCATTGGGGAAACTAGTGACTTTGTATTCGTTACTTTTGTAACCGTCATTGGGTAACTAGTGACTTTGTATTCGTTACTTTTGTAACCGTCATTGGGTAACTAGTGACTTTGTATTCGTTACTTTTGTAACCATTATTGGGTAACTAGTTAATGTTTCCTTTCCTTGTGAAACCGTTATATTACGGTAATTCTTACGCTATTATCTGCCCATCCTGCTGGTAAAGTAACGTTTTCTCCAGCTTAGTTGGCATAGAGAGGGGAAGTGGGGAGACAAGTAATGCGTGAAAGTCACGATGGTGTCGCCAACTGCAACATTTTTATCGCCGCTCAGTGTGTACATGTTGTATTACCTGGCTCTGTTGTAGTAGGTACTGCATATAAAACAATTGACGGTGTTGTCGCTGTATATTGCTTATTCAGTTTTATTTTCCGCCGCCGCTGCGTCTGAAACTGTGCTGTTAAAATACACGGGACAACCTTTCACCTTTCCTTGGCGATGCAAAGCAATAACTGCAAGAGCGTCACAACTCCTCTACACTCAACTTCGAGATTTAAGTTCAAGCTAAATGGCCAAAATTGTCAAAATGTAACGTTCATGCTCCCTAAAATAACTGCTTCACACGTCAAAAATAGCACTTTAGCGGAGTGATAAACAAAATTCACGTGGCAGTGACCAGTCATACCAACTTTAACAGGGTCTTGAAAATACTTGATCATGAAATAAGAAATATAAGCCAACATTGCTTTTATGTAAACTTTACCAACATTTAAAAAAGAAACAATTCATCATTTAAAATTGCGCATAAGAAAAGCGATTTGTTTACAAAAATGTTTGATATCAACATTTTCTTTTCAATAATAGTAGATTATGATACAAGGGATAAAAGTAGGGCTTTATTTTGCGAGTAGGATGTTCGCGAAACGAATATCGTAGACCGAGTTTCGCAATAAAACACTTAACACGTGTGGTAGATACTATTTGTTAGACAGCGCTCGAATTTGTAAAATATCAATAATATTATATTGATTCCTGAAACTAATAGAAACAAGAGAATGGCATTAAAAAAGCGAGTTGTCAGATGTTTTGCTGATTCGTCAGCAGTCGTTTAAATGAAATTATTTTCAACATGTTTTGTCTTACACCAGACAATGAAGCGATCAAATGCTGTATCATATTGCTTTCTAGAAGTACTTGTAGTGTTATTCTTTCTGCTGCTTCTGTAATTTCACTTCCATTTCAGTTTCTTCTGAATTCATAGTTTCCGGCATTTAATCTTTATAAGTTGGATAAACGGGTAAGAAAGATCAAAGAAAGCTGCCAATATAGCGAACAGGTTAGCTCTACAACGAATTGAAGGGCTATTCTGCTCTTAGACGGTGGGCATTGAAAGTGCTTATAAAAGCAAAAGGAAAGTGAATAAATTACCTTAAGAGGAGTTTAGAAGTAGATATGATCTCTTCAACAGCTGGTGCCCACCTGCCCGCCCCTGTTAGGTCTTTTACTTATAAAGGAAAATCGGGTTATGAACACAACAAACGTAGCAATTTTTTTCGCCAAAGGACATGCAAAATGGGAACTGCCAACCTAAATAAAAAGTGAAATCCGCTAAATATGTGATGTTCTGCGAAGGTGAATCATTCGAGTTTTAGACGCGCAGATACCTCGCAAATGCTACACACCTCTCCTTCTAAACAGCATCCCTCGGCTACGCTTTGAGGCTGAGTAACTTACGGGCATTAGTTTTTCATATGTTGCCAGCATTCTGTTAGAGCTAGCGTATGACTTAGTGACATCTGTAGGACATATAAGACACCACCTACCGGCCAACTAAGAGCAGAATGTCCAACTGAAGTATGACGATTTGTATTGTGAACAGATAATGGGAGCGCCATGAGAAATTAACAATATAAAAAGACAATGAAAAGTAAAACCTAATCAAACCAAGTCGAGTTATTAAACATGTGTAAAATACAAAGTGTAATTGCCATGTGATTGGACTTGAAACTAAAGTTGGTCACAATGAAGATTATCGCACTCGTGTGCACTGTATTAGAAGTTCTACTTTTAGGTCATGCTGTCTAAAAATTAGTTTTAAACGAGTATTTGGAGCCGTAGCGGCTCGTGAGTATACTGTGACGCGGGAGCTCAGTGCCAGGCATTCGGAGATAAACATAAGTCGCGCTCTCGCCCGGCGTAAACACCAGAAGCGCTATCGGCAGATAACCAGAGTCTTCTGGAAGTTTCCTTCCCCCCTCCTGCAGAACCTGTGTCGATAGTTATAGAATGTTATCTAAAGATTCCATTGGCTGTATAAGCGAGCATTCTCGTGAAAAGTGTCGGTCAGTGAGTGAGTAAGCGCGTTTCTGCTACGTCAAGTGCGGTTCTCCGAGTGAGTTAGTGATGACTGATGTGACGTGCTTCTGCGGAGCGAGAGATTATACAAGTCTTGTGTTCGACTCCCAGAGAGTGAACCGTACGAAAGAAGAGGCACGTCACAAAGAAAGCGAAGTGACGTGGAAATTGAATTAGTTCACGTTACTAAGTGAAGTCCCAGTGAAAGTTTCGAAACACTGAACAAAGTCACAATACATTTTAGGTGCTCACAAAATTTTAGTCAGATAGCCTTGAAAATGTGAAATAGGATCTGCTGCTTAATCACTAACTGATATAACTGCAGCCGCTCCCAACAACAACAACAATAATACATAAGTTGTCTGATAAAAACAAGGGATACTTGTTACTGTGCACACAATCAAGTACAGTGTGTTAGGTCAAGAACGAAGTAAATTGTAGTTGAGAGTATGGATGGCCTGGCATAAGTGCGAGAAGTTTCCACGCTCGTGCCGTAGTGCTACCACCTATTGGCATTAACGTAAAACTGTGCTCGTGGTATGGAAAAACAGCGTGGGAGAAACTTCGTGCACGACCCGTATGTATTTGGCCCACACCAGTTGCGCATGTGCAAAACGTCCTTAAAACGTGCACAAACCAAGATGTGCTACCGACTCTGTTACCATATTTCATCGAGTTTAGAATTAAATAGCCGATAAACGTAACATTTAATAGCATTCAAAGAAAAAGTAACCAATAAATCCGTAAGGTGTCAAAAGATAGGGTCTTGATGTGCAGCAATCGCCACTGATTTGGACCGTGGTAAGGAAGCTTTCAGTGTGTTTGTCAGTATCACATCTTCGTTCACGAGAGAAACACGCCAGTCTTTAAATGTGCCGAGATTTTGTTGGCAGAGGCTCCGATTCAATGTTTCTGGTTCGGATTGAAATTTCCTCGGAATCTTCAGTCACAAGCTTGTTCTTCAGAAAGGAGCGTTAGAATAAGCACTGCTGCATCTCGTATTGTACGGTCAACGCTTCTTAGGAGGCGTTGGTACGGTTCATAGCGTAGGATTCAGTCAACAAATGACTGACTATGGACTTGTATTACGATCTGCGGTTAAAAGTTAGGTTTTCTAACTTCTAGTTATTTCTATCTGTTGGCTACAGGGAGTATTATTGCGAACATTATTACGAACGAAAGGTAACTTCCGGTAGTTAACCTGGAATTTAAGAATTTGGTATGGTTGGCAACATTTTCGTGCTTGATTTCAACCTAGGTGTAAACTTATAACATATACACTGCCGTTTGTGAAAATTACGACACCAAGAAAGAAATTCCCGAATAACTCCAAACTTGGTGGAAGTGTAGAAGAGTGTGCAAGCAATAAGTGATTCGGTTTACAGAGAGATGGGGTACACGTAGGCCGAGCAGAGCCCCCTCGTGTCGGTCCGACAAGGTCAGTGTGGCGCCCAGTGTAGTCAGTGCAGAGCTGTCAAACAAGGTGGAAACAATAAGAAGAGTGCCAGTATGACTCGTCGACGTCAAAGGGAGCCATATCGGCATGTGAGCGAGTTCGAACGGGGCAGAATGATCGGTCTCCGGGAAGCGGGTTTGTCATACCGTGACATTTCGGCTCGTACAGGGCATGCTGCTACGACAGTGATGCGTGTGTGGAAGCAGTGGATAGATGCTGCAGCGAAGAGCGGGTACTGGACCACGACCACAGCACGGGATGACCGTCATCTCGTCCGCATGGCTATAGCGGACCGTACAGCTTCATCCACAGTGTTGGCTCGACGCTGGAGCACTGCAACAGGTGTGAACTTGTCTGCATCAGCGGTTCGTCGCCGGCGGTACCGTGGTGAGCGCAACCTGGAGGGCGCCATTGGTTACAACAACCGATCTCGCCTCCTACGAATTGAGGACACTTTGAACAGCAATCGGTACCTAACGATGGTTGTAGAGCCTGAGGTACTCCCCTGCTTCAGGCATCTCCACAGGCCACATTTCAACAGGACAATGCCCGACCACATATTGCGAGGAATGCACACGCCTTCTTGATACCATTGCTTCCCTGACCTGCACGTTCGCCTGAATATGGTTGGTCGGCACCTGGTGCGTCACGGTCCTCCAGTAACCAGTGTCAGGATTTGTGGGCTCGAATACAAACTGCCTGGAGGGAAATCCCTCAGGAACTTATTCAGAACCTTTATGATTCAATGCCACGGCGTATAGCAGCTCTAATTGCAGCACATGGAGGCCACACCAAATACTGAATATTAGAGCTCAAAGGTCATGTATAGATTTGAAAAGTTTGTCATTTGTTACTTGTCATGTACCTAACCTGAGGATTAAATTCATTGAATTCATGCGTTTCCTTCTTGGTGTTGCAATTTTCATAAACGGCAAGTGTATTTAGGGTCAACTTTCTGCTGTAATTTTCTTAAGTTCTCCATCTGATTTCTGTGTAGAATAAAATGTAAAGTTTCTGTTAAGTTAGTTTGAGAAATTTCGTGATCAATGCTGGATGCATTCAGGAACGTAATAAAGCATACTTGTTAAAATTACGTTAGGTAGCGGCACATTTCTAAGGGTTAATGTAGTTCTTGGATGTAGTGCAGCGTAGTTTGGAAATAAGTTAGATTATTTTAGAGTATTAGGTTACGTGGGATTTCACTCTCGATATGATTTAGGTTAATGGAAACATAGATTTTGCATATAGCATAAGAACGCGTTGATAGTGGAGAATGTTGGAGACACTCTTGATTCTAACACTTATTGTATTAGTGTAGCTGTTAAAACATTGGAAACTGATTAGAACAGAAATGAAACCGTTTACCTGATATACAAGTGTCGTACTCGGGTCCTTGATGGTACGGAGGTATTGGCCATAAGGTTACATTTCAGAAACAATTTGACAAGTGTGTTGAATTAAAACAAAATACTGTAAACTCAGGAAGTGGTTGTGTTGCTGCTGCTATAAATTATTACAGAGCATAAGTGTGATAGAAAATGGAACAATTTTCGTTAACCTGAATCATTTCCCAACTTCCTCATTCCTCTCCTTGAATTTATTTTTTTTTCGAGATGTTATTCCTATTGTATAAGCTTTCACCTCGACATCGCTGCAAAACGAATAAAACATTTCAGAATATTAGGTAAATTATATAGGTTTCGCTGTTAACATGCGCTATAGTGTGAATATGTCGCGGTTACTTCGTGTTATCTTATTTGCTGAGCGCCTGTTATTGTTTTACTATTTTGAATTTTGAGTTCTTTGTCCTCCGGCTAGCTATTATTACCCAGTCGAGCAAATCTCTTAAACACGGTGTGTAAACGGAAAGGAGTTGTTACTAAAAGATAACACTGATAAACGAATTTGTTTTTACACTTTTATTGCCGTCACACTTTATTAATTTCACTGATTTACTTTTGATACACGTCTGACTGAAACTGTCACATTTTCGAATGTAATTATAATCACTTATTTACCGCAATTATTAATTTGCGTATTTCACATTTTATAACTAGCTTTACGACGCGAGAGATTCTGTAGAACTGTGCGACGTGTAACGCGTGAATGATTCTCTTAAACTGTGCGACGTGTAACCCGTGGATGATTCTGTCAAACTGTGCGACGTGTAACCCGTGAACGATTCTCTTAAACTGGGCGACGTGTAACGCGTGAATGATTCTCTTAAACTGGGTGACGTATAACGCGTGAATGATTGTGATGAACTGAGCAATACTTGTCTCTGGCTTCATATATTTGTACTCACTCACCCCGATATGCCTAAACATTATAACAGAGCTGCTATTGCTTAATAAAGCGCGCTAACATTAGCGTCTATTTTTATATCCAATCAAAATTACGAACACATATGCTCTAGGGAAAATATTCCCTCCATTTCTAAAGAAAAACGCACTACTCGACGTCATTTGCTTGTCTCTTCTAATTAATAAACAACTCGCCCCCTCGCTACATTGTTACTTGCTCCTATTGTCAGTTTCAGTGAGGCCGTGTAAACTTATTTCCTAACAATGCTTATAATTAACAAACATCTCAAATCATTGTCATACACTAATTGTTAATTTACACTACAATCACACTGGCTTTTACAAGCTTGTGATATAAAATAGTGCCTCAAATTGAGTTTAACAAGTGCTTATGTTAGGGAGAAAACCTTAAAAAATGGATAGCCTATGTTAAGTAGGATTTCGCTGTTAATTTAGTCGTATAGATTAGTGTTAAATTAAATTGAGTTTTATTTATGGACGCTTTTTAACTACTATGTTCCTTAGCGTCCCATTCTATATTGGGCGTGAAAGACAGGGAATTTTGCTCACAGGCCTCTTTAGCAGGCTTGAGGTTCTTTTACGTGCCGTAAATCTACGACACGGGACCACCGGCTTTACTTCCCTTCCGAAGGAACCATGCTAAGGATTTTTACGCCCGAAAAAATCCATCGCTCTCCGTCGGGTTTAAACCCGCGACCTCGGGAACTGGAGGCTAGCAAGGTAACCCCTACACCATGGAGGATGACTAGATTAGTGTGAAAATATGTTGGGTGATTTCGGAGTGATAACTTATATGGATTTTTGCTTTCGGTTTCCTATAGGCTATTAGGAAAATAACACATTTTGGAGTGTAACGTTAAGTTTCGCTGTTATAGCTTACTTCCAAAACAGGTTAAATGCACGAATATCAATTACGTTATACATTTAAGCAAATATTACTGCCATTCACGATAGAAGAAAACAATAGGCAAACTATGTCTAAAACATCTGATGTGTTAGAATCGCATGACTTTCCCTACTCTTCTACAAACTATTTTTACAGAGACTTATTCTCCATCTACTCTCTGTTAATCAAGATAAACATTTTAGAAACTATCTTATTGCTAATTTTCATGTAGATGTAAGGGGAATATGGTAGGTTTTAAGCGATAGTCAAATATTTTAACGCTGGTTGCTATGTGGAGCATTCCATTCTATTTGCATGTCCAGGAAATAAAAAAGCTAATAACGAATTCCCATTGAGAAAAAGTATAAGTACTGGAAAATTTAAAAAAAAATTAAAAATGTTCCGTGTAAAGAGCGAGGGATTTTGTGAAAACATACAACACCGGAAATGTATGTTTTGAGGTGCCCTGAATCCAAATAAAGCATTTTTGGAAACATGTCCGTGTGTATGTCGTGTGTGTGTGTGTGTGTGTGTGTGTGTGTGTGTCTGTGAACAGCATAACTCAAAAACGGAAAGTCGGATAAACACCAAACTTGGTATTTAGGTTCAATATTTTCCAGGGATGCGACATGAAAGCTTGCACGAAAATCCCCGCACCCCAAACCACCCCTTACATGGAACATGTTTCGAAAATTTTTATTTTCTCAAAAGCGGCTCTAACGATTTTTATTAAAGCATCATATGTTTAAGACATTTTTATGGCAAATAAAATGTACATATCGAATTTTCTGGCGATGTCCCCAAAAGTCCTCTTCATTCTGAACGACTTTTGCATAACTGGTAAACCGCAAGTGATAGACAAAATTTGACTACACAAAAAATGTAGATCTCGTTAAAACTGAGAATTCGTGGTTCTTTTTTATGTTCTTGACATGCAAAGAGAATTACATTTTACACATAGTGACCAGTTCTAAAAATATTTGACTATCGCTTAAGGCGTACTATGTTCCCCTTGTTTTGTAATTGCAAGGGCAATATAGAAATACAGTATCCTTTAAGCATATACATATCTCTTAATAGCTGGTTGCTAGGTGCAGCACCATTCCCTTTGCCACAGATTAACACTGCATATCTAAGACAAACAAATAACGAATTCCTATTTGAGAAAAAGTATAAGTATTGGAAAATTTAAGGGAATAACAAGCAATATCTCGAAAATGGTTCACTCAAAAAAAAAATGTATGACATAAATTGTGTATTTTAACGCGATCTACATTTTTGTGTAGTAAAATTTTGTCCATCTCTTATGGTTTACCAGTTATGAAGTCGTTCACAATGAAGAATACTTTTGGAGACATTCCCAGAAAATTCGAGATTTATATTTTATTTGTCATGAAAATATCTTAAACTTATGGTAATTTATTTAAAATCGTTAGAGCCATTTTTGAGAAAATTAAAATTTTCGAAAAATGTTCCATGTAAAGGGTAATCTGGGGTGGGGGGAATTTTCTTGAAAACCTTCGTGTCGCATCTCTGGAAGATACTGAACCTAAATACCAGGTTTGGTGTTTATCCGACTGTTCCTTTCTGAGTTATGATGTTCACAGATAAGACACACACACACATACACACGGACATGTTTCCAAAAATGCTTTATATGCATTCAGTGCACCTCAAAACATTTATTTCATGTGAAATCTCGGTATCGAATTTTTGGGTGGAATGCAATACTTCCCCTACTTACTATACGTAGTAGAGAAAGTAAAAAGTCTGATATGATACATTCACATGATTTTCTCTACCCTCTATCGTTTATTAGTGGTATAAAAATAATCTCAGTAAAGCTTATTTTTCTATATACTTCATTTTAATCCAAATAAACCTTTGTAGAAATAGTTACATTACACTTTTTGCTATAGATACAAAGGGAACAGCGAGTCAAATGTTTAACAACTGGACACTATATGCTGGCCTTAAAATTCCATACTGTTTCCATGACATCGTGAGAAACAACTGAATGTCGACAGGACTTTAAGATAATGACTAAGTTATGAAAAATTCGAACCTTTAATAACGGAATTCTCAGAAATGGCTTATGCCACGATAAACGTATTTAAAATAAATTGCGTGTTTTAAGGAGAGATGCATATCTTGTGTAGTACTTTTCGTCTATCACTTAACGTTTACCGGTTATACAAAATTCCTTCCGAATGAAGAGGACTTTACAGGCTATTCCCGGGAAATTCAAGATATATATTTTATTTGTATGTACACATTTTTAATATATATGGTATTTTAATCAAAATCGTTACAGCCATCTTTTAGAAAATAATAAATTTCGAAAAACGTTTCATGTAAAGGGTAGTTTGAAGTGGAGGGATTTTGTTGAAAATTGTGTCGCGTCTTTGGAAGATATTGAACATAAGCATCAAGTTTGTTATTTATTCGACTCTTCGTTTTTATGTTATGGTGTCACAAAACATATTTCTGGTGAAATCTGGTATCGAATTTTTTGGTAGAAAGCAATACTTCCCCTACTTAGTATACGCAGCAGAGAAAGTAAAAGTAAAAATGTCTTTTTTTTATTAGTTATTCATGAGACTTCAAGACAGTTATTTTCGGTGAAATCTCGATATCGAATGCAATACCTTCGCTACCTGCTACACGCGGTAGAGAAAGTAAACATACGTTTTAGTAAGAATACTTTATAGAAGAGTGGTTAGAGAAGGTGACGTGAATGTAACACAGCTTCACTACAGTGACTCTGGTTTCCTTTAGTTAGGTTAATGTACAGTATTTCAAACCATAAGGGTTAAATAGCATCCCCGTTTAGAAAATCCAATGCAGTAAGCAGATGTGTGTGTCCATTGTTTCCTGCGACGAGGCTGGCTCGAGTTTATCGATTGTTATCGCGCGAGGCAGCTATTCAGAGAGGCAGGGTGTTCGTGTGCCTTATCAAACTTAATGGCGACTTGATCATCCCATCGAATCTACCGAGCAACAGCGAGCTACTAGACAACCAACCGTTGCAAACACTTTATTATTACAATGTTCAAAGTCGTGCATAATTGGGTCTTTATAGCAACCATGACGTAATAGATCTGATGAAACGACTTGCCCTACGTTGGAGCGTTAGCAACTATGAAGGTTTAAATAATTTAATTTACCTCCCCCCGTTCTTTATGAAATTATTGTACAATGATCTATAAGATGTTTATGGTGAATTGTGCCCTTTATCCCTTATAATCGTAATTTTGTACAGCAAAATTGAGTTATTTCTGGACGCTCTTTAACTGCTGTGGTCCTTAGCGTCCCATTCTATATTGGGCGTGAAAGACCGGTAATTTTGCTCAGAGGCCTCTTTATCAGGCTTGAGGTTCTTTTATGTGCCGTAAATCTACGACACGGAACCACCGGTTTTACTTCTCTTCTGAAGGAAGTCATGCTAAGGAGTTTTACACCCGAAACAATCCATCGCCCTCCGCCGAGTTTGAACCCGCGGCCTCAGGAACTAGAGGATAGCATGGTAACCACTACACCACGGATGACAACATTTTGTACAGCCACGACTGTTCCTAATAACATGAAAAATGACGTGAAACATCTGACTTGCACAACCTTCCCCCTTCCAGCTTCTGGAAATGTTGCATAGCATATAAGTATCCTTTGGCGGTGGAACAATCATCGGTCGGAATGGTCGAGTAATGTTTTAGATAACACAGTAGGTACCTTCTGTTTTGTCCCGTAGTTATTTAATAACTTCAGATAATGCAGAAGCCCTTAACATTAGGTAATAGTTAGGCCAATATTTAAACATAAGGGGAGTAAAAAGACATAGAGAATTATAGGCCAATTACTCTGTTCTGCGATAAAAAAAAAGTAATGGAAGGTTTATATATAATACAGTTGCAAAGTTATCTTAAAACTAGATGTTGTATGAAAATGGCAATATGGATTTCAAAAGCACAAGTCAACCATAAATGCGATTGAAAAGGCAAATAATATAATTGTAAATGCAATAAATGACCATGAATCAGTGGTGGCTATCTTCATAGATTTATCAAATGCCTTTGATTGTATGAATATAAAAATATTACTAAATAAATTACAAACATGTGGTATTCGAGGTTTAGCGCTGGATTACATATCAACATATCTGGAAAATCGAGCACAATGTCTCAAAATAAATCATCTAAATACAAATATAAAGTCTGATTTCAAAATAGTAAAGCAAGGGGTTCCGGAAGGTTCAAAATTGGGGCCATTTTTATTTCTTGTATATATATATATATATATATATATATATATATATAAATGAAATTTTTAAGGTCATACAAGCAAATGGAGGCATCGCAATTGGATATGCAGGCGACATGACTGTCAATTAAAGGTCAAACAGCAAAAGAGGTTGAAATTAGAGCAAATTCAATTTTAAAAATTATAAAACAATATGCTAATTTAGATATGATAATAAATACACAATAGACAGCATGTATTAGCTTTGAATTTACAAAACTTAACCCGAGTAGTATTAAACTAAGTATAGATGGGGAAAACATATCAGAAATAAATTGCACTAATTTTCTTGGAGTAATAATTGATAAACATTTAAATTGGCAATCTCATGTAGCATCAATTAGAAAAAAGATAAATAAGGGAATTTATGTAATGGAAACAATTAACTAAAATAATGGACAATAAAACAATGAAACAGGTCTATTATGCTTTTATATATTCGCATGTAAGATATGGAATTACGTTATGGGGAAATATTGCAGCAAGAGAAATGGATAAAGTCTTTAAACTGCAAAAAAAGCTATTAGAATAATAAGCAAAATGGAAAACAAACAAACTTGCAGGGGGGTATTTAAGAATCAAAACTTGTTAACAGTGCCATGTATGTATATATACATATACATATATATACATAAGAGGAGGGATGGAGGGATTTTATTAAAAATCTTCCTGCCGCAACTTTGGAAGATATTGAACCTAAATACAAGTTTGATATTTAGCTGACTTTTTTAGGCTATGCTGTTCACAGACACACAGAAAACACACGGACATGTTTCCAAAAATACTTTTTTTGGATTCAGGCGTCTCAAAACATGTATTTCCGGTGAAATCTCGGTATCGAATTTTTGGGTGGAATACAATACTTCCCCTACTTACTATACGTAGTAGAGAAAGTAAAAATAATATCGATTTACAGTTGAGAAGAGTGTAATGTATCTAAAAAGCCAAACAAATAAGAAGGAATGTCTTGGAAATGATAAAGGTCCCCTCCCCCAAAAATTATTTGACATGCTGTGTGCTTTGACGAGATCTACATTTTTTGTGTAATAAGATTTTGTCTATCCCATACGGTTTATTAGTTTTTGAAACACGCACAATAGTTTCCAAGAAAAATTGTCAAACATTTTTCAATATGTGACAAGATTGGACAAGACTTGACAATGTCATAAATGTGTATTTACAAGTTGTCTTTTTTCAAACTGAAACCCTTCAGAACACATTAATAAATAATTTATCAGGCACAAAGCAATTTACAGTATAACAGTTTGCAATGAAATGCTGTTCTATACCAATATTATGTAACACTTTCACGTATTATATCAAATGAAATCGCTTTACGATTATGGAATACAATGGAAATAACACCAACTGATAGGTTAACCGCACTATATAACGTTTTAGTTCGGAAATGTACCTGGCAATTATTTCTTCATCTGCTTCGTCTTGTGGTTCTAGACATACGGACATGACCATCAGTTCGCATACAACATACCTTGCCTGGGTAGTCATTTTTGTTTACTTTTCGCTTTCAGCCATGTTGCAGATTTCGTGACGCACTGTAAATACTGGCATTTCATTGGCTAAAGCCATCAAATCATTGTCAAATCTTTGATGGTTTAAAGCATGTCCTTATTTGTTTTCAAGACTTTCAGAGTTTAAAAGTATGGAAGCAATTTGACAAGAAAAGTTGTAAACTTGTGACAACTCTTGAAAAGGTCCTGTAAAGTATCGAATTTGACAAAAATTTGTCGCAGTTCTCGATATCTTGTGTTATCTTATTTGTTGGGCGCTTATTGTTTAATTATTTTTAAATTTGGCTTCTTTGTCCTCTGGCTAGGTATTATAACTCGGTCGAGCACGTGTCTCTAAGAAGGGTGTGTAAACGGAAAGGAGTTGTTGCTAAAAGACAACACTGATAAAAAAATCTGATTCTAGACTTTTATTGCCGTCACACTTAATTAATAATTCACATATTTAACCTTTATACACGCCTGACTGAAACTGTGATATTTCTGAATGTAACTACAGTCGTTTTAGTTGCCGCGCACCAATTACTTTGCGTACTTTACATTTTTGTAACTAACTCTGCGACGTGCACCTCGTGAGAGATTCTTCAGAACTGTGCGACACTTGCTTATGGCTCGAGAATATATACTCCTTCACCTCGAATTGCCTAAACATTATAATATAGCCCCTATTGGTTACCAAATTGCGTCCACTTTAGCGTCTGTTTTGGTCAGGCAATCACTACTACTAACATATATGCCCTAGGGAAGATATTCCCTCCATTTCTAAAAAAAAGGCACACTACCCTGACGTCATTTGTATATCTCTTCCTTGTGATAAACAACTCACCCCCTCGGTTTATTGTTACTCACTTCTATTGTCACTTTCAGTTAGGCCGTTTAAACTTATTTCCCAACAATACTTATGGCTAACAAACATCTAAAATCATGTACATACAATAATATTAATGTACACTACAATCACTCTGACATTCACAGCATGTTGTTATATAAAACATTGCCTCAAATTTGATCGTGTGCAAGGGGCTTTAGAGACTTCTTTGGAAAGCGTTCGAATGATGCACCAATTTCGTCAATTTTTTCCTCACGGCCGGTGTTGTTAGTATATTACGACATCTGTTCCGGGCTTGTAGGCCGTGGTCGAACAATAAAGCTATTAAAAACATGACTTTTCGCCCTCAGCTGTGGAGGACATCCTCAGAAGAGAAGAGTGGGCAAGAACTGCTTAACTTTGTTCTACGCCCACGGCCTACAAGCCCGGAAAAGATGTCATATTTTACTAATTTTTGCTACGTCTTTTTCGCTTCTTATGTTTAACGATCCTGTTGCCCTATTAACCAGACATCTTACAGTACCTCCATTCGGAAAACTGGAATATCAGGAAATGTCTACATGTATAATAAATAATGGAAGCATTGCATTCCACCCAAAAATTCTATACGAATATTTCACCGGAAATACATGTTATGAGGCACCTAAATCCATATAAAGCAGTCTTTGGAAACAATTCCGTGCGTGTATCTGTGTGTCTGTGAACACCATAACTCAAAAATGAAAAGTCGGATCAATACCCAACTTGGTATTTTGGTTCAATATCTACCAAAAGTGCGACACGAAGATTTTCAACAAAATATTCCACCCCAAACTAGGGTTCACATGGAACATTTTTCGAAATTTTTGATTTTCTAAAAAACTGCTCTAACGATTTTGATTAAAGTAGCATATATTAAAGATATTTACATGACAAATAAAATGTGTATCTTGAATTTTCTGGGAACAGCCTCTGAAGTTCACTTCATTCGGAAGGAATTACATATAATCTTGTATAACTAGTAAACCGTAAGCGTCAGAAAAAAAAGTACTACACAAAAAATGTAAAACTTCTTTAAAACACACAATTTATTTAATATAAGTTTTATTTTCTGCCATAACCCATTTCTTAGATATCTCTTATTAAAGGTTCGAATTGTTCATTTATTGGTCATTGTCTTAAAGTCCTGTCAACATTCAGTTGTTTCTCGCGATGTCATGGAAACAGTATGGAATTTTAAGGCCAGCATATAGCGTCCAGTTGTTAAACATTTGACTATCGCTGTTCTCTTTGTATCTATAACGGAATGTGTAATGTAGCTGTTTCTGTAAAGGTTTATTTGGATTATTTATAAGTATAAACTTTAAGCGTCAATTTTTCAGTAGACATTTCAGTGAACCAATAAGACAAGAACAGCAACAATGATAAGAATGTTGTAAAGTAATTCACACAACACATGTTTCGATAAGCTTTCAGTTTTGAGATGAACAATAAACAAACTCTAGTCTTTATAGCATGGACAGAAGGTCATGTAAAGTTCATGAGCCATTATGTAAGAAACTATGTAAGTTAAACGGAATGAAATTCTTGCAGCACGTAGATGTAAGTTCACTGACCTACTTTTATGCAATAACTGTGTTTATTAAGGAAGATAACGTCAGTTTTTTAGTTATACCATCCTTTGATTAAAACTTCTCAGCAATTGGTTTTTTTTTAAATTAGCCAACCATTTTATTAACACCAAAGTAGATCGACAACAACACTTAGGTATTTTGTTTTGTGATCCTAAACTTTAATTTACCTATCTTCAATAGTTTCGGAGAAAACGTGTCATTTTATTACAAAATGTCTTTTACAGAAAAAACTTTCAAAGCAAAAACGGAGAAGACAAACTCATAAATATTTTGCAAAGAAAGAAACCACATGGCTTCAGCACACAGAAGCTGCCATACTTAACAGTAGTACCAATTTGTAGAGCAAAACATCCCCTAAAAGATGGGCTAAAGTTTACCTTTGTACTCCCAAGCGTCCAGCAGTTATGATTTGTTTTCTGTGAAGTGTTGCAGAATTCACAGTACAAAATGGCAGATGTAGAAGCATTTTTAAAAATAAAAGTTTTGTGTCTACAATGATAATATGTAAGGGATGGGAAGTTAATACATTAATTTAAACCAGTCACATTTTCTAACTTCCGCTCTTTTTTCTATGACCATTTCCTACGCAGATATTTTAGGTTTTTTGAGAGCATAAAATAGACACCTGGCAACGTTGAAGAGTTTGCTGACCCATGGTAGCGGGGGTGGTGTCATTTTTAAAACCAGTTGCAGGACACCACATTAACAGGTTTCACTTTCGCTTTCACAGTGGTGTGTGTCTCATGAGCGTAAACAAACAAACGTTTCGTGTCTGCTACCTCCTAATAATTGCACCTAAATCTTCCACTGACACATTTTATATCATAAACTCAGAATCTAATATTTTTATCAGCTCGTTCAACATTAAACTTAAATACGTTTTGCAATTGATACTGGTGTATTGTCTTTCTGACATATAAACACAAATCAACAACATCGTTAGGCCCTTATTGGACGCTGAAGGAATTCCTTCCATTTCACAATGTTGTAGTGGAGGACAATAGTGTGCCAGTTGTGCTTGTTATTTCGCTAAAACATTACATCAGCATTTCGATTAAGATACGTGTGGAAAACCAAATCTGTGGTCAACCTACAGACAAAGTGAAGTAGGCTATGTTTTGTTAAGTCCGGAAGCCAGTTCAAATTGCGTGACCTGCCGAGTTTTACAGCCACATTACTTCTGAAAAAAGGTTTTGGGAATATCCTTTTAACTGATTAATTATTTCAAAACTCTGTGTGATGCCACATAATTACTACCGCAACTATGTCAGAGACAGCTTAGTCTACTCATCTTATAAGTAACACGCATCTTCATACATTCTTGTTGAATCTAATTTGGAACAAAAACTATTTGATTTGAAACCGGTGCTTATAGAATCAAACGCTATTATAATTTTTGTTTGTAATACTTCTATGAAGTAAATTTTGAAAGGATTGCAAAAGTGAAAAATTTTGGGCGCTTTCCATTTATTTCTCCCCTTTAAAGGCGGAGTTTTCGAACGGCGGAATGCCGAAGATGTCGTGCAACAACTGGGATAATATCCTGGCAGACTAGCTCGCTTGCGGCGTCTCTCCACAGTTGGTAGAGACAAAGGATTTGATTTTCCGCACTTATGTGAGGAGAGAAGAATAAAACTTTGGTGGTAGCAGTACAAAGGACTGAAATATTAACGTCTCTTGAGATACACAGACAGATGTACCCCTGACCTTTTAGCAGTCGTTACCACCATCAAAAGCAAAGTTTCGTATCTGATATGCCTCGCAGGTATTCACAACATTCTGTGCTCGTGGCTTTCTCTATCCGTGCCAATTCATGCTGATTCTTACAGAAGCTGATTCTTCTATTTACTTTCATTACACATTTCGTCATGAACAAGAGAAACAAACCGCATTCGGGAGGTCCCGGGTTCAAATCCGTTGGTCGACCAATCAGACTGTTTTTTTCCTATTTTCCCTCAGCCCTCAAGGTAAATACCGGATCAGATATATAATACCGCGACCCAAAGGTCCAACTTATATCTAAAACAATAATAAACCTGAAAGAAACAGAATATACAGTTGCCTAACACTAACGTCTCTGTGGATACATGTCGAAACTGCCGTCTACCCGTCATATATAGAAGCAGAGGTACAGTTGCCTAACACTAAGGTCTCTGTGGATTCGTGTCGAAACTGCCTTCTACCCGTCATATATAGAAGCAGAGATACAGTTGCCTAACACTAAGGTCTCTGTGGATTCGTGTCGAAACTGCCTTCTACCTGTCATATATAGAAGCAGAGATACAGTTGCCTAACACTAAGGTCTCTGTGGATTCGTGTCGAAACCACCTTCTACCCGTCATATATAGAAGCAGAGGTACAGTTGCCTAACACTAAGGTCTCTGTGGATTCGTGTCGAAACTGCCTTCTACCCGTCATATATAGAAGCAGAGGTACAGTTGCCTGACACTAAGGTCTCTGGACACGTGTCGAAGCTGCCGTCTACCCGTGACGTATAGAAGTATACTTAGTTGCCAGACACTAAGGTTTTTGTGGACACGTGTCGAAGCTGCCATCTAGCAGTGACGTATAAAAGTATACTTACAGTTGCCCGACACTAAGATCTTTGTGGACACTTGTCGAAGCTGCCGTCTACCCGTGACGTATAGAAGTATACTTACAGTTGCCCGACACTAAGATCTTTGTGGACACTTGTCGAAGCTGTCGTCTACCCGTGACGTATAGAAGTATACTTACAGTTGCCTGACACTAAGGTCTCTGGACACGTGTCGAAGCTGCCGTCTACCCGTGACGTATAGAAGTATACTTAGTTGCCAGACACTAAGGTTTTTGTGGACACGTGTCGAAGCTGCCATCTAGCAGTGACGTATAAAAGTATACTTACAGTTGCCCGACACTAAGATCTTTGTGGACACTTGTCGAAGCTGCCGTCTACCCGTGACGTATAGAAGTGTACTTACAGTTGCCTGACGCTAAAGCCTCTGTGGACACGTGTCGAAGCTGCCCTTTACCCATCACGTATAGAAGCAGAGGTACAGTTGCCTGACGCTAAAGCCTCTGTGGACACGTGTCGAAGCTGCCCTTTACCCATCACGTATAGAAGCAGAGGTACAGTTGCCTGACGCTAAAGCCTCTGTGGACACGTGTCGAAGCCTCCATCTTCATATCACGTACAGAAACAGAGGTACAGTTGCCTGACACTAAGGCCTCTGTGGACACGTGTCGAAGCCTCTATCTTCATGTCACGTACAGAAGTAAAGTTACAGTTGCCTGCCACTAAGGCCTCTGTGGACATGTGTCGAAGGTACTATCTTCGTCACGTAAGAAGCAGAGGTACAGTTGCCTGGAACTGAGGTCTTTGTGGACACGTGTCAAAGCTAACGTTTACCCGTCACGTATTGAAGCAGAGGCACAGTTGCCTGACAGTAACGTCTCTGTGGACGCGTGTCGAAGCTACCATCTTCCTGTCACGTATAGAAGCAGAGGTACAGCTGCCTAGCACTAAGGTCTGTGGACGCGTGTAATGATGTGGAAATCAAGGAGGCTTAGAAAAGTGGATGTGACGAGTTTTACTTGATGCGTGTGGGTATGTCAACTTCCTAACCGTAGTAACAATATTGCCACCAATTAGTTACATCGTGCAAAAACGTTATGAAACGTACACCCCTGTTAGTCGGGGTGTAGCGATACAGTCGACAAAAAACCTGGAGGGAACACCAGCAAGCGTTCCAGTTTTAACCAAAAACCGTTAAGCGTACACGACCATTTTCAACCCAAATAGCCCCGCTTTGAGGCACCATTTTTAACATTATTTATTTAACGACGACGTACAGTCCGGTAAACAAACTACAGCTTTTAACATAATTACTGCCAGGTTTTTGCACAGCGAAATACAAAATCATGCCTGGTAGCACAGAACATGCAATATTCGCTTGGTGAAACGCAAGTATTCAAACACCGTTATTCATGTTCTTTACCGACATATACTCGTATAAACATGAGGGCCATTCTGGACATTTTTAGAATGTCATGTTTCTAAAAACATGTTTTGTTTACATTTGACAGCTTCATTCTAAAGTTTTGTCACTTGATTGCCGTGTAGTTTATTAATTATCATAATTTAAAAATTTTGTGTTCACCCAAAACTGAATTTGACTAGAGAACATTTCCGGGTTATGACTTTTTACAATTTCAAATTGTCACTAATGCCTGAACAATGTGAAGATCGGCTTAGAAATGCATTTGGCGAAAAAGCCGCATCTAAGGCAACAAGTTATAATTGGCACAGGCGAATTCAAAAGATATTTAGTGATGAATTTGGTGAAGGACGCCCAGGAACTGCTGTTACTGATGAAAATATTGTCACTGTTCGAGCAATACTTGAAGATCAATTTATTCGGACGACATTGGGCACTGGTATGAGTCAAATCCAAAACACTTTGTATCAAAAGTTAGACGTGGGGAAACTTTGTTGTCGATGCATTCCGCATAAACTGACTCCCGACCAAAAGCAACAGCGCAATGATTGGCGCAGAGAAGCTCTGGAAAAAGTCCAAGGCGGCACTTGAAATTTGGTTTGGAATATGGTTACTGGTGATGAATCTTGCATTTATTGTTATGATCCTGAAAATAAAAGTCAATCGGCTCAATAGATCTCTCGAACAAAACCTAAGTCTACAAAAGTGCGACGAATTCTCAGTGCTGGTAACAAGATGGTTACCGCCGATTCGTACACAGGTGTTTCTTTACCGCAATGTTTTTAAAAAGTTCGTGAAAAAAGCTGAAAAGGGAAAATAATGTTACATCATGACAACGCATCGTCGCATACAACTCAGGATCTGTATGCCCTAAAAGGTCAGCACCAAGGACCCTCCACCATACAGCCCTGAACTAGCGCCTTGAGATTTCTTTTTGTTTCCAAACATTAAAGATGGAATCACTTTTTCGTCATCAGATGAAGCAGTGGAACATTATAAAACCTGTTTCTGAAGTGTCTCAGGAAGAGTGACATCATTGCTTTAAGGTCTGGTTTCATGAAAGAAAGTATTGATGTTAAAGTGGAATATTTTGAAAACAAATCTGATGTGTTACACTCACATGACTTTCTCTACTCTTGTACGAACTATTTTTACAAACGCTTATTCTCCATATGCTTCATGTTAATCGAGATGTCAATCTTATTGGTAATTTTCTTGTAGATGCAAGGGGAATATGGTAGGTTTTAAGCGATAGTAAAATAATTTAACGCTGGTTGCTATGTGGCGCATTCCATTCTCTTTGCATGTCCATGACATAAAAAATAGAATAACGAATTTGAGAAAAAGTGTAAGTATTGGAAAATTTAAGGGAATAACAAGCAATATCTCGAAAATGGTTCACTCAACAAAAAAAAATGTATTTGACATAAATTGTGTGTTTTAACGCGATCTACATTTTTTATGTAGCACAATTTTGTCTATCTCTTATGGTTTACCAGTTATGCAAAAGTCGTTCACAATGAAGAATACTTTTGGAGACATTCCCAGAAAATTCAAGATATACATTTTATTTGTCATCAAAATATCTTAAACATATGATATTTTAATCAAAATCGTTAGCCATTTTTGAGAAAATTAAAATTTTCGAAAAATCTTCCATGTAAAGCGTATCCTGGGGTGGGGGATTTTCTTGAAAACCTTCGTGTCGCATCTCTGGAAGATACTGAACCTAAATACCAAGTTTGGTATTTATCCGACTGTTCGTTTCTGAGTTACACTGTTCACACACAGACACACACACGGACATGTTTCCAAAAAACCTTTTTTTGGATTCAGGGGTTCTCAAAACGTGTATTTCCGGTGAAATCTCGGTATGGAATTTTTAGGTGGAATACAATGCTTCCCCTACTTAACTGTACGTGGTAGAGAAAGTAATAATAAACTCATTTAATTTTTACTTTCTCTACTACGTATAGTAAGTAGGGGAAGAATTGTATTCTACCCAAAAATTCCATACCGAGATTTCACCGGAAATATATGTTCTGAGACCCCCTGAATCCAAAAAAAGCATTTTTGGAAACATCTCCGTGTGTGTGTGTGTGTGGGTCTGTGAACAGCATAACTCAGAGACGAACAGTCGGATAAACACCAAACATGGTATTTAGGTTCAGTATCTTCCAGAGATGAGACACGAAGGTTTTCAAGAAAATATCCCCACCCTAGACTACCCTTTACATGGAACATTTTTCGAAAATTTTAATTTTCACAATAATGGCTCCAACGATTTTGATTAAAATATCATATGTTTAAGATACTTTCATGACAAATAAAATGTATATCTTGAATTTTCTGGAAATGTCTCCAAAAGTATTCTTCGTTGTGAACAACTTTTGCATTACTGGTAAACCATAAGAGATAGACAAAATTTTACTACACAAAAAATGTAGATCGCATTAAAATACACAATTTATGTCATATACACGTTTGTTGTTGAGTGAACCATTTTCGAGATATTGCTTGTTATTCCCTTAAATTTTTCTATACTTATTTTCTCAAATGGTAATTCGTTATTCATTTTTTTGTCTTGGATATGCAAAGAGTATTAATCTGTGGCAAAGAGAATGATGCTGCACCTAGCAGCCAGCTATTAAGATATATGTCGATGCTTAAAGGCTACTGTATTTCTATATTGCCCTTGCAAATACAAAACAAGGGGGACATAGAAGGCCTTAAGCGATAGTCAAATATTTTTAGAACTGGTCGCTATGTGTAAAATGTAATTTACTTGCGTGTCAAAAGATCGTTTCTGCAAATGTTTATCTCGATTAATATGAAATAGAATGAGAATAAGAATTTGTCAAAATAGCTTGCACAAGATTAGAGAAAGTCATGTGAGTGTAACACATCAGATTTTTACTTTACTACGTATAGTAAGTACGGGAAGTATTGTATTCTACCAAAAATTCGATACCGAGATTTCACCGGAAATATATGTTTTGAGACCCCCTGAATCCAAAAAAAGCATTTCTGGATACATGTCCGTCCGTGTGTGTGTGTGTGTGTGTGTGTGTGAACAGCAGAACTCGGAAACGAACGTCGGATAAACACCAAACTTGGTATTTAGGTTCAGAATCTTCCAGAGATGCGACACGAAGGTTTTCAAGAAAATCCCTCCACCCCAGATTACCCTTTACATAGAACATTTTTCGAACATTTTAATTTTCTCAAAAATGGCTCTAACGATTTTGATTAAAATATCATATGTTCAAGATATTTTCATGACAAATAAAATGTATATCTTGAATTTTCTGGGTATGTCTCCAAAAGTATTCTTCATTGTGAACGACTTTTGCATAACTGGTAAACCATAAGAGATAGACAAAATTTTACTACACAAAAAATGTAGATCGCGTTAAAATACACAATTTATGTCATATACATTTTTTTTGTTGAGTGAACCATTTTCGAGATATTACTTGTTATTCCCTTAAATTTTTCAATACTTATTTTCTCAAATGGGAATTCATTATTCATTTTTTTTTGTCTTGGATATGCAAAGAGTATTAGTCTGTGGCAAAGGGAATGTTGCTGCACCTAGCAACCAGCTATTAAGAGATATGTATGTGCTTAAAGGCTACTGTATTTCTATATTGCCCTTGTAAATATATATTCCCCTTACATCTACAAGAAAATTAGCAATATGATAGAGCCTGCAAATATGTATCTCGATTAACATGAAGTAGATGGAGAATAATCGTTTGTAAAAATAGTTTGTACAAGAGTAGAGAAAGTCTTGTGAGTGTAACACATCACATTTTTTTTCTAAAAATGTTTTCCTTTTTTATAGGGCCTGTTAAAACGGTTTTTCCGGTGAACTCTCGGTATCGAATTTTTGGGTGGAATGAAATATCTTCTGTACTTACTGTCTACGTGGTAGAGAAAGTGAAAAAAAAATAAAAAATTAAAAAAAAAGGTTCTTAAACATTTGGCTATCGCTGTTCTCTTTGTTTCTATATAACGAAATGTAATGTAGCTGTTTCTACAAAGGTTTATCTTGATAATGAAGTAGACAGAAAAATAAACTTTCCTAGGAGTAATTTGTATACCCACTAGTAAGCGATAGAGGATAGAGAGGGGTGAATGTGGCACTTCCTCTATGCTAGGTTTTATTTTGAAGGTAGCCCATAGGTAGTAGATTTATCCAATGCACACTTTGTTTTTTATTTGCCCTAAAGCTTGATGGTTTAGAGAACTCTGGTAAATGTAACCCCGACGGACTGTCGGCGTATTTAAATCCCTGTAATAATTTCCTATGAGAGTTGCGTTTCGTTGAGAAAATATTTACTTTTAGTCTGGAATCTTTGAGACAACAGACCTGTCTGCTCATCATCAAACCTGACCTTGCACACAAACCAAAATGCATATAATGTTGGGCGTTTCGCCAGTGTTGTAAATCTCGTTTGAAACTGGTGCTTGCACATATAACTTACGCTGGTAGCTATTGTCAAGAATGTTCATATACTTAATTACACATAACTTAAAACACAATTTCCACTCTGCAATAGATTTTAATTTTTAATAGCACTGCGTCCTAAGGGACTTGCATCCCTTTCACGAATATGTTGTACCCACATTCGTATTCTGGATCTTGTTGAATAATCCCTTAGACTACACCACGTCGCCGTGGACGTCCTCTTAAACGGCACTTAATTATTAAACACAGAACATATACACAAAATAAACCAGTAATCCAATATAACATTGCACAGAAGAAAATAATACGGTGCCAAGAAACGACGAACCGGCTGCGCGGTGTTTTTCCTGTCCGCGCGGATGAAACCATACAGCATTTTTAAAACTACTTTTAAACGCCAGAAAGAGCTATAGGGCCAATTTTTTTCTAGTCAATAGTTGAAGCCCGTGCATACGTGAATACAATTTTCCCCCTGTTTTTTTTTTTTTTTTTTTTTTTTTTTTTTTTAGAGAATTAACAGACCGGGAGCGTGATGTTGCCTTTTTTCAACAAGAGACTGCAGCAGCTCTTACGGCCAATATTTCGATGAGAACCATTGAAAGTGTTTGAGTACAGAATTAGTAGTAGAGATTTGTGCTCCCCTCGGTCCTCCAACCTAAAGCCGTCCGGGGTAACTTAAAATAAAGTGTACAAGACAAATCCACACACCGTGGAAGAATTAAAACAAAATATCCGCTAGGAAATTGCCAGCATTTCTCAACGTGAACTACGGCGAGTGATGGATAGTTTCCTAAAGAGGTGCCAAAAATGTATGGACAACGGCGGTGGCCAGTTTCAGCATCTCCTTTCATAAAGTTGGTAAGTAAAGCCTTTAAAAGTAGTTTTAAAAATGTTGTATGGTTTCATAGGCGGCGCCGTGGCCGAGTGGTTAGACCGCTCGCCTCCCACCGAGGCGGCCCGGGTTCAATCCCAGGGACCTGTATGTGGGATTTGTGGTGGACGGGTTTTCTCCGGGTTCTCCGGTTTCCCCCGCCATTCATTCCACCAACTGCTCCATCCTTTCCTTTCATCCATTTCACTAACATTTCGTTTCATCTACCTTCTTCATCCCATACCAGGCATGGGCTGATCACCCATCCTAGGTGCTCTGTCTGATCCATGAGTGTCTGCTCCTCGACGGGCCTCTGACCCCAGGAACCCGCTTGTAAGTCCTGGGGGTGTAAGTCCTACATAAGGAGAGGGTAAACAGAAAATGATAGTTTCATCCGCGCCTTTTTATGATAGTGGCAGACGGCAACGAGCGCCGAGGACGCGGACAGGAAAAACACCGCGCAGCCGGTTCTCCCTGTACCGTATTTAGGCGAATCTAATGTGGCATTGAATCTAATGCACACCCCAAATTTGAAACTTAAAATAATGAAGGGAAAAACATGAATTAGTTTTCGAATGCGCATTAATGAATTTATTTTGTACAGAACAACTGGTGTTTATAAACAGCCTACTGTTACGTGAAACGGTCAGTGTTAAAGAAATTACTAAAGTGAACATGTGTTACATTAACAGTTACTGCTGCCAGTATTATAAGTACCTTTCTGATAGCGTTAGTTGCATATAATGCCAATTTCTGTTGCCGCCATAAGTGAACGTTGCTCTCCGCTATATTTAACTCTCTTTCCGCATTTCGTCACCATTTTTTTTCGGCATAAAGAATAATTTTACGCATGAAAATAGCGTCATAAGACGTTCCCCGGTTTGCCCTCTATGTCCTGACTACTTACTAATTGAATACAGATGTATATTTGTTGGTGTCATATATTTGAAGGACGTGTTCCCGACATCAAAACAGTAAAAAAAGTTCATATGAACATGGGTCTGAAAATCATTTATTTCAGAGTTACAACACAAAATCGAAAGTTACAAAAATTGCTGGAAGTGACTTCCTCTTGCTTTGATGCATGCAGTAAGCCTGCGTTCCATGCTCTGGCGTACTCTGTTGAAAATTTCTGGTGTGTTTTGTATTTGGTCAAATCCAGTTTGGATACGTCCTCTCAAAATGTCAACATCAGGTACAGGAGTCGCATAAACCAAGGACTTCAAATGTCCCCAAACGAAGAAATCCATTGAATTTAAATCAGGCGATCAAGCAGGCCATGCAACGGGTCCCCCCTCGACCAATCCGTCTTTGTAGAAATCGATCATTCAAAAACTTACGAACTATCATACTGAAATGAGCTGGAGCACCATCGTGTAAAAACTACATTCGTTGGATGATGTCCAGAGGCACATTATCAGTTAAATGATGCAACTCATTTCTGAGAAACTGAAGATAGGTTTGTCCATTCAGACGCGGAGGGAAGAAGTAGGAGCCAATAAGGGGATCATGAATGATCCCACCCCAAACGTTGAGAGACAACCTCTGTTGATGATTGTCCTGTTGTACTTCATTAAGATTTTCAAATGCCCAGTTATGAGTGTTATGAAAATTGAAGATGCCGTCGCGAGTAAAACCAGCCTCATCCGTGAATAAGATACAGGCTGCGCACTGCTGTAACATGCGTTGACAGAAACGTCTTCTTGTCTCAAAGTCCGCCTCATTTAATCCTTGCTCACGTTGAAGGTGATACGGGTTCAGAAGATCTTCATGCAGAATTCTCCAGATAGTCATATGACTAACTCGTTCCCTTACAGCCATACGTCTTGTGCTTTGTGATGGGTCTGCATCCACAGCACAAAGAATTCGTTCTTCAAACCTCGTGCCGCTCTGCTCTCCCAACATCCCTAGTACTCCTTTCAAATGTACCATTCTCTCTCAAGCGTTGGTGAATTCGTGCGAATGTTCTTGCACATGGTAACTGCCTGTCAGGGTACCTTTCTGCTTAAAGTTCACGCGCTCGTGCTGCATTGCCGTCCGCATGGCCATATCCGTCTGTTCACTCATGGAATACATCTTCTTTGACCTAACGCAACGAAACGGTTGACTTTCAGACCCATGTACATATGAACTTTTTTTACTGTTTTGATGTCAGGAACACGCCCCCTAAATATGACACCAGTAAAGATACACACTGCATTTAACTCTCTCTGCATTCCGTCACCATTTTTTCGGCATAAAGAATAACTACGCTTGAAAGTAGCGTCATAAGATGTTCTCGTGTTTGCCCTCCATTTCCTGACTACTTACTAACTGAATATTTGCATTCGGATCATTATTGCAATAACAGGCCAACTATAAGTGTACGAAGTCGAGGGCACCACAATTTTGAGTAATGCATTTGGACAAAAAACGGTACGCATTAGATCCCCAAAAATACGGTATAATTAACTTTAAGCTTGTGTTACAGTCTTTTTTTTTTAGCGGGTAAACATTTGGAGACATGGTTACCAACGTAGCAATGCTAAATAAACACTTTCTTGTGTGTGATTGCAACAAATGTAGGTGGCTAATTTTAAGTTGCTTCGCAATGGTTGCATATTTCATTTAGCACACGTACACTGAACTCTGAAATACGGTGCTACCGCCTAATGGACCCACCTCTCTTTCACGAACACTCAGTGACTCTTCCTGTTGAAAAAGCTAGACGATGACTCCTTATTAAACAAACCAATATAACACAACAAAAGAATATCTTTGTTTTCTTCTGCCAGTTGTTTACAGACACCTTTGGAAACATTTTGTTCCGTTTAGGGCCGGTTTCACCAACGGATGTTAAATTTTAACATGATGTTAAAGCAATTAACACCAAAGTTAACACACATTCTGTTTCATCAAATGATGTTATATTTAACAATGTGTTAAATCCGGTTAAGTTAACATCGTCGCACCCCTGTGTTAAGGCGTTTAACAAATGTTAGAAGTTGGAAAATGGGTCCCTCAAACCAAACTATTGATGCGAGTTTGCTACCTTTGGCATTTTTAATGTCATTCCTGATAGAAGAGTGGTTGTACGTCATAATAAATTTGAAAGCGATGTAGGCTGTTCAAGGGGTCATGAGTCTGGTTTTACGGGAAATACGAGAGGTTAGAATACTACCAACAGAAGCATTCCTTTTTACTTTCTCTACTACGTATAGTAAGTACGGAAAGTATTGTATTCCACCCAAAAATTCGATACCGAGATTTCACCGGAAATACATGTTTTGAGACCCCTGAATCCAAAAAAAGTATTTTTGGAAACACGTCTGTATGTCTGTGAACAGCATAACTCAGAAACGAACTGTCGGATAAACACCAAACTTGGTATTTAGGTTCAGTATCTTCCAGAGAGGCGACACGAAGGTTTTCAAGAAAATCCCCCCACCCCAGACTACCCTTTACATGGAACATAGTTCGAAAATTTTAATTTTCTGAAAAATGGCTCTAACGATTTTGATTAACATATCATATGTTTAAGATATTTTCATGACAAATGAAATGTATATCTCAAATTTTCTAGGAATGTCTCCAAAAGTATTCATTGTGAACGACTTTTACATAGCTGATAAACCATAAGAGATAGACAAAATTTTACTGCATAAAAAATGTAGATCGCATTAAAATACACAATTTATGTCATATACTTTTTTGTAGAGTGAACCATTTTCGAGATATTGCTTGTTGTTCCCTTAAATTTTCCAATACTTATACTTTTTTTCAAACGGGAATTTGTTATTCATTTTTTTATCTTGTATGTGCAAAGAGTATTAATCTGAGGCAAAGAGAATAGTGCTGCACCTAGCAACCAGCTATTAAGAGATATGTCTATGCTTAAAGGCTACTGTATTTCTATATTGCCCTTGCAAATACAAAACAAGGGGAACATAGTACGCCTTAAGCGATAGTCAAATATTTTTAGAACTGGTCACTATGTGTAAAATGTAATTCTCTTTGCATGTCAAAAGATCGTTTCTGCAAATGTTTATCTCGATTAATATGAAATACATGGAGAAGAAGAGTTTGTAAAAATAGTTTGTACAAGAGTAGAGAAAGTCATGTGAGTGTAACACATCAGACTTTTCTCCTATGCTACAAGTGTTAATTAGGTACTTAGACTAACACTTCATTTCTTGGTGAGTGATAATATTGGTATTTCCAAAGCAATTGCTTCAAGAAGTAAACGGTATTTTTTTGCAGATCTGCTTGATTAATCAGGAATAACAGATTTTTTCTCTAATTTAGTTTCAATGCAGTGTCCACGTCTAAACCGTCTTAGATGCTCCTTGCATCTAACGTTTCTGGTGCTGCACTTTATGTTAGCATACAATTGCCGCAGTTGCTTATGGACTTAGGAGAAACGCGTCCATTCCAATTAAATTACTCGCGGATTTTGTCCCAGGCTGCAATCTTAGTCTTTACTGTAAGACCGGTGTTTTGCACTTAATAATACGTCACTGTTATTAACGCGTTTCAAACGGTGAAACATTTCAGTTGACATCACGATTCTAATCTCAAACTATCGGGAACATCACATGGCAATTGCCATGAATGTAAATGGTTGCCTGCTACTGACACAGAGAGGGCAGCGATACGTAGACAAAAGTGCATCGAAGCACGCTCAGGAGTAGTTTATTTCGGCCAGAGCCTTCCCGAAAGCTAGCGTTCGCAATTGTCTTTGACGTTAACAAAATGTTTACTAACAATTTCCTGTAAAACCTTGATGAAACGCAAAATTTTTAACATTATGTTAAACTTTGAACACAGTGTTAATAAACAAGATGTTAAAGTATTCTTAATATCGGTTGGTGGAACCGGTCCTTAGTGTCTAAAAATTAAAACAGTTTTATTTATGGACGCTCTTTAACTGCTGTAGTCCTTAGCGTCCCATTCCATATTGGGCGTGAAAGACCAGAAACTTTGCTCAGAGGCCTCTTTATGAGGCTTGAGGATCTTTTACGTACCGTAAATCTACGACACGGGACCACTGGCTTCACTTCCCTTTCGAAGGAAGCCATGCCAAGGACGTTTACGTCCGAAAAAAAATCCATCGTCCTCCGCCGTGTTTGAACCCGTGACCTCGGAAAATAGAGGTTAGTATGGTAACCACTACACCACGGAGGACGACCCCATTAGTTAATGTTTTGTTGCTTTATAAATAAAAATTAATTTAAGTACACCAAAATTAACAGAGATGCCTTGAGTATCTGCCTCCTTATTTTAAATGAGATACCCCTTCGGTCCGTCACGTGTTGCTAGAGTGTATTGCTTTAGCACATCATCGGGACACTCTGCAGAGGTCTTAGCGGATGATAAACAAGCGGTTGATGGGATTTTTAATTATTTGTCAAGAGTAAATTTCCAAATGTGGATTTAGACATCTTAATAGCAGGTGTTTCATACTGATCGGTTTAGTTTTATATATTTATATTTATGTATAACTTGTGCTATGCTTTTATATTCATATTTATCTCTAGCTTTTGCTTTAATTTTTTTAAATTGTTTTATCTTTTGCCTTTGCCATAATCCGTTTTACAACGGCGCTAATGACCTAGCACTTGAGCACCCTTAAGCAAAACAAAACCAAACCAACCTCCTCAATTGGAAGCTCTATCAAATCTAATCATTTTATAACGTATTATACTAAATTTGTTGTTTTACTTAAACCATGTTTCAGAGATTAAAAAAAAACATTTTAATTTAGAGATATGGCTGGTAACTTCAGTGTTTTTGTTATTAAGACTTCTTGCATTCCACATGAAAATATTGAAATTATTGTTGGTCCGGCTTATTGTTGTGTTAGCAAGTAGGTAATTAAACAATGAGTTATGTACTTCTATTAAATCCTGAGCTATTATCTTATGATCTTCCTCAATAACAGCCTTCAAACTGTCTAAGGCTACCCTTTCAGAGGAATATATTCTTTTTGATTGCTGGTTGCTGTATTTTAGTAATACGTTACAAAGTTCTCCTTGCCTTAACACAATGTCTTTCGTTGCAGATGAGTTAGAATTTTAAATTGATTCAAAGCTGTTTGACATTATTTTCCTTTTGTTTGGTACAGAAGTTTTACTGTGTTTGAGTTCATCTTCGTTCTTTTTTAATAGGAAAGGTTTCCAAACGCTTGTTGATAAAATTTCCAGTTTGGAACTGCGCCCATTTTTAGAAACTACAGTATCAGCATATGATCACTTAACGTTTAATAGCCCGTCCTCTAGAAATCCTAAAGTTCTGAATTTTTGTTATTACTCCCTGTTCCAAAAAGTATTTAGAGCACTTTTTATAATTGGCAGGCATGTAGTTAAGTCGTGTACCTCTCCACAATTTACACATCTTTCTTTTATTTCTGCAATACTTTCAAAGTGCTGCCCATATACACAACACTTATTACACTGAAGAGGCTTTTCCTCAAAGGTAAAAAGGAACACCCTCTGAGGCAGCATCTGAGCCCTACAGATTGGGTAGGCATATACCTAGTTCTGTTATCTCTTTTTTAAATCTGTAAACTTTTATTAACTCAGCATTTGTGTTATTTTTTGTCTTTGTTTAAGTTGTTCTTCACTGATATCGAAATCAACTCCTCTTACAATTCTCTTCAGTGTACAATTGTAACATTTTAGATTGTGCTTGTCATCAAATTTAGAGTTTAAGGAGACATTTGCTTCTAAACAGGATTTAAAATATACCGCAAATCTGTTCTTTCCTGTACAGACTCAAAATTGTATTTATCTTCAAACAGTCATTGCCCTAACTTCATAGGATGCACACTGTTGAGATTTCCTTGGTTACCAATGACATCAACAACATAAGGCCCAGCGTCTTTGAAATTATAAGTAAACTTCTTAGTTACATTTCTAGAATCCTCTTTTAATATATAAACTGACGCCATTAGTTGAAACTTCATTTACAATTATCTCCATCCCTAAATGATTCAGTTACCTGACCCATCTTGCAACTTTCACAGTTTTAACAAATTTAGTCGCCCTCCGTGGACTAGTGGTACCGTGCTAGCATCTAGTTCCCAAGGTCGCGGGTTCAAACCCGGCGGAGGGCGATGGATTTTTTCAGGAGTAAAAATCCTTAGCACGGCTTCCTTCGGAAGGGAAGTAAAGCCGATGGTTCCGTGTCGTAGATTTATGGCACGTAAAAGAACCTCAAGCCTGATAAAGAGGCCTCTGAGCAAAATTACTGGTCTTTCACGCCAAATATAGAATGGGACGCTAAGAACCATAGTAGTTAAAGAGCGTCCATAAATAAAACTCAATTTAATTTAATTAACAAATTTAACCAAACAGAACTGTATATTTAAACAAAGAAACTGGCCCAGAAGATAACAAATTAAGCTTTGGAGTTATAAAAAACAAGAGTGCTTAACTAAATTGAATTACAATATCCCAGCGAGAAAACCACAGCCTCCGAACAAAAGAATGTAGCAACACTTTTATGTACCGTCTTGTTTTTAGCGGATAAACATTTGGTGACGTGGTTGCCAATGCTGTGATCAACGTATCGGCCAGAATTTAATATTTTCGTTTAGCGATCCCGTTGTCCTAAACTTATTAACCAGACATTTAACAGTTTCTCTACCTGGAAGTGGAATACCAGGAATTGTCTACATGATTCAGTTTCTACGTTTGTATCGCATAAAAATTCGTTGTTTAAGCGTAAATTTGTCGGCAGGCATTGCAATGGAGTAATAATAAGACATTAACACCCTTAAGTAAATCACACACAACACAGATGTCCTAAAGGAACTTTCACAACTCTCTTTACAGCACGAACACAAAGCAGCGACGGAAAAGAATGCGTCATGCGCCGCCAGTTGTACCGATGAACTGCAGTACAGCGTGCTACCATATAGCCAGTCTGTGGCCTCACTTTAGAACTACCGTACTGTACTTCTACTTTACTGAATTGGGATGTCGTTATTCATTTTTTCTCGCACTCGTGCAAAGCCACCACAGAGCGATCCGATTTTTAAAAACCTGACTATCGCTTTAACCTACTGTATTCTTCTTTTAACTACAACGAGATGGTTAAATGTGTTATTTAGATGAAAAAGAATTAGATAGAAAAATAAGTGTTTGTAAGAAAGGTTTCTAGAAGAGTGAGAAGAGGACGGCATTTAAATGCAACACATTACAATTTTTGTATTATGTTATTCATCTAGAAACGAAAATTGCAAGATTTTGTTTGAGTTTTGTTACAAGTATAAATATGTTTTTACTGCATGGAAAGTTGAGGACAGCCAACTTAAAATTGTCAATTCTTGAATGACTTTAAGAGAACAATGAAATGTTTCAGGAAGAATCGCGGGTCGCCTGGGGTCAGCATCCGACGGAAAACATCAGCCTTTCTGAGGGTGAGTAAAATGTCAACATTTTTCTGCCACTAGAGAAGGAAAGCCAGTCAGTCGATCATAAGGCGTTCTTTAGCAACGATTTTTACATGTTTTTCGCGAAATCAAAGTCAATTTCAAAATTACGTTCTGCTCAATTTACTTTATCCATCCGCCAGCTAGTTTTAATTTCAAAGCAAGCAAACTGTGGAGGAAAGTTTGTAAAAGTAATTAACTTTATTAATTGAAGCTTTCCAGGAAGATAATCTATTCATGGGTAGTAATATTTTTCTTGTCAAGATGTTCCTTCCCCATCCTACTTGTTTTTTAATCTACGTCATCCGCGATGTCTTGGCACTTTTATGTTCGACTTTACGTAAATCATCCTGTGCAGCGAATAGGGCGCATGTATGAAGAATCGCATGACCTTTATTTTCATTCAAAAGTTTGTTTTATATAGTAATAAACTAGCTGCCTTCCCAGTTGTTGCATGGGTAGCTTTTTAAACTCCAGTGATGAATTACCTAACACTTATGGTAAAGTTTACAATTGTAATGTCTTACCGTCCCGACTATTCCTAATAACGGATGAAAAATGACCTAATGTTCACACAAAACGAACGTCTGACTTCCTTAACCTCCCTCCGACACACTTCAAAGTTCTGAAAATGCTGCATAGCCTGTAAGTAACATTTGATGGTGGAACAGTGGTCGAGTAACTTCTTAGAAAATCGCAGTAGGTGATCTTTTAAATCCTTGTACCTTCTCTTTGGTCGCGTAGTTATTTAATAACACAAAAGTTACACAGTTTTCACATAATGCCTTTAACAATTACAAAAAATATAAAAAATAAACTAAAATCTGAATGTTCAACTCCGGCATCTAGGTTATTATACCGGGGCATGTATCCAAATTTTATATTTATTGAATCAAAATTTTCAATTCTTATATACATTCATTTTAAAGATTAAGTCTATAACTACTACCTAACTACAAACAAGGAAAACATAAAAATAGAAAACATAAGTAAACAAAATAAATAATAGATAGTAAAGCTGTAAATAAATAATAATTAAAAAATCTACAGGGTGATTTATGAAGAACTGACACATTTCTTTTTTTAATTATTCTGTTCGAAATTCACTCAATGCCCCAATTTCAGCACCAAATTAAGCAATAATTGTTAGTTTTATTGTCGGCAACTGTTTTTGAGATTTCGTTCTAGTCAACATGAAAATGGAGTACACATTAAATGAACGACTCTTCCTTGTAAAGCAATGCTGAACTACGAATTCAATTACAGCTCATACCAGAGAGAATTTGGTGTTCGGAATCCTCCCCAAAGAAACACAATACTGGCACTTGTAAACAAATTGAAAACAACTCGATCTCTGGTGAGTGAAAACGGCAAAACTCGTTCATCTAGACTTACTACGGTTGTTGTTGACGTAAGAGCACGACTGGATCAGTCACCCAAAAAATCATTAAGACGTTTGTCGCAGGAGACAGTGTACAGCTACTCAATGTGTCAGAGAGCTGTGAAAAGTGCAGGCCTAAAGCCGTATAGGATTACGGTTGTCCATCAGTTACAGGAACCAGATAAGGATAGATGACTGAATTATTGTCGTTGATTTCAGGCGTTCATTGTGCAAAATCCTGCCATATTGTCCATCACATGGTTCACAGATGAAGCATGGTTCCATTTATCCGGTTATGTGAACTCAAATAACTCACGCTATTGGGCCAGCGAAAATCCACATGTTATTCATGAAGCACCTATGCACCCGGTTAAAATCGGAGTTTGGTGCGCAATATCCTTCCAAAAAATATGGTTTTTCGAAGTCTGCAAAATATGAGGTTGTTTCTGCCATGATGTGTTCACTGGACGTGAATTTCTTCCCAGCGAGCCAATGTTTCAGGTTTGCAAAGAGGAAGTCGCTCGGAACCAAATATGGAGAATATGGTGGGTGAGGTGCCCAATTCCAGAAATTTTCGATGGTAATGGCAGACTTGTGTGCGGGTGCATTATCCTGGTGAAGGAGAACTTTTTCTTCACCAAATGTGGTCGTTTCTTTAACAATTCCTTGTGAAACTGGTCCAGCATTGCGGCATAATATGAAACTGTGATCGTTTTACCCTTTTCCAGGTAACAACAACAATAATCATTCTACGTCCCTTGGATTCCTAATTCCAATATGGCTTAGTAATTTATTAAATTGATCCATTACTTTCATTTAATTTAAAAACTGCCTCAAGAAGAAAGCAAAACTTTCTTACATGAAGGTTATTAAGATAGTTTGGCATTGGTCTTGCACGTTTATCGTAGCGTTATAAACAGAACATGCGTGTATATTGCTTGGAATGAAATATCCGCGGCATTTGTCTTATTTTATATGCATATTTAGGGGAGTAACAGCTATTTTCTATCCATGGCATTCTCAACTAAAAGTCACGGGATGTTCTTTTTGTAACTCCAGTGTGTTGGTATTGCAATATCCGGAGTTTAATTAGATTCACATTGAAATGATAATAAATGTATGAAGTACAAAACAGATGCTTAAATGAGATTAAAGAAATAAAGGAAACTAGTGCCATGAAACATAAAAAAAACCTTAAGGAAGAAAACATGGAAAGCCGACAAGAGAGATAAAGAAGTAACATAAATAAAAGGGAAATAAAATGAAATAGGAAGGCAGAGATAAAGAGAAGAGAAAAGCGTGGGCGACGAAGATGGAGGAAAAATGCTGATCCTACGAAATAGGGTGCAACGACCTCCCTTAGGAGAGAAAAGGAAACAGCGCAACAAAGAGGCCAATAGAGAAATATGAGACATTAATATAAGGTGGTTGTGTGAGAGAGATTCTCATGTTCATGTTACACGATAATTATCATTCTATCATCGAGCCTGCTTCACTTGTTTATACAGGGTCCATGCTTTAATGAACTCTAGATAATATTATCTTTGTTAAACATACTAAAAGAAGACGTAATTAAAATATAATCCTGATAAATCAAACTGCAGGAGGGCTCTCGACCCCCAATGCAGCTCTTGGACTCGTAATAGTATGCTGGTTAAGTTATCGTTGTATAGTTAAAACAAACAAAAAGAGAGAATTGTGGACGAATAGCGTTTAACACTATGCGATCCGGAATTTAGTGTTGAATAAAAAAAACTTTTTTTTTTAAAAAAAATATTAATGGAAGAAATCGTCAAATGTGTTATTTTTAGGTAGTTGGAAGATGCTTCATGTTTATATGCCCTACGTATGGGAGCCAATTTGTTGCGGTCACTTCGTGTTATCTTATTTCTGAGCGCCTGTTATTGTTTTACTACTTTGAATGTTGGGTTCATTGTCCTCCGGCTAGCTATTATTATTATTCAGTCGAGCACATCTCTTGAACAGGGTGTGTAAACGGAAAGGATTTGTTACTCAAAGATAACACTGATAAAAGAATTTGTTTTTACACTTTTATTACCGTCACAATTAATTAAGTTCACATATTGACTCTTGATACACGCCAGACTGAAACTGTTATATTTTCTAATATCACTATAATCACTTATTTACTGCACATTATTAATTCGCGTGTTTCACATTTATAACAAACTTTAAGACGCGAGAGATTCTGTAGAATTGCGACGTGTAACTCGCGAACGATTCTGATGAACTAAGCGACGTTTAACTTCTGAATGATTCTGTTGGACTCAGCGACGTGTAACGCGTGGATGATTTTGTTGAACTGGGCAATACTTGCCTCTGGCTTTAGCTTTTTATACTCCCACACCCCGATATGCCTAAAGATTATAACCGAGCTGCTATTGGTTAATAAAACGCGCCAACATTAGCTCTATTTTTATATCCAATCAAAATTACTAACACAAATGCTCTAGGGAAGATATTCCCTCCATTTCTACAGAAAAGCGCGCCAATCTGACGTCATTTGTTTGTCTCTTCTAATTAATATTCAACTCGCCCCTCGCTCCATTGTTATCCGTTCCTATTGTCAGTTTCAGTGAGGCCGCGTAAACTTATTTCCTAACAATGCATATAATTAACAAACATCTCAAATCAATGTCATACAATAATGATTATTTACACTACAATCACTCTGGCATTTACATTATTGTGATACAAATTACTGCCACAACAGACATCTAAATCGTGGTGTCCAGATGTGTTCAAACCGTGCCTGAAATGTTAAAAACTGCATATTTTGGTCGACCACACTGTAATACACTGATTACATGTGACTGTCACGGCATCCATAATACTTGAGCGACTGATTAGGACCTTACTCGGCGGCGCGCGCAGTAGTCCACTGGGATCCATTCCAACAATGAAATATATGTATTTAAAATAAAATAAATTCTGTTTGTTGTAATTTTAATATTCTAATAAATTGAGTTCATTTCAATTGTTTCAATATTGAATATACGTTACCCTAAGAAAAACTCCATAAATACGGCCTGGACTAACAGTGCTGCCATCCGATGAGTATTTAATCACACAGATTAACAAGGTCAGATCTTTTTGTAGAAACACAAAATTTTGAAATGATAATATGGTCGACCATAAACAGTCGTATACAACTTGACTGCTATGAAAATTAATAAACATACTCGCGTCTTAATTAGTACCATTAAAGTCTTGTTGCATAATGTAGTATTATCGTAGTGCTGTTTTTTAAAATATTTTTACCACTTTAAAATGCTTCCCATAATGCAATGTGTATTCCATTTCTTTCACATTTTCAGTATACGTTCTTTAAAGTTGTATGAAGCTATGTAAAGAAACCTTTCCTGATATCGAGTACCATTTTGGGTTTAAAGTCTTAATAATGTAATAAACACATAATTGATTTTTAGAAAGTTGAAAGTGTTACGTAGTTTGTTTTACTCAGGAAAGGTTTTAATTTACTTGAAATGTGATCTGTGACTGTAAACAACTATATAATAGTAACAATAATCCCGTGGCACTACAATCTACAAAGGTCCTGGACCTGCCAATCCTACTGCCGACCTCACGCCCACATACGCACGGCAGAGGTGGGCGATCATTCAACCAATAGAGGGAAGTGATGTGGCCAGCATCACGCAGTCTCCAGCCAGAACGATGTTTACTCATGTGCATGTCAACTAGAAAGTGCATCTTGAATTTTGTTCTAATATCTTCTGAAGTCCTCTTCCTTCTGAACGTAGGGTGTAGGAAGCTAGGATGAGGTGAAGGAGCCGTAGGAGGTCCCAGGTCCACAGAAATGCGCGATGTCCCTAATATTTCCAGTTTGAACACCTGCGCACCAATAGAGGCGAAGAATCCCAAGGGAGCGACTAAGCGGCGCAAACGGGAGGCGTTAACGGGGAGAAATGTTTCCAGTGCGCAAGCATCCACGCCATGTGCCCGGCACCGCCAACACCGCAGGACCTGAAAACATACCTGAAACGTGAAAGGGAGAGCTGAAATGAGAGGAAATGGGAAATCGTGGTAGAATACATCACGTATGGGAGATGTAAGGGCTGCAGAGCGAGGCCGGCGCAAGTCGACAGACTGCAGAGCTCCCTAACAGTTCCAGGCTTGACCACCCGACCACGGGATGGTCACTCGGAGACGCCCTTTTAGTGATATCGGGAGAACACGACCCAACAGTGGAGGTTCGACAAGATTCCCTCTAGCAGGGCCGAGAAACTCCAAATCGCAGGCCTCTGCGCCATCTGCCCGACACCGACCGAACCACAGCCCCGGAGTCAACCTAGAGCATGGAAGGGAAATGAAATGCCCCTTTGTCAACCAGGGAAAACCACGAAAAACCCATGGTCAGAGTGGACGCCCACCGGGAATCGAACCCGGGACCTCCCGAAAGCGAGCATCATACGTTGCCGCGGAGACATCTCACTCGGTTTTTCGTGGTCATGCAAAACTGCCTATCGCTTCAGTCTACTGTGTACTACAATGAGATACATTAATAAGTTTGATAAGAAGAGTGAGTAGAGAGAGCCATGTAAGTGCAACACAGCTCTCTTTTTCTGTAAGGAGTTGTCGAATTCAGAGCACTAAATGGCAGATGCAGTAACATTTTAAAAAAAAAAATCTGCTGTGCTAAATTCACATGATTTTCTCTACCCTCCTAAGTTTATTAGTAGGTATACAAACTATTCTTATTAAGCTTATTTTTCGATCTACTTCATTTTAATGGAGATAATCTTTACAGAAACAGCTACATTACACATTTCGTTATAGATACAAAGAGAACAGCGATAGTCAAATGTTTAACAACTGAACGCTATATGCTGGCCTTAAAATTCCATACTGTTTCCATGACATCGCGAGAAACAATTGAATGTTAACAGGACTTTAAGAGAATGGCCAAGTAATAAACAATTCGAACCTTATACCTTAGAAATGGCTTATGCCACAAGAAAACTTATTTGAAATAATTGTCTGTTTTAAAGATATCTACATATTTTTTGTGTAGTACGTTTTCGTCCGTCGCTTAACGTTTACCAGTTATACAAGATTATACAACATTCCTTCGGAATGAAGAGGACTTCACAGACTATTCCCAGAAAATTCAAGATCTACATTTTATCATGTAAATATGCTTATATGGTATTTTAATCAAAATCGTTAGCCATTTTTTAGAAAATCAAAATTTTCGAAAACTGTTCCATGTAAAGTGTAGTTTGGAGTGGGAGGATTTTCTTGAAAATCTTCGTGTAGCTTTGGAAGATACTGAACTTAAATACCAAGTTTGGTGTTGATCTGACTATGCTGTTTACACACACCTGCACGCGCGGACCTTTTTTTAATGTTTTTTATTAATTTATTTATTAAGGGGGCCTCAAAACATGTATTTCTGGTGAAATCTCGGTGTCGAATTTTTGGGTGAAAGAAATTCCAATTTATAAGACCATAAAAAACTAAAAACGTCATTTTTATTTTTTCTACCACGTACCTAGTAGGTAGAGAAGGTATTGTATTCCACCCAAAAATTCGATACCGAAAGTTCAACGGAAATACATGTTTTGGGACCCCCCAAATAAAAACAAAAGCATTTTGAGAAAATTTTCCATGTGTGCCTGTGAAAAGCAAAACAAAAAAAAAGCCAGAATTCGGATAAGTATACCAAACTTGGTATTTAAGTTCAGTATTTTCCAAAAGATGCGACACGAAGACTTTTAACGAAATCCCCCACCCAAAACTTCCCTTTACATGGAGCATTTTTCGAAATTTTCGGTATTCTAATAAATGGTTTTAACGATTTTGATTAACATATTATATGTTAAAGATATTAAAGATACATGACAAAATGTATATCTTGAATTTTCTGGGAATAGCCTTTGAAGTCCTTTTCATTCGGAAAGAATTTTGCATAATCTTGTATAACTGGTAAACGGCGACAGACGAAAACATACTACAGAAGAAATGTAGATCTCTTTAAAACACACAATGTATTTCAAATAAGATTTTTTTGTTGTATAAGCCATTTCTGAGATATCCGTTATTAATGGTTCGAAGTAGTTCTTTAATTTGTCATTCTTTAAAAGCCGTGTCAACATTCAGTTGTTTCTCGTGATGTCATGGAAACAGTATGGAATTTTAAGGCCAGCATATAGCGTCCAGTTGTTAAACATTTGACTATCGCTGTTCTCTTTGTATCTATAACGATATATGTAATGTAACCGTTTCTGTAAGGGTTTATTTGGATTGAAATGTAGTAGATAGAAAAATATTCTTTAGTAAGTATAGTTTGTATACCCACTAATAAAACAGAGGGTAGAGAAAGTCGTGTGAATGTATCAAATAAGATTTTTTGGCAATTTTCGCCATTTAATCTGCCTTTAATTCCCATTTGAGCACCCCTTTGGTTTAAAGTAAAAGATGTCATATAGCCTTTGATATACGTGATGTTTTCTCTCACGTGTGTAAAGTTGGGCTTGATGCCCGAGCGCGCCTGCACCGTGTAGAAGCTACTAGACGCTGTTATTCAGGCTTCCCATGAATATGCTAAAAAGGACTGCAGCATCTTTTCTGAAAGGGCAGTAAAAAGGCAAGTACTACTTACGAGTAATTCAGATGCGGCTCGGAAAAGTGCTCGCTCGCAACAAAAGAGGATTGGACAACACGTCAACACTATACATGCAGAGTATGACAAAACTGTAGCATTCCATATTTGGTTCACACTACTTTCTCTACTCCCTCTTCTACAAACTATCCTTACAAAAGCTCATTTCTTTGTAAAAGAAGAATACATTAGCATAAAGCGATAGTTACATTTTTAAAAAGCGAAGAGCTTACTGATAGCTTTCAAATGCATGCTCTTTGTGTGACCACGAGAAAAAAATACGAATAGCGACTTACTGCTTGAAATAAGTATTTAAAAATTAAAACCAACAACAAATAATAGCAATTTCTAGAACGGTTAACGATACAAAAAAATTATTTGACATAAATTGTGTGTTTTAACGAGATGTATATTTTTTGTGTAGTAAGATTTTGTCTGTGTCTTGCTGTCTACCAATTATACAAACGACATTCAGAATGAAGAGGACTTCACAGGCTATTCCCACAAAATTCAAGATGTACATTTTATTTGTCACGTAAATGTCTTAAACAATATGGTATTTTAATCAAAATCGTAGGAACCATTTTTGAAGAAAAAAAATCGAATAATGTTCCGTGTAAAGGGTAGTTGAGGGTGATGGGATTTTGTTGAAAATCTTCGTATCGCATCTTTGGAAGATACTGAATTTAAATACCCAGTTTGGTATTTATCCCACGTTTCATTTTTACTTCCTCTACCATGTACGTAGTAGGTAGAGAAGGTAGGTATTCACATTACACCCAAAAATTCTATAACAAGATTTCACCGAAAATACATGTTTTGGGGCCTTCTGTCGTCCTCCGTGGTGTAGTGGTTACCATGCTAGCCTCTAGTTCCCGAGGTTGCTGGTTCAAACCCGGCGAAGGGCCATGGATTTTTACTTTCTCTACTACGTATAGTAAGTAGGGGAAGTATTGTATTCCACCCAAAATTCCGATACCGAGATTTCACCGGAAATACATGTTTTGAGACCCCCTGAATCTAAAAAAAGCATTTTTGGAAACATGTCCGTGTGTGTGTGTCTGTCTGCCTGTCTGCCTGTCTGTCTGTCTGTCTGTGTGTGTGTGTGTGTGTGTGTGTGTGTGTGTGTGTGTGTGTGTGTGTGTCTGTGAACAGCATAACTCAGAAACGAACAGTCGGATAAACACCAAACTTGGTATTTAGGTTCAGTATCTTCCAAGGATGCGACACGAAGGTTTTCAAGAAAATCCCCCCACCCCAGTGTACCCTTTACATGGAAGATTTTTCGAAAATTTTAATTTTCACAAAAATGGCTCTAACGATTTTGATTAAATATCATATGTTTAAGATATTTTTATGACAAATAAAATGTATATCTTGAATTTTCTGGGAATGTCTCCAAAAGTATTCTTTATTGTGAACGACGTTTGCATAACTGGTAAACCATAAGAGATAGACAAAATTTTACTACACAAAAAACGTAGATCGCATTAAAATACACAATTTATGCCATACATTTTTGTTGAGTGAACCAATTTCGAGATATTGCTTGTTATTCCCTTAAACTTTTCAATACTTATTTTCTCAAATGGGAATTCGTTATTCATTTTTTGTCTTGGATATGCAAAGAATATTAATCTGTGGCAAAGGGAATGGTGCTGCACCTAGCAACCAGCTATTAAGAGATATGTATGTGCTTAAAGGCTACTGTATTTCTATATTGCCCTTGCAAATATATATTCCCCTTACATCTACAAGAAACCTAGCAATAAGATAGAGTCTGCAAATGTTTATCTCGATTAACATGAAGTAGATGGAGAATAAGCGTTTGTAAAAATAGTTTGTACAAGAGTAGAGAAAGTCATGTGAGTGTAACACATCAGATTTTCTTCAAACGTAAAACTCCCTAGCATGGCTTCTTTCGAAGAGAAGTAAAGCCGGTGTCAGGTGTCTTAAATTTACGGCACGTAAAAGAACCTCAATCCCGATAAAGAGGCCTTTGAGCAAAATTACCATCTTTCACGCCCAAAGTAGAATGAGACGCTAAGGACCACAGTAGTTAAAGAGCGTCCATAAATAAAACTCCATTTCATTTTGGGGCCTTCTGAATAAAAAAATGCGCTTTTAGTAAAAGGTCCGTATTTGTGTCTGAGAACAGCATAACTCAAAAACGAAAAGACAGATAAATACCAAACTTTGTATGTAAGCTCAGTATCTTCCAAGGATGCAACACAAAGGTTTTAAAGAAAATTCCCCAACCCAAAGTACTCTTTTTATTTTCTAAAAGTGGCTCTAAATATTTTGATTAAAATGCCACAAATTACAGATATTTGAATGGCAAATGAAATGTGTATCTTGAATTTTCTGGAAATGGCTTCTGAAGTCCTCTTCATTCGGAAGGAATTTTGTATAATCTTGTATAACTTGTAAACGCTAAGGGATAGTCGAAAACTTACTACACAGAAAATATAGATCTCTTTAAAAACGCGATTTATTTCTAACAACTTTTTGGGACATCAGTCATTTCGGTGATATACATTATTAATGGTGCGAACTGTTCAATACTTACTGTTAATTTTCAGCTGATTCTCGCGATGTCATGGAAACAGTATGGAATTTTAAGGCCAGCATATAGCGTCCAGTTGTTAAACATTTGACTATCGCTGTTCTCTTTGTATCTATAACGAAATGTGTAATGTAGCTGTTTCTGTAAAGGTTTATTTGGATTAAAATGAAGTAGATAGCAAAATAAACTGAAAATCATCAGTTCGTAGCTTTGAAAGATGAAGTTAAATAGCAAGTTTGGTATTTATTGGATGCTGTTCTCTCAACCCCCTCTCTCTCCCCCTCTCTCACATACGCGCGGATCTGTTTAAAAAAACTTTTTTTTGTTTAGTAGACTTCAAAACACGTATTTCCGATGTAATCTCGACATGGGATTTTTGGGTGGAATACAACACTTCCTCTGCTTACAGTGAGTGACTATTTCACACCGAATATTCCCGTTCACACATTTTGTGGCAAGCCACAAGGTAGGCAACGGAATTACTGCGGACAAATGCGGATAACCACGGGAAATGGGGTTTAGGAAGTTTTTAACACTCCTTTATCAATGTCGGCTAGTTTTGGTATAGGTACTCGAGCGTGCTATAAAATTAACACTGCGAAGTTCCTTAAATCCTCTCTTATGAGGTAAGTTTTACTTTACGGTATACAAGTGTGTTTTCTTGCTTTGATGTGATGTCGGGTTCCTTTTCTTCCTCTGTACGGAAGCAAGGGGCTGTAGCCCGAGGCAGGCATTTCTTTACCGCGCCGTGCTGCCTTTCTTAAAACGATGAAAGCGCGCGTTTCTTTCTTTGTGCCTTTGTTTCTTTATTGTTTACCTGAGCGGAAAACTTTAACGCTGGTTTTTTCGTTGCATTTCTCGGCAGGTATTTTCTCCTACTTTAAAATAACAAACGTGCCATTTAATAGCATGAAGTTAGCCAATATTATATTAGCATAGGAAACTTCAAAATGCTGAGGAAGCAAAATATTCTAGCTTCCCTGCGCAAGGATAGAGCATATAAACCATTAAATTCCGAAAATATTATCTACTTTAGCAAAATATGAAAACCAGACCGAGCGGGATGACTCATGCGGAGATCCCGAATTCAATCTATCTGATCTAAGGTATCTACACGGGTTTACTTGGTCGCTAGGCGAATGCTGGGTTGGATAATTTGGTCCGCGAATTTTCCTATCATCCCTTTCATCACTACATTAATTCATTTTTTTCTTCTTCACCGCCATACCAGGCATTGGGCTAATCACTCATCCTGGATGTGCTGATCCAGAGTTTGCCTGATCCTCGACAGGCTACTCACCCAGACATTGGGCTGATCACCCATCCTGGATGTGCTGATCCAGAGTTTGCCTGACCCTCGACAGGCTACTGACCCCGACATTGGGCTGATCACTCATCCTGGACATGCTATGATCCAGACTTTACTTGCTCCTCAACAGTCTAATGACACAAGAGTTTGGGCTGATCACTCATCCTAGACATGCTATGATCCAGAGTTTCCTTGCTCGTTAACAGTCTAATGACAAAAGACTTTGGGCTGATCACACATCCTGGATATGCTATGATCCAGCGTTTGCTTGCTCCTTAACAGTCTAATAACACAAGACTGATCTGATCACTCATCCTAGATGTGCTTTGATACCGAGTTTCCTTGCTCCTCGACAGACTACTGACCCAGGCATTGGGCTGATCACCCATCTTAGATATGCTATGATCCAGAGTTTGCTTGATCCTCGATAGACTACTGACCCAAGACATTGGCTAATCACTCATCCTGGATATGCTATGATCCAGTTTGCTTGCTCCTCGATAGACTACTGACCCAAGACATTGAACTGATCACCCATCCTGGATATGCTATGATCCAGTTTGCTTGCTCGCTCCTCGATAGACTACTGACCCAAAGCATTGAACTGATCACCCATCCTGGATATGCTATGATCCAGAGTTTGCTTACTCCTCGATAGACTACTGACACAAGACATTGGGCTGACACCCATTCTGGATATGTTATGATCCTGAGTTTGTTTGCTCCTCGTTAGACTACTGACCTAACACATTGAACTGATCACGCATCCTGGATTTGCTATGCTCCAGTTTACTTACTCCTCGATAGATTACTGGCACAAGGCATTGGCTGATCACCCATCCTGGATATGCCAAGATCCAGTTTGCTTGCTCCTAGATAGACTACTGACCCAAGACATTGGCTGATCACCCATCCTGGATATACTATGATCCAGTTTGCTTGCTCTTCGATAGACTACTGACCCATGACATTGGCTGATCACCCATCCTGGATATACTATGATCCAGTTTGCTTGCTCCTCGATAGACTACTGACCCCAGGCATTGGCTGATCACCCATCCTGGATATGCTAAGATCCAGTTTGCTTGCTCCTCGATAGACTACTGACCCAAGACATTGGCAGATCACCCATCCTGGATATGCTATGGTCCAGTTTGCTTGCTCCTCGATAGACTACTGACCAAAGACATTGAACTGATCACCCAAACTGGATATGCTATGAACCAGTTTGCTTGCTTCTCGATAGACTACTGACCCAAGGCATTGAACTGATCACCCATCCTGGATATGCTATGATCCTGAGTTTGCCTGCTCCTCGTTAGACTACTGACCTAACACATTGAACTGATCACGCACCCTGCATATGCCATGATCCTGAGTTTGCTTCCTCCTCGATACACTACTGACCCAAGGCATTGGACTGATCACCCATCCTGGATATTCTATGATCCAGTTTACTTACTCCTCGATAGACTACTGACCCAAAGCATTGGCTGATAACCCATCCTGGATATGCTATGATCCAGAGCTTGCTTGCTCCTCGATAGACTACTGACCCAAGGCATTGGCTGAGCACCCATCCTGGATATGCTACGATCCAGTTTATCTACTCCTCGATAGATTACTTACCCAGACATTGCACTGATTAACCATCCGTATATGCTATGATCCAGAGTTTGCTTGCTCCTCGATAGACTACTGACACAAAACATTGAACTGATCACCAATCCTGGATATGCTCTGATCCAGTTTACTTTTCATAGACTACTGACCTCAGAAATTGAACTGATCAATTCCAGATATGATATGATCTAGTTTACTTATTCCTCGATACACTACTGACCCAAGACATTGAACTGATCACCCATTCTGGATATGCTATGATCCAGCTTGCTTACTCCTCGATAGACTACTGACCAGGACATTGAACTGATCACCCATCCTGGATATGCTATGATCCAGTTTGCTTGCTCCTTGTAAGACTGACTCAAGGCATTGGCTGAGCAACCATTCTGGATATGCTATGATCCAGTTTACTTGCTCCTCGATAGAATACAGACAGAAAACATTGAACTGATCACCCATCCTGGATATGATACAATCCAGTTTACGTACTCCTCGATAGACTATTGACCCAGAAATTGAACAGATCAACCATCCTGTATATGCTATGATCCAGTTTACCTACTTTTCGATAGACTACTGACCCAGACAATGAACTGATCAACCATCCCGAATATGCTATGATCGAGAGTTTGCTTGCTCTTCGATAGATTTCTGACCCTAGATGTTGTACTGATCACCCATCCTGGAAATGCTATGATCCAGTTTACTTACTCCTGGATAAACTACTGACGTAGACATTGAACTGATCAACCATTTCTGATATGCTATGATCCAGAGATTGCTTGCTCCTCGAGAGACTACTGAACCAAGACATGGAACTGATCACCCATCTTGGATATGCTTTTATCCAATTTACTTTCTCCTCGATAGACTACTGACCCAAGGCAGTGAACTGATCACCCATCCTGGATATGCTACGATCCAGTTTACTTACTCCTCGATAGATTACTGACCCATATATTGAACTGTTCAACCATCCCGGATATGCTATGACCCAGAGCTTGCTTGCTCCTCGATAGACTACTGACACAAGACATTGGCTGAGCATCCATTCCGGATATGCTATGATCCAGTTTACTTACTCCTCGATAGACTACTGACACAAAACATTGAATTGATCACCCATCCTGGATATGATATGATCCAGTTTACTTATTCCTCGATAGACTACTGACCCAAAACATTGAACTGATCACCCAATCTGGATATGCTATGATCCAGCTTGCTTACTCCTCGATAGACTACTGACCCAGGACATTGAACTGATCACCAATCCTGGATATGTTATTATCCAGTTTGCTTGCTCCTCGATAGACTACTGACCGAAGGCATTGGCTGATCACCCATTCTGGATATGCTTTGATACAGCTTGCTTACTCCTCGATAGTCTACTGACCCAAGGCATTGGCTGATCACCCATTCTGGATATACTATGATCCAGTTTGCTTACACCTCGATAGACTACTGACACAAGGCATTGGCTATTCACTCACACTGTATATGCTATGCTCCAGGTTGCTTGCTCCTTGATAGACTACTGAGACCAGCATTGTACTGATCATTTATCTTAGATATGCTATGATCCAGTTAGCTTGCTCCTCGATAGACTACTTGACACAAGCATTGGCCTGATCATTCATCTTGCATATGCTATGATCCAGTTGTCTTACTCCTCGATAGACTACTGACCCAAGGCATTGTCTGATCACCCACCCTCGATATGCTATGATCCAGAGTTTGCTTGCTCCTCGATGGACTACTGACCCAAGCCATTGGACTGACCATCCATCTTGAATATGCTATGATCCAGTTTGCTTACTCCTGGATAGATTACTGACCCAAGGCATTGGACTGATCACTCATTCTGGATATGAAATGGTCTAGAGTTTGGCATCTCCTCGACAGACCACTGACCCATTGGCTGATCACCCATCCTGGATATGCTATTATCCAAAGTTTGCTTACTCCTCGATAGACTACTGACCCAAGTCATTTTCTGAACAGCCATCCTTTATATGCTATGATCCACTTTGCTTTCTCCTGTATAGACTACTAACACAAGCATTAGACTGCTCATCCATCCTGGATATGCTATGATACAGTTACTTACTGCTCGATAGACTACTGACACAGACATTGAACTGATCAACCATCCCGGATATGCTATGCTCCAGAGTTTGCCTGCTCCTCGATATACTACTGACCTAGACATTGAACTGATAAGCCATTCTGGATATGCTATGTTACAGTTACTTACTGCTCGATAGACTACTGACCCAGACATTGAACTGATCAACCATCCCTGTTATGCTATGATCCAGAGTTTGCTTGCTCCTCGATATACTACTGACCTAGACATTGAACTGGTCAGCCATCCCGGATATGCTATGATCCAATTTTCTTGCTCCTCGATAGACTACAGACCCAAGACATTGAACTGATCAACCATCCCGGATATGCTATGCTCCAGAGTTTGCTTGCTCCTCGATATACTACTGACCTGGACATTGAACTGATCAGCCATTCCGGATATGCTATGATCCAGTTTGCTTGCTCCTCGATAGACTATAGACCCAAGACATTGAACTGATCACCCATCCTGGATATGCAATCGTCCAGATTTTGGTAGCTCCTCGACAGACTACTGACCCAAGGCATTGGCTGATCACCCATCCTGGATATGCAATGATCCAGTGTTTGGTCGTTCCTCTACATACTACTGACCCACGGCATTGGCTTATCACCCCTCCTAGATATGCTATGATCCAGAGTTTGCTTACTCCTCAATAGAATACTGACCCAAGACATTGGCTGATCAACCATTCCGGATGTGCTCTGATCGAGTTTGCGTATTCCTCGATAGACTACTGATCCAAGGCATTGTCTGATCACCCATCCTTTATGTGCTATGATCCAATTTGCTTTCTCCTGGATAGACTGACACAAGCATTGGACTGATCACCCATCCTGGATATGCTATGATCCAGTTTGCTTACTGCTCGATAGACCACTGTTCTAGACATTGAACTGATCAACCATCCCGGAAATGCTGTGCTCCAGAGTTTGCTTGCTCCTTGATAGAATACTGACCGAAGACATTGAACTGATGACCCATCCTGGATATGCAATGATCCAGTTTACTTACTCCTCGATGACTCATCCCTGACGTTGGACTGATCACTCATCCTGTATATGCTATGATCCAGTTTGCTTACTTCTCGATAGACTACTGACCCAAGGCATTGGCTGATCGCCCATCCTGAATATGCTATGATCCAGAGTTTGCTTGCTCCTTGATAGACTACTGACCTAGACATTGAACTGATCAACCATTCCGGATATGCTATGATCCAGTTTGCTTTCTCCTCGATAGACTACTGACCCAGACATTGAACTGATCAACCATCCCTGTTATGCTATGATCCAGAGTTTGCTTGCTCCTCGATATACTACTGACCTAGACATTGAACTGGTCAGCCATCCCGGATATGCTATGATCCAATTTTCTTGCTCCTCGATAGACTACAGACCCAAGACATTGAACTGATCACCCATCCTGGATATGCAATGATCCAGGGTTTGGTAGCTCCTGGACAGACTACTGACCCAAGGCATTTGCTAATCATCCATTCTGGATATGCAATGATCGAGAGTTTGGCAGGTCCTCGACAGACTACTGACCCAAGGCATTGGCTGATCACCCATCATGGATATGCAATGATCCAGAGTTTGGTAGCTCCTGGACAGACTACTGACCCAAGGCATTTGCTAATCATCCATCCTGGATATGCAATGATCCAGAGTTTGGCAGGTCCTCGACAGACTACTGACCCAAGGCATTGGCTGATCACCTATCATGGATATGGAATGATCCAGAGTTTGGCAGGTCCTCGACAGACTACTGACCCAAGGCATTGGCTGATCACCTATCATGGATATGCAATGATCCAGGGTTTGGTAGCTCCTGGACAGACTACTGACCCAAGGCATTGGCTGATCACCTATCATGGATATGCTATGATCCAGGGTTTGGTAGCTCCTGGACAGACTACTGACCCAAGGCATTTGCTAATCATCCATCCTGGATATGCAATGATCCAGAGTTTGGCAGGTCCTCGACAGACTACTGACCCAAGGCATTGGCTGATCACCTATCATGGATATGCAATGATCCAGAGTTTGGCAGGTCCTCGACAGACTACTGACCCAAGGCATTGGCTGTTCACCTATCATGGATATGCAATGATCCAGGGTTTGGTAGGTCCTGGACAGACTACTGACCCAAGGCATTGGCTGATCACCTATCATGGATATGCTATGATCCAGGGTTTGGTAGCTCCTGGACAGACTACTGACCCAAGGCATTTGTTAATCATCCATCCTGGATATGCAATGATCCAGAGTTTGGCAGGTCCTGGACAGACTACTGACCCAAGGCATTGGCTGATCACCTATCATGGATATGCTATGATCCAGGGTTTGGTAGCTCCTGGACAGACTACTGACCCAAGGCATTTGCTAATCATCCATCCTGGATATGCAATGATCCAGAGTTTGGCAGGTCCTCGACAGACTACTGACCCAAGGCATTGGCTGATCACGTATCATGGATATGCAATGATCCAGAGTTTGGCAGGTCCTCGACAGACTACTGACCCAAGGCATTGGCTGATCACCCATCCTGGATATGCTATGATCCAGAGTTGGCTTACTCCTCGATAGACTACTGCCCCTCCAAACTACCCTTTACATGGAACATTTTTCGAAATGTTCGATTTTCTAAATTTGGCTCTAATGATTTGGATTGAAATACCATATGTTAAAGTTATATACATGACAAAATGTATATTTTGAATTTTATGGAAATAGCCTGTGAAGGAATTTTATATAGTCTTGTATAAACGATGGACGAAAACTACTGCATAAAAATGTAGATTTCTTTAAAACACACAATTTGTTTAAAGTAAGTTTTATATGGTATAAAGAGTTCCTAAGGTATTCGTTTTTACAGGTTTGAATTGTTCATTCCTTGATCATTCTGTTTAACTCTTGTCGACATTCAGTTGTTTCTCGCGATGTCATGGAAACAGTATGAAATTTTAAGGCCAGCATATAGCGTCCAGTTGTTAAACATTTGACTATCGCTGTTCTCTATAACTAAATGTGTAATGTAGCTGTTTCTGTAAAGGTTTATCTCGATTAAAAGTAGTAGAAAAAATATGATTGAGAAAGAATAATTTGTATAGCCACTAATAAAAGAGGGAGGGTAGAGAAGGTTATGTGAATGTAACACATCGGATTTTTTTCTATGTTTCATGTTAAGCAGGGATTACTTGGCGAACATTGCCCAAAAATGACATGTTTAGTTTTTCAAGCAGTGTTATTAATTGTAATTTCCTTTTTAATTTGATATTGACATATCAAGTGTTAAAAAAGAGTATTCCACATTTTGAGAGGTGGTAGTATGAACCAAAATAAGAAAACATGCCCACTAAACATGGACTATAATATGCATACCTTAAGAGCTATGAACACTTGCTCATCTTCGCTTCTTCAATCTGTTTGCTATAACCTAGATAGGAGCTACAGCAGGCAGTAAACAAATGAGAACACATTACTCTATTATTGTCCATGGTTAGAGCATGCAGTAAACATCTGTTAGTGTTGTTACTGTAAACCGTATTCACAGTTCCGGGTAAGTGAAACGCATATTCTTATTAGTTCTAATGGAATTAGGTTGTGTTTTGATAAGTTTGTGAAATGCTTTTACATTGTAGTTTTATCTTGAAATATTTGGTGTATGCAACCCCCATTAAGGATGTACAAACACTACAGTGCTTGCCAGAGCATCCGTGACCAACCTGGAGTGGTGAGAGTGCGTGATTCCCTAAGACGTCGGTCAGAAGCATGCCTTACAATGAATGGGCACGTTTAGCGATGGTTCACAAGTGCAGGTCGTATATAATTAGAAGTTATGCTGTTTCACACTAACAGAGCAATGTGTCCTCATTTGTTTACTGCATTCTATAGAGCGTATGTAATAGCAAAGAGCTTGCAGTAGAAATGTTTCACAGTAACGAAGATGAACGAGGTATACATTTTAGAGCCTATGTTTACTGGACTGTTTTTTTCTTGTTTTGGTCCATACTATCACCTCTCAAAGTATGGAATACCTTTTCTTTAACATTCTGTATATATAGCTGGCGTAAAACTTGTGGAATCGTGACCCTGATTACCACCCCAGCTGCCAAGCCTAGGAATAGTTTATATTTAGCTTACTCAACGAAAGCGATATAATACGTTTGCTTACTCACAGTGCGTAACACATAGTCTCCATAGAAAGTGTCCGCATCTGGTTGTAATTTCAAAGAGACCAGTACCTAAATAGTGCTTATTTTATATTTGTTATATTTATAACCATGGTTCCTACGTTTTCAAAGTTAATTGGTAAGGTATTACGTAGTCAAAGCAGGGAAATAATTGCAAATGTGCTCGACTTTATGAAACAAGAAGCAGAGATGAAGGAAGAAAATATATTTTCACCCGAGTTCCACAAAAGCCTTAAGAGAGTGAAAGAAAGAGTAGCCAAAGCAACTAGTGTTTCGCTGAGTTTCCGTTTCCGGAGTTCTCAAAGATAAAAAATCTGATGTGTTACACTCACATGACTTTCTCTACTCTTGTACAATCTATTTTTACAAACGCCTATTCTCCATATGCTTTATGTTAATCGAGATATCGAGATGTCAATCTTATTGGTAATTTTCTTGTAGATGCAAGGGGAATATGGTAGCTTTTAAGCGATGGTCAAATATTTTAACGCTGGTTGCTATGCGGCGCATTCCATTCTCTTTGCAAGTCCAGGACATAAAAAAATGAATAACGAATTTGAGAAAAAGTATAAGTATTGGAAAATTTAAGGGAATAACAAGCAATATCTCGAAAACGGTTCACTCAACAAAAGAAATGTATATAACATAAGTTGTGTATTTTAACGAGATCAACATTTTTTGTGTAGTAAAATTTTGTCTATCTCTTATGGTTTACCAGTTATGCAAAAGTCGTTCACAATGAAGAATACTTTTGGAGACATTCCCAGAAAATTCGAGATATACATTTCATTTCTCATGGCATTATCTTAAACATATGATATTTTAAACAAAATCGTTAGAGCCATTTTTGAGAAAATTAAAATTTTCGAAAAATGTTCCATGTAAAGGGTAGTCTGGGGTGGGGGGATTTTCTTGAAAACCTTCGTGTCGCATCTCTGGAAGATACTGAACCTAAATACCAAGTTTGGTGTTTATCCGACTGTTCGTTTTTGAGTTATGCTGTTCACACACACACAGACACACACACAGACACACACACACACACAGACACACAGACACACACACAGACATGTTTCCAAAAATGCTTTTTTTGGATTCAGGAGGTCTCAAAACATGTATTTCCGGTGAAATCTCGGTATCGAATTTTTGGGTGGAATGCAATACTTCCCCTACTTACTATACGTAGTAGAGAAAGTAAAAAAAACATCTGGATGAAAGAGTACCATTTGACACACCTGGGAAGACATATAAGGTTCCTAAACGTATTACAGTAATAGATGATTTCGACAAATGCGTCATTCTGCGCAAGATACACAATTTCTATGTGGAAGAAAAAACTGTCAACAATAAGCAGACTGCTCATCAAGCTGAAAGACAGCATAAATTTTCAAGGTGGTGCTACAAATTTCAGAAAAATTATAAAAGATTTAGGGTTAAAGTGGAAGTAAACGAAATCAAATAGAAGAGCTCTAATAGAAAAGCACGACATACCATCTTAGCTGGAAGAGTACCTTACTCAGAGGTACAAATTAGAGGGTCAAACTATACTGTATGAAGATGAGTCATACATACACAGCAGTCATACAGCATCTAAAAGTTGGAGTGACGATAGCAAATTAGGTTTGCAGCCACCTGTTGCCAAAGGGCAAAGGCTTATTATCGTTCATGCAGCTGGAAAGATCGGCTTCGTACCAAATGCCCTTCTTTTACAAGTCCCAACAAAAAACAGGAGATTTTCATTAAGAAATACAGAAAATTACATGAAGTGAATCAACACCATGTAGATACCTAATATACCCGCTGGGTCCGTTCTGGTTATCGACAATCCTTCCTACCATTAACACTCAAATTGACAAACCACCTACCAACCAGATGATTGACAGGTTTTTATATTAAGCTGTTTTTACAGCGGTGGATTTAAATACGCTGTATATACTATAAGTTTATCAGTGCGAGCAGTGTAGTGCATAACCGGTGTGCGGATATTAGACAATGACTGTCCCAAGTACTCCTGCAGACGACCGGTCACCTTCTGATCCGGTAAGTAACTCGCTTCATAGCTGTCATTAAGATTTTCACATGTCTAGAACTGCTGCTCCAATTATAACAAATGTTACTGTACCTGTTATTTTGTATTCTGAGTTCTTCACCCCCCAAAAAAACAACAACATTATAACTCCTACACACTTTAGAGTTGAGAGGCAAACTTTATCCCATCTTTTAGGGGAAGTTTTGCTCTGCAAATTTGCACTACTGTCGAGTATGGTAGCTTCTGTGTACTCAATATATGCGAGTTTGTTTTCTCCATTTTTGCTTTGAGCAGCTTTTTGTGTGAATGACATTTTCTAGTATATATGATCCTTTTTCTCAGTAAGTGTGGAAGATAGCTAAATTAAATTTTCTAAAGTTGAATATGACCTCTAAGTACTGTTGTGGATTTACTTTGATGTTAAAAACACGGTTGGTTATATTTAAAAAAAATAATTGCCAATAAATTTTAATAAAAAGTGGTTTAATGAGAAAAATAATCCTATCTTCCTTAATAAAGAAAGTTAGTACATAAAAGAGGACCAGTGAGCTTAGAAGACATCCATCTACATGCTGTAAATTCTTCAGTTTGATATCGTAAATAGTTTCTGAGATAATGGTTCATGGATTTAGCAGATTTAACGTTGGTGGTATAGGACTTTTAATCTCCCCTTAATCGTTGTAGGGATACAGGAAACCGAAGTGATAGTGAGATTCTTTAAAAAGTTGGTCCCTTATGCTGCCTTTGAAATTCTATACTCTTTGTACCAGTGTAAGAGCACAAGAACACTTGCTGACGCCTTGCGCATTTATTGGAAATTAGTTTCTCTACTACGTATAGTAAGTAGGGGAACTATTGCATTCCATCCCAAAATTCGATACCGAGAGTTCACCGGAAATACATGTTTTGAGGTCCCCTAAATCCAAATAAATCATTTTCGGAAAAATGTCTGTGTCAACAGCATAGCTCAGAAACGAAAAGTCGATAAATAGCAAACTTGGTATTTGAGTTTAGTACCTTCCAAGGATGCGACACGAAGATGTTCATGAAAATCCCCCCCCCCCCCCCATCACAGACTACTCATTACATGGAACATTTTTCGAAAATTTTGATTTTCTCGAAATGGATCTAACGATTTTGATTAAAATATCATGTGTTTAAAATATTTTTATCACAAATGAAATGAATATCTTGAATTTTCTGGGAATATCCCCAAAAATCCTCTTTATGACTTTCGGATAACTGGTAAACCGCAAGAGATAGACAAAGTTTTACTAGACAAGAAATGTAGATCTCGTTAAAACACAATTTATTTCATCTATATTGTTTTTGTCGAGCGAGCCATTTCCGAGATATTCCTTATTTGTTTCAATTTCGCAATACTTATACTTTTCCTCAAATAGGAATTCGTTATTCGTTTTTTTAGTCCTGGATATACAAAGAGAATGGAATACTCCACATAGCAACCTGCTCTTAAAACATTTGACTATCGCTTAAAGCCTACCATATTCCCCTTGCACCTACAAGAAAATTAGCAATAAGATAGTTTCTGCAAATGTTTATCTCTATTAACACGAAGTAGATGGAGAATAAGCGTTTCTACAAGAGAAGAGAAAGTCATTTGAGTGCAGATATTTTTTTTTCTTTAAATGATATTCATTAACATAGATGTAATTTAAAATCTACGGCGTTTAAATCTACCGCGATTCTCCTCTAAGCTCGATGAGATATGGCAACAGAGTCACGAGAACAATTTGACTTGTGCACGTTTTTGGGAGCTTTTGCGCACTTGCAACTGGTATGACGTAATTACTTTAGGTTGAAATACAAACGGGTCGTGCACACTTAAAGATGTGTACTAGCCCATACCAGCCATTTTTCACTTACGTCAGTGCCACTAGGTGGTACCACACTACTACAGAAGTTTCATTCATGCGAGAGTGAAAGTGTGGGAAGTTGGGAATCTCCGTTCGCTTTTCAGTTTGGCATAAATCTCGTTCGATGGTAGCATAGTGAACAGTTATACCAATTCACTCGCTGTGCAGCGAAATTTAGGTTCTGATGTGAGTATATATTATGGTTATACGGGTAGAAAAGCTTATTTTATGTGTATATTATTTATAAATAGATAGTATCGGCAATGATGCAGTATAGTCTTCTCTATTTAACGTGTACCTTCAGTGCAGTGTAACGTGTATTTGTATTAACTTTTGTGTGGAGTATATGGGGGGACCGCACATTATATAGGAAGAACTTGGGCCGTTTTTCTGTTTTAGAAAATGAGACTTAGTGAGTGCTAATACATAAGCAATATTAATATTTGGTTGACGAAGAAATGAAAATGGAGAGAGTAGTGAAAGCTTGCATTTCTTCGTTGTCGCACTAAACTGACTTAATTATCTACAAAACAATTAAAATCCACAAATCAATCCTTTCTTTTATCAGAAAAGTTATGCATTATTATTATTATTATTATTATTATTATTATTATTATTATTATTATTGGAACGGCCAAAGTTGCACCAATTTGTTCATAATCATAACCATTAAGCAGTAGATGCTATCTCACATTTTCAGGGCTGTCTGTCAACACCCAAAATCTATACTCGCCAGCCGCCACTAGTTTGTATTACATCACGCGAAACAATAGAATGGTGTCTCAGCACAATTTGAGATAACTGAGTGTTTTACGATTTTTACTTTCTCTAACATTCACCTAAAGGAGGTATTGTATACCATCCAAAAATTCAATACCGAAATTTCGCCAGAAATACACGTTTTGAGGTTTCCTGAATTCCTTAACTCGAAAACGAAAAGCAGGTTAAGTACCAAACTTGGTATTTAAGTTCAGCAATTTGCAAGCATGAGACACAGAAGATTTTCAAGAAAGTCCCCCGAACCCAAATAAGCCTTTACATGGAAATGTTTTAGAACATTTTTATTTTTTTAAAAATGGCTCTTACGATCACATGCTTAAGATATTTATATGACAAAGAAAATGCCATTTTGGATTTTTTTTGGGAATTGCATCATCGACACCGGCAGCCGAGTTTTTAAGGTACGGACTCGTACACGCGAGATCTACGGTTCAAATGCCAGGACCATCCTCCACTTAGGGTTTTCCTCAATCCTGAATCAAACTGGCAAATGTCGGGGAAATTAAAATTGAGTTTTATTTATGGGCGCTCTTTAACTACTGTGGTCCTTATCGTTCCATTCTATATTGGGTGTGAAAGACAGGAAATTTTGTTCAGAGGCCTCTTTATCAGGCTTGAGGCTCTTTTACGTGCCGTAAATCTACGTCAAGGGACCACCGGCCTTACTTCCCTTCCTAAGGATTTTTACGCCCGGGTTTGAACCCGCGACCTCGGGAACAGAGGCTAGCATGGTACCCCTAGAACACGGAGGACGACCATGTCCTAAACGTAGCCCCGGAACCTTCCCTTCCCAATTATCATTTCATGCATCATGAGTGTCACCGCCTGTGGTGCCATCTACAGTAAGAACCGGTGTTACACAATATTATATTCATTCCGATGGAATTTTGATTTTAAATAACTTTTATCATTAGCCATTTCCGAAATATTCCGTTGCTATTGGTTTGAGCTTGCCAATGCTTTGTAATTTTTTGTCGTGTTGTCGCTGTTCAGTTGTCTTTCGCGATGTCATGGAAAGAGTAAGCAATTTCGAAGCGAGCCCTTTTTAAACATTAGATTATCACTTCGGTGTGCTGTACCCTGTTGTGCCTACAATGAAATTTCACATAGAATTTTTGTACATTTACTACTGTGGACATTTTACCGTCATGTCATCGCGAAATTACTACCCTTTGCTGGACGAGGGAGGGTTATGGGTTTCTAATCGCACACATGAAGGTCGAAATTGACGGGGTAATAGACTTGGCCAACTGCAAGGTGATAATACTGGTTGTGACTGGTCAAATTTAACGCTATAATGGGACTGTAACACGACAAACTGTCACTTTACACACAAGAGATTGTTCTTGTTCTGGCAAGAGGAGGATGCGATAATACAATTTTCCTCTCCATATTTTTGTTTATATGATGTGTTTTACACCCCCGAAGTTTTCTTGAAGCGAGGGGGTAAGTTTGCTGGCCCGAGATAAAGAATAAAGTTAGAGGGGTAGGGTGTGTGAAAGATGACATAGGGGTGTTTTATCGTCACCTGGAAGTAGTCTTATCTGCAGCAGGGGTCCTGTTTGCTAGACGAGCTTCTGATGTCAACCGGGACCTGACGTGTAACATACGACACGCTCTCTCTTCCCAAAGTGATTCCGTAGCTTACACTTTTATTTTTACTTTATCATCTATCTATAGTAGGTAGAGGAAGTATTGTACCTCGCCCAGGCATTGGCTCTAATCCGTACATTTCGTTATAGATACAAAGAGAACAGCGATAGTCAAATGTTTAACAACTGAACGCTATATGCTGCCTTAAAATTCCATACTGTTTCCATGACATCGCGAGAAACAGCTGAATGTTGACAGGATTAAAAGAATGACAGAGTATTGAACAATTAGAATTGGCTGGTCTTGTAGCTCAGTCAGTAGAGTACCTGGGTTCGATTCTCGCCTGGTGGGGGTTAGGAATTTTTCTCTAGCCTATCCTCCCCAGAGTCTGGAAGTATGAGTGAGAATGTTAATGTGTGTGGGAACTAATGAATAAAATCCAAGTTTACCAGCCATACGAACACGAATTAACACCATTGTCTATAGGTAACAATATGTTCCAAAGGAATGGCCAGGTATAAATGGAAATGAAACTCGGTAACTGTTTATGCCACAAAAGTTTTTAAACTAAATCACGTGTTTTAGAGAGATCTACATTTTACGTGCAACAGGTTTTCGTCTATCGCTTAAAGTTTACCACTTATATAAGATTAAACAAAATTCCTTCCAAATGAAGAGGGCTTCATAGACTATTCCCAGAAAACTCGAGATATACATGTTATTTGACGTGTAAATATGTATAATATAGGGTATTTAATCAAAAGCGTTAGATCAATTTTTAGAAAAACAAAAATTTCCAAAAATACTCCATATAAGGATAGTTTGGGGTAGAGATCTTCTTGCAAATCTTTGCGTTGCATTTTTAGAGGTTGGTTATTTGTCATTCTCCCCATCAGTAGGCCCTAAAGTGGGTGCCTGGGGCCGGGGCAGACAGATTATGGATCATAGAGAACAGCCAGAAGCCTGGTATGAGAGCGCGGAAGGAGATGATGTATGAAATGACGGTGAAATGTGATGATGAAGCAGTTGGTGGAAGGAATGGCGGGGGAAACCGGATAAACCCCGCCAAGACGCCGCTTTTTCACCACAAACCCCACATGCAGTTTCTGGGATCGCCTTGGTGAGAAGCCGACATCTTTAGAGCGTACTCAACTTAAATACCAACTTTGGTATTTTTCTGACTTTTTGTTTTTGAACTATGCTATTCACAGACACACAAACGGGCCTTTTACCAAAAATGCTATTTTGTATATTCAGGGTCTTCAAAACATGTATTTCCAGCGAAATATCGCAATAGAATGCAATACCTACTAGTATCTATGTCGTAGAGGAAGTAAAATTGATTACCTAACTTGAAAGTGTCATCACAGAGCATAGGACAGCCTAGTTAGAGGGTTGCAAGCATTTCAAATCTTACTGGAGCAAGGGGCCTTCCAAAGTGTTACACGGAAAAATCTGATGTGTTACACTCACAGGACTTTCTCTACTCTTGTACAAACTATTTTTACAAACGCTTATTCTCCATATGCTTCATGTTAATCGAGATATCGAGATGTCAATCTTATTGCTAATTTTCTTGTAGGTGCAAGGGGAATATGGTAGGCTTTAAGCGATAGTCAAATGTTTTAAGAGCTGGTTGCTATATGGCGCATTCCATTCTCTTTGCATGTCCAGGACATAAAAAATCAATAACGATTTTGAGAAAAAGTATAAGTATTGGAAAATTTAAGGGAATAACAAGCAATATCTCGAAAATGGTTCACTCAACAACAAAAATGTATATGACATAAATTGTGTACTTTAACGTGATCTACATTTTTTGTGTAGTAAAATTTTGTCTATCTCTTACGGTTTACCAGTTATGCAAAAGTCGTTCACAATGAAGAATACTTTTGGAGACATTCACAGAAAATTCGAGATATACATTTTATTTGTTATGAAAATATCTTAAACATATGATATATTAATCAAAATCGTTAGCCATTTTTGAGAAAATTAAAATTTTCGTAAAATGCTCCATGAAAAGCGTAATCTGTGGTGGGGGGATTTTCTTGAAAACCTTTGTGTCGCATCTCTGGAAGATGCTGAACCTAAATACCAAGTTTGGTGTTTATCCGATTGATGGTTTTTGAGTTATGCTGTTCAGACACACACGGACATTTTTCCAAAAATGCTTTTTTTGGATTCAGGGGTTCTCAAAACATGTATTTCCGGTGAAATCTCGGTATCGAATTTTTGGGTGGAATACAATACTTCCCGTACTTACTATACGTAGTAGAGAAAGTGAAAATATTTCCACATGGCCTCTTATGGATCCCGGGGGAGGGTGGCATGGTACCATGATAAATTTTTATATTCTGGTTCCCTTCAATAAACTAAGCAACTTTTATTAAAACTTTTTTTTTTACTCAAATGAACTGTTTAGCTGTTATAGGATGTTTTCGTTGAAGTTAGTACACGTCATACCGAGCGAGATGGCTCCGCGGTAGCGTATAAGGCTCGCATTCGTGAGGTCCCAGGATCGTTTCCCGCCAACCGCCTACTCTGACCTTGGAAGTTTTCATGGGTTTTCCTATTCGGTAGGCGAAAGCTGGGCCGATTTCTCATCTACCACGATTCCCTTTCATTCCTTCCCCTTATCTTTCAGGCGTGTTTCGGGGTTTCGTGGCGTATGGCGGTGCCGGACAGCGCGTATGCTTTCTCAATGGAAATATCCCCCCGTGAACACTAGAGAGCTGTGGCCTGAGCCTCCTGAGGTTCCTTCACTTCATCCCTTTCTCTTGGAGGTAGTAGCAGCCACAATAGAACTATGTAGGTGGCAGTGCGTTGTATAACCTATACCTAGTTGACTTCATGAACTCGGGGAGCAAATCAAGTATCAAAAGAAAGGACAGGGTTTTATGGTTTCAAAGCCACCTGAACTCTCAAAATGATCATGTTGATTATTTACTGCGGCTCTTCAAATTCAGAAATTTCATACTCTTTATATGACCCCTGCATGTTGTTAGAGAAAGCCTTCCAAAAACAATCGCCAAGATGTTAATGGAGGCTACTTTGAGCATTTAGTAAAGCACCTGTGTGCTTATCGAATTACTTATTCGTTTAGTGCTCTTTTCTACTGCTCCATACTTCAATGGAAACATCCTGTAACAGCCCAACAATTCATTTTAGAAAAAAAAGAATGTTTTAATAAAAGTTGCTTAGCTTATTGAGGTGAAACAGAATAAATATATCAATCAAGTGGCCCAAACACGCTATCCTTTGCAGTTGTATGTTTCCTGCATACATAGGTGCAAAAGAAGTTGCCACATCACTATGTTCAAAGGGGCAGTGCTGATGTCTGCATGTGTTTACGTGGTAGTTTCGTATTGATAAGCGTCGCGTGGTCACCTGCATGCAGGTCGAAATGAAATTCAGTTTTATTTATGGACGCTCTTTAATTGCTGTGACTCTTAGCGTCCCATTCTATATGGGGAGCGAAAGAGCGGTAAATTTTGCTCAGAGGCCTCTATCAGGCTTGAGGTTCTTTTACGCGCCGTAAATCTACGACATGGGATATTCCGGCTTTACTTCCCTTCCGAAGGAAGCCATGCTAAGGTTTTTTACGCCCCCTACGCCACCTTGGGAACTATAGGCTAGCATGGTAACCACTACACCACGGAGGACAACATGCAGTTCGAGCAGGTCGTTCAGACAGAAAGGTAACGTTCACCAAAAACGAACACACGGATGTGGTTATGATCTGTACGGAGACGCACCAAAATGCATCCATAGCTCGAAGGCTGTGTCCTGAACATTTTCAGACGAGGTATCTTGTCTTCTGTGCACATTTTTTATGTCCAGATATGATTTTAAAAAATCTGATGTGTTACACTTACATGACTTTCTCTTCTCTTGTACAAACTATTTTTACAAATTCTGAATTCTCCATCTATTTCATATTAATCGAGATAAACATTTGCAGAAATAATCTTTTGACATGCAAAGAGAATTACATTTTACACATAGCAACCAGTTCTAAAAATATTTGACTATCGCTTAAGGCGTACTATGTTCCGCTTGTTTTGTATTTGCAAGGGCAATATAGAAATACAGTAGCCTTTAAGCATAGACATATCTCTTAATAGCTGGTTGATAGGTGCAGCACCATTCCCTTTCCCACAGATTAATACTCTTTGCATATCCAAGACAAAAAATGAATAACGAATTCCCATTTGAGAAAATAAATATTGTAAAATTTAAGGGAATGACAAGCAATATCTCGAAAATGGTTCACTCAACAACAAAAAAATGTATGACATAAATTATGTATTTTAACGCAATCTATATTTTTTGTGCAGTAAAATTTTGTCTATCTCTTATGTTTTAACAGTTATGATGCAAAATTCGTTCACAATGAAGAATACTTTTGGAGACATTCCTAAAAAAATCAAGATATATATTTTATTTGTCATAAAAATATCTTAAACATATGATATTTTAATCAAAATCGTTAGTGGCATTTTTGAGAAAATTAAAATTTTCGAAAAATGTTCCATGTAAAGGGTACTCTGTGGTGGGGGGGGGGAGTTTCTTGAAAACCTTCGTGTCGCTTCTCTGGAAGATACTGAACCTAAATACCAAGTTTGGTGTTTATCCGACTTCGTTTGAGTTATGCTGTTTACAGACACACACGGACATGTTTCCAAAAATGCTTTTTTTGGATTCAGGGGGTCTCAAAACATGTATTTCCGGTGAAATCTCGATATCGAATTTTTGGGTAGAACGCAATACTTCCCCTACTTACTATACGTAGTAGAGAAAGTAAAAATTATGTTTCATTTTCATCATGAGATATAACGTGTTGTGGAAAAACCTATATGCGGTGATGTAATGTTTCCCGGAATGATGTCCTTGTATCAATACGTCCTCCAAGGCGTGCATGTTTTTGCACTGCCTATTATAAATAATGCACTAATAGAAGGTAATTTAATTCTAAGGAACTTTTAAAAGTACATGAATATAATAAAATAGAATTTTGTTTAATCTTGTTAACTTTGTGGCACGAATTGGGACTAGAAATAGCAGTTAACGTGTTCGTTTTCATGCATAGGTCTTTCATTTAGCTTCTGCTCTCTGTTGGTATAAAGCTTTGCAGTTCTGCTTAGGCAAACCTTTTAGCATCTGCGCTATGCGGGATAATCTTGCTCCAACGAAGGACGGCTTGTGTGGGCCACCTGTTATTTTTCCTCCCCACTGTGGCCACCGTAGGGTTGCTGGTGCGCCGGCCGCCGCAGTTCGAACTCCTGGCTAAACAGTTGTGATATTCCCGCAATCTCCTTACGCACACATATTTACAGTTACAATTACAATGTATGGGGGTTTGTTGCATACACTTTATTTTTCAAGTTCTACCATAGATAAAAATCGCATAAAGAGAATCGTGAGTGCCATAATCCTTTGCCAGTTACCCTGACATCAAACATTTTCAGAACTAAATATAATGATTCATGAACTGTATGCACAGTAGCAGAGTCTTGTTGGAAAACATCAGACTGACATTCAACGTCGGTTCAGCTGTTCAAAAAATGGTGTAAGTCATTGCTGTATCTCTCTGTATTTATTGTTTGTCAAAAATATAGGTTCCTGTTACTCTGTGTGCATTTACTGCACATCACACACAGCAATTTACGCGCCTTGTAAGGGAATTTATTGTGTAAAATTGGGTTTCTGTATGCTCCAATGTTATTTTACGAAGAAACATAACCATGTAAATGGAACCATTCTTCGTTAGAGAATATTAAACGTGAATAAATTACTCTATAATTGACATTTCGCAAAATTACAGAATTTTATCCTCTTTGATGATCAAATGAAAAATTGAATGTGTGCAACAAACCCCATGCACTGCGAGAACTAAAATAAAACAGGCGAGAAATTCATTCAATTTCGGGTGTTAAAATCTCCAGTGTGAATGAAAATTTCCTGAGAAGTTGCCAGAAATAGAGAAGGACAACATCTCTTATGATAAGGCATGTGCTTATTATCATTGTAATGTAGCAATGTGAACGTGAAGCGGTTGCGGGGATATTATAACTGTTTCGACGGGAGTTCGAGCTGCGGCCACGTTGTGAAAGACAGGCACTCTGTGTGTATAATATATACACTGGCGTTTGTGAAAATTGCAGCACCAAGAAGGAAATGCACGAATTCAATAAACTTAACACCACTGGTTAGGTACTTTTCAAATCTATACGTGACCTTTGAGCCCTAATATTCAGTATTTGCTGTGGCCTCCATGCGCTGCAATTAGAGCTGCTATACGCCGTGTCATTGAATCAAAAAGGTTCCGAATAAGTTTCTGAGGGATTTCCCTGCACGCAGTTTGTATTCGAGCCCACAAATCCGTGACACTGATTACTGGAGGACCGTGTCACACCAGGTGCCGACCAACCATATCCAGGCTATCGTGCAGTCCAGGGAAGCAATGGTACCCTCGCTCTTTGAAGAAGGCGTGTACATTCCTCAATATGTGGCCGGGCATTGTCCTGTTGAAATGTGGCCTGTGGAGATGCCTGAAGCAGGGGGAGTACCTCAGGCTATATAACCACCGTTTTTACCGGTTGCTGTTCAAAGTGCCCCCAATTCGTAGGAGGTGATATCGGTTGTTGTAACCAATGCCGCCCCAAACCATCCCACTTGGTGTTTGTCCGCTATGCCGCTCAACAATGCAGCCCTCCAGGTTGCGCTCACCACGGTACCGCCTGACACGTATGCGGCCATCACTGTAGGACACGTTGAAGTGGGACTTGTCCGAGAAGACTACATTTTGCCACTCAGCATCCGAGTGAAGGTGTTCACGTGCCCATTGCAGTCGGAGCAGCTTGTGGTTTCTGGACAATGGAAGCCGACTTAATGGCATGCATGCAACCAGTCCAACCTGCAGCAGACAGCGACGAACCGTTGATGCAGACAAGTTCACACCTGTTGCTTTGCTCCTGTGTCGAGCCAATACTGTGGATGAAGCTGTACGGTCCGTTATGGCCCTGCGGGCAAGATGACGGTCATCCCGTGCTGTGGTCATGTTCCGTGGTCCAGTATTCGCTCTTCGCTGCGTACGACCTTCATCTATCCACTGCTTCCTCACACGCATCACTGTCGTAGCAGCAAGCCCTGTACGAGCCGAAATGTCACGGTATGACAAACCCGACCATTCTGCCCCGTTCGAACTCGCTCACATGCCGATATGGCTCCCTTTGACATCGACGAGGCATACTGGCACTCACTTTATTGTTTCCACCTTGTTTGACAGCTCTGCACTGACTACAACACTGATCTTGTCGGACCGACACGAGAGGGCTCTGCTCGGCCTACATGTACCCCATCTCTCTGCAAACCGAATCACTTATTGCTTGCACACTTCTACACTGCCACCAAGTTTGGAGTTATTATATAGTATCTTGGTTCCATTTAAAATTCTGAGATTGGTCTCCCCTGTGTCCCCTATCGTTTCCCATAGAAATATTTTGCATATCAAATTTGGAAGCTTCCTTTCTCCAATAAGATTTGGAATTCTTGGCGTTTTATTTTATTTTATTCATTTAAGAGGTAATCATCACCCGTAACACCTTATGTAGGTCATCCTGGATATTTGGGGAAAAACTGATTTTCGTCTGTGAAAGAATGTTGCGCCTAGAGCGAGTGGGGAAACAAAAGCACACGCTCGCATTCGTGTCGGCCGATAAGGAAGCAGCAAGCTTAGTGAAAGCCTCGCTGGCTCGGCCGCTAATGCGAGGATAAAGCGAGAAATTCGAGACGCTGTTTCTTTCAAATCTTTTACAGATTTCTCTTTTTGCTAGCACAGCGCCCAGCGAGACTAGTAAATACGTCGATTGTCTGGAAAACCAGAGGGGAAGTGAACCCAGTAACTCGCCGGATTATACCCCAGTTTGTATCGTAGGATCACTGTCACCACCTCGTGAACTGATCATAGCACTAAAACAGGCTTCTCGTCATGCTATAAATCGAGCACAAAAGCTTACCTAGCAACTAGCACTCCATGACGTCACCACCGCCTTTACAACACAATTTAAACCAAGTGTTCATTTCAAAGTGTCATGACGTCATTGTTTTCAGTCAATTTTTTTTAAGAGAATGTCAGGTCTAAGGTGCAAGGACGTGGGTACTACACGTGTGGCGGAGGAATTGCTTAGCAAGCACGGCGTTCTATCGGAAAAACTATCAATTCGGTGTAGAGAACACAGCCTTATTTAGGTTACCAAAAACGAAATGGCGGATGTGGCATGTCGGAGCGACCAACGTTTTAAGCGGAAACCCTACTAGTTTTTTAATTTTTATAATTTTTATTCAATTTACATAAGATTTGGTGGGCTAATTATCCTAGTTAAAATTAGGATAATTACAAAATTTGGAAGTGATCGTAAGTTTTGAATTTATAGGATGTTTTATAACTTACAGCATGTTTGAAAATGTTTCAAACGCATGGCTTTTTTTTTTTTAATTTTTCATTGACATTTTTTCTTGTAATTTATAATAGATATATCAGTAATAATTGGTACTGATTTTAATAGTTTACAAAATTCATTTTATAGGCGCACTGAACTTAATTTTTTTGTATGCTTTATTTTTTTAGCCTTTGAAACCAAATTTTGTTTTAAGTTTCTAAAGTATTTCAAAATGCATACTTATTAAAGATATGACGTTTTACTAAGTGTTTACTAATTTTGAAGACAATCCAAAACTAGGAACATTTAAATTTTGAAAAAATGTAATATTGAGAAAATGCTAATTTTATATAAAACATGCGTTCAAGCTTTAATACATACTTCAAAACTACCCAGCACAATTCATATCCCAACCTTTACAGAAAGGGTGACATTACACATTTCGTTATGGATACAAACAGATCAGCGATAGTCAAATGTTTAATAACTGGACGCTATACGCTGGCCTTAAAATTCCATACTGTTTCCATGCATCGCCCATTTTGACAGGATTTTAAAAGAATGACAAAGTATTGAACAATCAGAACCATTAATAACGAATATCTCAGAAATGGTTTATGCCACAAAAGAGTTGTTTGAAATAAATTGTACGCTTTAAAGAAATCTACATTTATTGTGAAGTACGTTTTCGTCTATCGCTTAATGCTTACCAGTTATACAGTGCCTTCGTTTTATGGCAAGGCCACAACCGCCTTACATGCGTATCGGCCGAGACAGCAATGATCTCGGTATTACGCCACAGAGTAGAAGCGGCGCAGGATGATCAGCTGTGAGCTGTCTCAGTAGTTGCTTTGTCTTCGTGTTGTGAAGTGTTTCGACAATACGTATGTTGTGTGTGATTTCCTTAAGAATGTTATTCTCTTATTAGTCCACGGAAATTCATTCATTCATTCATTATCTGTTTACCCTCCTCTTATGTAGGACTTACACCCCCCAGGACTTACAAGCGGGTGCCTGGGGTCAGAGGCCCGTCGAGGAGCAGACACTCATGGATCAGACAGAGCATCCAGGATGGGTGATCAGCCCGATGCCTGGTATGGGATGAAGGAAGTAGATGAAACGAAATGTTGGTGAAATGGATGAAAGGAAAGGTGATGATGGAGCAGTTGGTGGAATGAATGGCGGGGGAAACCGGAGAACCCGGAGAAAACCCGCCCAGACGCCGCTTCGTCCACCACAAATCCCACATGCAGGTCCCTGGGATTGAACCCGGGCCGCCTAGATGGGAGGCGAGCGGTCTAACCGCTCGGCCACGGCGCCGCCAGTCCACGGAAATGCCTTCAACAAATTCACGCTTGAACAGCATATTTTTATGTACAATACCCACATGAAAATTGAATCACGTAGACAGGTGTGTAGACAGTTTCAGCAGCAATTTCCTGTTATCCAGTTCCGGGTAGACACAATGTGAGATGATTGGTCAATAAATTTAGAACAACGGGATCGCTAAAAAAAAGGTTTATAGGAACAATCCCCACACTATAGACGAACCTAAGGGCAATATAAAAGCAGAAATTATGACATTATGCAAGAAGAAGTTACATGTGTGAATGGTAATTTCATCCGACGATGTCAGGAATATCTTCCCGCAGATGGACACCACTTTCAACAACACTTATAAAAAGGTTAGTACTCATTACATACCAGGTCAGTCCCTGAACATATATAGCGGTTGTTGTTTCAAACAAATGACTATGGTAGAAAGTACCACCCTTATAAAGCTGAAGTTTGACGATGCTACGTTGTTTAGTAATTGTTTGCCAGCCACTAATAGCGAACTCTCTCGGCGAATTTGTAAACATGGATAAAACTGGCCATCGTTATGTGATACAATACTTTCATTTGAAAGGTCTTAGTCCAACTAATATTAAAGCTGAGCTAGATTCTACTCTGGGGGAGTTTGCTCCTTCGTTTACAACAGTAAAATATTGGGTGGCAGAGTTTAAGCGAGGCCGTACGAGCTGCCAAGACGAACATCGCAGTGCTCGACCAAATAAGGTGACCACGCCAGAAATTGTGAAGAAAATCCACAAAATGGTATTGGATGACCGTCGACTGAAAGTGCGCGAGCTAGTAGACATCGTAGGCATTTCAAAAAGTGCTGTACATCGCATACTAACTGAAAATTTAGACACGAGAAAGCTGTGTGCAAGATAGGTGCCGCGTTTACTTACAATGGAACAAAAGCAGCGTCGTGAGAATGTTTCAGTCGAGTGTTTGGCGATGTTTCGCTGCAATAAAGCCGAGATTTTGCGTCAATTCATAACAATGGATAAAACATGGGTCCATCATTTCACACCTGAGACAAAGGAACAGTCGAAAACAGTCGATTGAAACGGGAGAATCGGCTCCGAAGAAGGCGAAGACAGTTCCATCTGCAGGCAAGGTGATGGCATTAGTTTTTTGGGATGCGCGCGTGATAATTTTCATTCATTATCTTCAAAAAGGAAAAGCAATCAATGGCGAGTATTGTGCAAACTTATTGCAGCGGTTGAATGATGAAATGAAGCAAAAACAGCGGCATTTAGCGAGAAAGAAAGTTCTGTTTCATCAAGACAATGCACCAGTTCACACGTCCATTATCGACATGGCCAAAATCAATGAGTTAAAGTTCGAATTGCTTCCTCATGCACCCTATTCGCCAGACTTAGCCCCCTCTGATTATTTTCTGTTTCCAAAGTTGAAGAAATGGCTTGGTGGTAAAAGATTTGCCAACAACATAGAGGTGGAGTCTGCAGTTGATGGCTGTTTTGCAGAACTCGACGGTTCTCACTATAAACAGGGTATCGAAGCTATTGAACATCGCTGGGAAAAGTGTATCGAGCTGAAAGGAGACTATGCAGAGAAATAAAGATGTTTTTCCCAACATTTTTGTGCTTTCTTTGTGGTCAGGTACTTCTGGGACAGCCCTCGTATATGTTACTAACTCTTGTGAGTAAGTAACGCGGGAGTTACAGAACGGAAAACCCCGCAGTGTAGTAGACTGTGTGCGGAGCAAGCATTTGGGCGATCTGCGGCCTTGGCATAAAACGAAGCTGTACAAGTTTATACAAAATTCCTTTCGTATGAAGAGGACTTCACAAGCTATTCACAGAAAGTTCAAGACGTATATTTTGTTATCTAAATATCTTTAGTATATGACATTTTAATTAAACAAAACGTTTAGAGCCATTTTTAGAAAATAAAGCATTTCTAAAAATTTTCATGTAAAGGATAGCTGTATCTTTGGAAGATATTGAGCCTAAATACCAAGTTTGGTATTTATTGGAAATTTCTTTTTTGCGTTGTGCTGTTCACAGATACATACACGAACCTTTTTCTTAAAATGCTTTTTTTATTCAGGGGACCTCAAAACGTGCATTTCCGTGAAATCTCGATATCAAATTTATGGGTGGAATGCAATACCTGCTCTACCTAGTAGGTACGCGGTAGAGAAGGGGCACTTTTAGGAAAAGGTCCGCTCTTTAAAATGAGTAATGTAGGTTTAGATAGAAGAATGCGGTTTTTGAGTTATAGCAAGTGTTGATAGTTGAGTGATGGTTATGAGCAGAGACCGGAACTTAGGCAGAATGCCTTTTTAAATGTGTCAAACCCCTCTTCAATTTGAAAGTGAATGTGTACGAATTATACCTTTGTGATTGTAATGCCACAGTTTTATGTTGACTTCTTCTGCCTGTTTAAATATAAAGGCCTATTTTACGAAATAAATGATTTTAGTTGCCTTTATTTCATTATTTATTTATTATTTATTAATTATATAAACATTTCCTTCAGGTATATTAACCGTTAGTCCGTGACAATGAAAGCTAGTTCGTCGAATGTATATTATTGTCTTTAAGCTGCAGACAACATAGGCGTTGCAATAAAAGACACATTCTCTACCAATAGTATTGTAAACGAAATACATAATCTTGTTACCATCCTTTATAACTTAGAAAAGTCACTCAATTTCATATGGATACCATCTCATAGAAACGGTAATGAAAGAGCTGATACTGCAGCAAACAGAACTACCAACACAAGCTACTGATATCAAAATACCTCTCCAAGATACAGTCACACACTTTAAGAAGAATGGCTGGACAAGTAAACTTGATGATGTACGTGAAACTTCAACCCAAGAATATCCAGCTACAGCGGCGAAACAAAATTGTAATATCCCGACTACGAACTGACACACACACACACACACTCTTATTTTTTAAATAGAAGCTCTCCACCAATTTGTGAAACATGTAACCCAGCATTAACAGTAGTGCATATTATACTAACATGTCCAAAATTTGAAAATCAACGTAGTCAGATTGGTATGCCCAGAAATATTTCTGCAGCAGTCAATGATGCAACTTTCATCCAGAGAGTAATTACTTTTCTTAAATTAATTAATATATATCAATACGATTAACCAAATTGTAACCTGTATGTATACATAATGTGTAAGTATTATACCTACTGTAATCCAATAATGTAAGTAACTAAATGAAAAGTCGTGATAAAACCTAGGAAGGTTAAAACGACCCTAAATAAAGCTTTTTGAAAAAAAAAAACATAGGCGTCCTTCTTTCAGTTCATTATTTTCTTTGCAACAATGAGTGCTGCCGCGCAAATAAATGTATAGATAACAGAAAGCGTTTGAATTTATTCTAAAAGGCAATAATGAGTGCGGATCTAACTTTGTTTTTCTTTCAGTTTTCATTGCGACGTTGTTGTAGCTAACAGCAAGATGCAGTAAATAACAAAGTTACGTTAATACTTTTGGATCCGACGTATTTTGTTCCGACGGTAAAGTACTCGCATGGAAAATATGCGAGCAGTCAGTGAACTACGAAAAGAAGTATTTTATATCACAGCAAATCCGCACAATCAAACAAAATGCACTTTCCAAGGATACTGGGAAGAAGATTTCTTGGCTTCCAACAGTAATTGCAACATCCCAGTTTGCATTCGACTTATGTAAAGCTTTTCTCAGCGCAGCAATCCCTTTGTGGAAATTACAGAACCCTGCATTATCACAGTTTTTGGAGAAGTATACTAGCTAAACTGTACCTAGCGAGTCAAGTTACGATGACACAATGAAACTCATTAAAGATAAAATGAAAAATAAGATGATCAGGATTTCTATCGACGAGTCAACTGATACCATGGGTCGTTTCATTGCCAATATTGTTATTGAACCATTAGATCCTACAGAAGATGAATCAATGAAACCATTCCTGCTTACATCAGAGTGTCTTGTGTGGCAGTATTTTATATCGCAACAATGTAAATGCCAGAGTGATTGTAGTGTAAATAAGCATTATTGTATGACATTGATTTGAGATGTTTGTTAATTATAAGCATTGTTAGGAAATAAGTTTACACGGCCTCACTGAAACTGACAATGGGAGCGGATAACAATGAGCGAGTTGTTTATTAATTAGAAGAGGCAAGCAAATTACGTCAGATCAGCGCGCTTTTCTTAGAAATGGAGGGAATATTTTCCCTAGAGCATATGTGTTCGTAATTTTGATTGGATATAAAAATAGACGCTAATGTTGGCGCGTTTTGTTAACCAATAGCAGCTCTGTTATAATGTTTAGGCATATCGAGGTGAAGGAGTATAAATTCCGTGCCAGAGACGGGTAACGCGCATTTTGACAGAATAATTCACGAGGTAAACGTCGCTCAGTCCAACAGAATCATGCAAAGGTTATACGTCGCGCAATTCTACAAAATCTCTCGCGTTGTAAAGTTAGTTATAAATATGAAATACGCGAATTAATAATGTGCAGCAAATAAGTGATTATAGTGATATTAGAAAATATAACAGTTTCAGTCTGGCGTGTATCAAGAGTCAATATGTGAAATTAATTAATTGTGACGGTAATAAAAGTGTAAAAACAAATTCTTTTATAAGTGTTATCTTTCAGTAACAAATCCTTTCCGTTTACACACCCTGTTCAAGAGATATGCTCGACTGAGTAGTAATAATAGCTAGCCGGAGGACAAAGAACCCAACATTCAAAGTAGTAAAACAATAACAGGCGCTCAGAAATAGATAACACGAAGTGACCGCGACACTTGAGAAAGTTAACAATTAAACTATCGCGCAGTTATTTGCTAGTTCATTAAAGTTGCTGTGGCCTGAAGAGATTCAATAAGACAACGTCTTACTTTTCATCAGTGACGCTGCACATGGCTTTCACAGGGTGTCAGAAGAGATACGATGCTTGTTTCCGTATGTTGACAAATTGATTTCTAGTATTAAGAAGATCTTTGTGAAAGCCCCATCAAGAATCCTGACATTTAAATCCATTGCACCAGGTGTACCTCTGTCTCCCCAACCTATCATAACGAGATGGGAGATAGATCTCAGCAAGCTTTCCAGAGTATAACTGAGGTGGTGAACGCTCTGGAGGATGAAACATCTTCAATTGTAGCAGCCAAGAAACTTCTCAACTCTTCGGAAGTGAAAAATGACTTAAGTTTCATTGCGGCCGAGCTTGGGTTTCTGCCACAAGTGATCTGCCAGCTTCAAGAAAGAGGACAACCTTTAACGAAGCCAGTGACAATTGTAGATGATGCAACGCAAAGACTGGACAGTGTACCAGGGAAACGGGGTGCATTAGTTAGCGAAAAGTGTAAAAAAGTGTTATCGAAAAATTGTGATGTGGATAAACTTGGAAACATTTCAAACATTCTACAAGGTGACAATTCTGTTGCAGTTGAAATGGATCCTACAGTGAAGCTATGTTTTAGATTTGCTCCAATAACTTCTGTTGATGCTGAGAGGTCATTTTCTCATACGAAAACTGTGTTATCTGACAGGAGACTCAACATGACCCTAGAGAACTTAAAAAAACATTTGGTTGTCATGTGCAACGAATAAGGCATTGCAATACACAGGCCTTTTAAAAAATACTTCATTTTTTGTCAATTACAACACTAGCATTTTATTTAAACTTTGAAGTTCTTTAAAATATGACGATCGAGTTATTGAATAGTGTAATCTATTAAATAAATGGGTTTTTCTAATTGACTTTTATTGCCTGTTTTAGTATTTATAATGCCTTTTTACCTGCCTGCTTTAATGATTTATAATGCCTAAACTTCCGGTCTCTGGTTATGAGAGTAGACTGCTGCAGTCTGGTCCCTGAGAGATAAGCGAAACAGGGCAGGGGAGTTAACTTACAACTTGGCTTTACCCACACTTAAAGGCCTAACTAAATCCTGAACCGTTTATCAGGCGGGAGTCTGGTTCACCAAAAACTGCAGCACAAAGTTAAGTCATTCACGCGAGGTGGTAACGCGTGTGATCGCATTCGGGTTTGATTCCGGCGACCGTCCATTCTGGGTTTTTCCCGGGTCGTCAGGAGAATAACAAAATTGAGTTTTATTTATGGACGTTCATTAACTACTATGGCTCTTAGCGTCCATTCTATATTTGGCGTGAAAGATCGGTAATTTTACTCAGAGGCCTCTTTATCAGGCTTGAGGTTCTTTTACGTGCTGTAAATCTACGACACGGGACCACGGGCTTTACTTCCCTTCCGAAGGAAGCCATGCTAAAGATTTTTACGCCGGAAAAACTCCATTGCCCTCCGCCGGGTTTGAACCCGCGACCTTGGGAACTAGAGGCTAGCATGGTACCACTAGTCCACGGAGGACGACATATGCTGGAGTGGTTTCTTTCAGTCCCGAATTTCCTGTCACTCCATTCATCCTTCACACCATTAGGTTTGTTTCAGGGTTGGAAGTGTCGGCAATGGTGTTTCGGTGCGGCGTGGCAGGGAGAAAGGATGCTCTCTCCGTCCTTCGATTGGATTCTGGGAAAAAAACGTACCGCCCCTTGGAAGCGGGTTATTGGACCCTCTCTGTGAGGCAGGATTCCCCGGGCGCGGCGTCTCAGTCTGGAAACTGTAGAGACTCTGCCATTGCTGTGCCGTCACACCTACTTCCGGCCACCCGGTGTCTGCTCACACTTCCTTCTCGGAGGTGCCCCCTTGTGGAGGCGTAGGTACAGTATCCTCTCTGGAACAGTGCCAGTTCCTTCCGATTGTCAATAAACAATCTTGGGAACTCCTCTCAACGAAGGAAGGCGACATTGTGAACGCGCTAATCTCAAGAATCACAGATGAATATTACTCCTGTTTTCCCAGGAATACTTGAGAGTCCCGGATGCACCCGACGTTGCTCGGGTAGCTCTTTAATCTTAAATGACGAACAGTTCATTTACCTTCGCGCTCTTTACGAAGTAGTTGCACAATGATCTAGTATAAAGGATTTTTATGGTGAATGCTCCCCTTGTAATTGTAATTTCGCACAGATCCAGCTATTCCTAGTAACGAATGAAAAATCCCCTGATAATCACACAATAGGATGTAAAACATCTGCGGAACCTCTGACTCCCTTAACCTTCCCTGACAGTCTTCCAAGTTCTGGAAATGGTGCATAGTCTATAAGTACCCTTTGGTGGTGGAACAATCATTGGTCGAAATGTTCGTGTGATTTTTGACATAATTACAGTAGCCGAAATTTGAAACCTTTTTACTTTTTGTTTGGTCACATACTTATTTAGGAACATAAAAGCCACATAGTTTACACACGAATACAATAACCCTTAACACATGGAACGAAATAAACGCGAAACTGGTGAATATAGAGATTCGGCACCCTGAGGCCACCAAGTTAACCTCTTTGAGAAAGACACGTAGTCTCTGATCTCGAGGAAAGTAACTGCTCGCTTTTAATTATAAAATATCGGTTCACTGATTTCTAATGTCAGCAGTTTTCTCTGTTTATACAATTACACTTCCGTTTGTGAAAATTGCAACACCAAGAAGGAAACGCATGAATTTAATACCACAGGTTAGGTATATGACAAGTAACAAATGATAAACTTTTCAAATCTATACGTGACCTTTGAGCCCTAATATTCAGTATTTGGTGTGGTCTCCATGCGCTGCAATTAGAGCTGCTATACGCCGTGGCATTAAATCAAAACGGTTTTGAATAAGTTCCTGAGGGATTTCCCTCCACGCAGTTTGTATTCCAGCCCACAAATCCTGACACTGGTTACTGGAGGTCCGTGACGCACCAACCATATCCCAGACATGTTCGATGGGCGACATGTCAGGAGAACGTGCAGGCCAGGGAAGCAATGGCACCCTTCACTCTTCGAAGAAGGCTTGTACTTCCTCGCAATATGTGGGCGGGCATTGTCCTGTTGAAATGTGGCCTGTGGAGATGCCTGAAGCAGGGGAGTACCTCAGGCTCTACAACCACCTTTAGGTACCGGTTGCTATTCAAAATGCCCTCAATTCGTAGGGGGCGATATCGGTTGTTGTAACCAATGGTGCCCCAAACCATCCCAGTTGGTGTTTGTCCGCTATACCGCTCAACAATGCAGCAGCCCTCCAGGTGGCGCTCACCACGGTACCGCCGAACACGTATGCGGTCATCACTGTAGGACACGTTGAAGCGGGACTCGTCCGAAAAGACTACATTTTGCCACTCAGCACCCCAATGACGGTGTTCATGTGTCTATGCAACCAGTCCAACCTGCAGCAGACGGCGACGAAGCGTTGATGCAGACAAGTTTACACCTGTTGCAGTGCTCCAGCGTCGAGCCAACACTGTGGGTGAAGCTGTACGGTCCGTTATGGCCATGCTGACAAGATGACGGTCATCCCGTGCTGTGGTCCAGTACCCGCTCTTCGCTGCGTACGATCTTCATCTATCCACTGCTTCCACACAGGCATCACTGTCGTAGCAGCAAGCCCTGTAGGAGCCGAAATGTCACGGTATGACAAACCCGATCATTCTGCCCCGTTCGAACTCTCTCACATGCCGATATGACTACCTTTGACGTCGACGAGGCGTACTGGTACTCACTTTATTGTTTCCACCTTGTTTGACAGCTCTGCACTGACTACAATGGACGCAACACTGACCTTGTGGGACCGACACGAGATGGCTCTGCTCGGCCTACGTGTACCCCATCTCTGTGCAAACCTAATCACTTATTGCTTGCACACTCTTCTACACTTCCACCAAGTTTGGAGTTATTCGGGAAATTCTTTCTTGGTGTTGTAATTTTCACAAAGGACAGTGTATTTAACATGCCGTGCTAACAACTTGATTACAACATAAATACAAAGGAAATAAAGCAAAATATGAGAGCTATTAGAAACTGTTGGTATTGTTATGGATTGCGTATCGTAGCGCTATAAACAGATTCGATTCTCTTTTTGTTTTGCTGTGTCTTAGTTGCTAAATCGTGACCATCTGCATATATATTGATTGGAATTAAATATCTGCGGCATTTGTCTTATTTTACATGCTTATTTTGTGGAGTAACAACATCTATTTTCTACTCCATGACATTCTCAACTAAAAGCCAAAGTGTTCTTTGTAAGTGTGTTCCTTTATAACTCCAATATGTTCAGATTCAAATAGAAGGGCTTTATAAATTTATTTCACTCTTTTAGCAATTTATAAAAAGATATTAAGATGGTGTTTTATAGGCCCATTTCCGTCCGAAAGACTTATCTCTTGATAATATTAGTATAAATAACTTTCCTGTGACATTAGCCGTTTCCGAGATAACCGTTATTATTGGTCTGAGTTATTCAACATTTTGTCAGAATATCATGTGAATTGCAACATATATTTATTTTCCAAGGCGGAATAATCATAAACAAGAACTGTATTGCTCCGCGGTAATCTGTAAGGCTCGCATTCTGAAGGGCCTAGGTTCGATTCTCGTCTGGGCGGCCACTCTGTCCATGATTGTTTCGTGGTTTCCCCGGGTCGGTAGGCGAATGCTGAATTGGTTTCCATCTATCGAATTTCCCGACCATCATTGTGTCTGCATGTTTTGCTTTGGGATGTTTAAGGGTTGATGGACCAGACAGCGGCGGTTTGTGTGTTGTGGCAGGACGGTGGAATATGCGTTATGGAAGGATTTCTCCTTTTCGCTTGGAGGGACTGTTGGGTTCCCCTGCCTTCCTGAGAGCTGTCTGGTCTAAACCCTCTGGTTGCGGGTGGCTGAGGCAGCGCTAGCCGGCGACAGGGTTGGTACCATACTGGAATCGTTAGAGACCCCGTCCTTGCTAGCGCACATCCGGATATGGTCGCTCTTCGGGTCTCTCCTGGAATCACATGTGAAGCAAACAGGGCCCACTATGTGCTCCAGTTACTGCAGGCCGCTTACTCCTAACTCCTTGTATTGTGTTGTCTTTCGTGCCTACCACTTCCTTAGAAGGAACGGATAAGCGAAAGAACCGCAGAGATTTCTAACGATTCCAAGCTTGATAATCCTCAGAGAAGCTTCCCTCTGGCGGAACCGGAAAGAACTCGGCCCGCCTGAGGCGGCTCAGAAGGTTACCGTCTGGCAGGACCGAGAAGAACTTTCAACAAGCAAGCACCTCAGCCATCTGTCCGACACCGACTGACACCTGAAACATGAAACGAAATGATAGGAAATGAGGGAAAGCAAATTCCTGGTGTAGGAGAAACCACCCCAGCATTCGCCTTGCCACGGTCAGAGTGGCCGGTGCCAGGAATCGAGCCTAGCATGCTATTCGGTAGCTTGTGTTGTTACGCAAAGGAAAGGAAGTTTAAACAAGCCCCTGTTTGTATGGTGACGAGATATCTGCAGACAAAAGACTCGCGACTTAGCTTAACTGCTTTATTTATTTTAGCTGTGAAATGAGATTTATACGCTGACTTCACATAACGCTGTAATAGGATTATGAATCAACAGCAAACTCGGCTGTTTCCGTCGGAAAAGAACCCACTTTTACGTACTGCACTAAAATCTACAGTAGAAATTATCTGAAATCATTTTCCACATATCTGCAAGTATTTGTCGACTCGAAAATATTTTTGTAAGATAATGCTTATTGTTAAATTCAGTGAACATCAAACTCATTTCCTTGGGGGAAAAAATCGTATGTGATACATTCAAATGACCTTTTCTACCCTATATCGTTTATTAGCGGGTATACAAATTATTCTTACCCGAGCTTATTTTTCTTTCCACCACATTTTAATTCAAATATACCTTTACAGAAGCAGCTACATTACACATTTCGTTATAGATACAAAGAGAACAGCGATAGTCAAATGTTTAACAACTGGACGCTATATGCTGGCCTTAAAATTCCATACTGTTTCCATGACATCGCGAGAAACAAGTGAATGTTGACAGGAGTATGTTTTAAAGAGAGATACATTTTGTTGTAATGCGTTTTCGTCTATCGCTTAACGTTTACCAGTTATATAAGGTTATACCTTCCAAATGAAGAGGACTTCATAGGATATTCCCAGAAAATTCAAGATATACATTTTATTTGTGATCTTGCATACTGTATTTTAATCAAAATCGTTACTCATTTTTTGAGAAAATCGGAAATTTGGAAAAATGTTCCATGTAATGGTTAGTTTGAGATGGGGCAGATTTTGAAAATCTTCGTGTCGCATCTTTGAAAGATATTAAACTTAAATACCGCGTTTGATATTTAACCGATTTTTCGGTTCTTAGCTATGCTGGTCACACATCACGGACCTTTTTCTAAAAATGACTTTTGGGTTCAGGGGCTTCAAAGCATGCATTTCCGGTAAAATCTCAGTATCGAATTTTTGGGTGGAAAACCCTACTTGCTGTAAGTGGGAAGAGAAAGTGATGTGGATGTAATACATCAGGTTTTTAGTGACTTTTACGTTCACTCCTGCGCTCATATTTGCAGACACTGCGGGAATAAGGAATGATTCTGGATGAAGAGAAACTGCCGCTGCAGGCGGAAACCGAACCCATGACCTCCGGATAGAGAACCTAGAATGCTCACCGCTCGACCACAATCCAGATGACGACACCGCAGTGGTGTCTATTTTAAAAAGCCCAGCTGTAGAAACTTCTAGACGCTAGCGATGATAAGGGTACGATCCTAACTTGAAAGTCAAGACTTTGGATCTCAAAAGAGTTTCTGCTCCTTGGCCTCCTGCATAATGAAGGGTTTTGTCTGCATTTAGTTCCACGTCGTCAAACGTTTTCAAATATTCATTGTGTTAGATGCATTAGAGCATGACGTGGCTGCCTTTGATGGCAGTCTTTTGTCGTCGTGTAGTCGCTATGACTAGTTTTAAAAGTTACATAGAACCCGCTAATTTGTTCCTTGGGAAGGTCGCGGAGCGTGCGTCAACCAGTCTGTAGTCTTTAGTTCGGCACAACGTGCTAGGCTCACATTCTAAAAGGTTTCGGCTTCGATTCTTGGGGCCAACCAATCTGATCATCTTTTCCCTGGTTGGCAAGACAATCCTGGGTTGGGTTCTCTTCTATCAGGCATTCCGTAGGGGGGTTCCGACCCGTAACACTCGCGATACCTACTTCTGAAGTTATCAGAAGTACGTCGGGCCGAAAATATCTGTTCAGGTTGGGTTGGACTCGGTGGGGCAGTAGTTCCGACACCCATGGGTGGGTTTGTGAGACGCCTCGTACTGCGGCACCAACCTGGAGAGCTGGTAAACGATGTGCTAGTGATTGTCGCCTCCCACCGAGGTTGCCAAGAAAGCAAGGGGGCGGTGTATAAAATAGGTACTGTCCCTAACGGAAGAGCCCAAGGAGGTTCGCCTCTCTGGGTTGGCGGCTCGTTATATGTATTTGTCCCTAATTTCCCTTCCCCTTCATGTTTCAGGTAGACTTGGGGCTGTGCTATGGTTGCAGAGGTTTGCTCGTTGGAAAGTTGTTCTCGCTCTTGCCAGATGACAGCCTTATCTGAACTACCTCAGGTGGGTCGAGTTCTGACAGAGGAAAACCTTCTGTGAGTAACCCCCGGTGTGACCGGGTCATCAAGCTTGGAATTGTTCCGTTTCTCCTGAGGTCGAGGTATCCTCTCCGTTCACTGGTCATACGTCATGCAAGTGGGAGGTGCTTGAAAGGAAATTACTTCATAACTACCTATGGTAGATACAGAAACATTGTATTCTACTTAAAATCCCGTACAGGAGATGCACGTTTTGTGGTCCCTTGAATAAAAAACCACTAGGTCCCTCCGTCTATCCGCGCGCGCGCGTGCGTGAACAACATAATTCATAAAACGATTATCTGGTGTTGCATTCACATAACTTTCTTTACCCATTATCGTTTATTACTATGAACCTTCATCAAACTATTCTTGCAAAAGATTGCTTCTCTGTCTACTTCAAGTTAACTGCGATGAACGCTTCTTAATAGTTAAATTCTACTTTTGTTGTAGCTACAAAGGCAGTACCTATAGTCAAATTTTACAAGCTGATCACTATGTACCTACTAACCTTGGAATTCCACATTTTTTCCATGTCGTCGTGAGAAACAATAAGAAAGTGGGCAGGGGTTCAAAACTGACAAAAATTACTGAAAAGTTCGAAACAATAAATGATAACGGATATCTCGGAAATGGCTAACGCCAAAAAACAAGTTATGGGAAATAGATTGCGTGTCTTAGAGAGACAGAACTACCAGCAGGTACCTTAAAGTTATTCAGAATGAAGGGTCACAGGCTAGTCCCGGAAAATTAATGTCATGTATCTTAAATATATGGTATTTTAATCGAGGTCGTCGGAGCTATTTTTCAGAAAATTAAAAATTTCGAAATATTTTGCATATAAAGTGTAATTTGGAGTGCGGGATTTTCTTGAAAATCTTCGTGTCGCATCTTTAAAAGATGCTGAACGTAAATACCAAGTTTCGTTTTTTAGTTACGCTGTTCACATATGCATGGACCTTTTTCTAAAATTGCTCTTTTAGTCTACGATCTCTAAAACAGCTTTTTGTGGGACTGCTAATACGCCGCAAAGTGGCCTAGGCCGCTATTGTCGTCGTGGAAACCTTTAGCGGTGTAATAATATCCAGATGGTCGTGACTTACGCTTACGAAAAGCGACTACTTTACAAAATTGTTTGATACCAATATTTTCTTTAAATTACAAAGTAGTTTTAAGCATTGAGTATTTGGAGCACAGTGTGTTTGTTTTTTCATGTAGATAAGTCAGTCTCACTTCTTCCTTCACACAAGAGAGACACTGCTTGCCTTGCACCAGTCTTTAAATGTAATATATTCCTTCTGCCGAGATTTTGCTGGCAGCAGCTCCGATTCAATGTTTATGGCTCGGATTGAAATTTGTTCGGGATTTTTAGTCACAAGCTTGTTGTTCAGAAAGTAGCGCTGATAACAATCACTGTCATCTTGTGTTGTTACGGTCAACGCTTCCTAAGAGGCGTTGGTACGGTTCATAGCGTAGGATTCAGGCGGCTGTAGGAATATGTCAGCAAAATATTGTGCCTTTTGTATAGCATGTAGGTATTTATTTTCTTTAATATACAATGCCGTTTGTGAAAATTTCAACACAAAGAAGGAGACGCATGAATTCAATACCACAGGTTAGGTACATGAAAGTAACAAATGATAAACTTTTCAAATCTATACGTGACCTTTGAGCCAGTATTTGGTGTGGCCTCCATGCGCTGCAATTAGAGCTGCTATACGCCATGACATTGAATCAAAAAAGTTTTGAATAACTTCCTGAGGGATTTCCCTGCACGCAATTTGTATTCGAGCCCACAAATCCGTGACACTGGTTACTGGAGGACCGTGACGCCCGACCAAGCATATCCCAGACATGTTCGATGAGCTACATGTTGGGAGAACGTGCAGGCCAGGGAAGCAATGGTACCTGTCTCTCTTCAAGAAGACTTGTACATTCCTCGCAATATGTGGCCGGGCATTGTCCTGTTGAAATGTGGCCTGTGGAGATGCCTGAAGCAGGGGAGTATCTCAGGCGCTACAACCACCGTTAGGTACCGGTTGCTGTTCAAAGCGCCCTCAATTCGTAGGGGGCGAGATCGGTTGTTGTAACCAATGGCGACCCAAACCATGCCACTTGGTGTTTGTCCCCTATGCTGCTCAACAATGCAGGCCTCCAGGTTGCTCTCACCACGGTACCGCCGGCGACGAACCGTTGATGCATACAAGTTCACACCTGTTGCAGTGCTGCAGCGTCGAGCTAACACTGTGGATGAAGCTGTACGGTCCGTTATGGCCATGCGGACAAGATGACGGTCATCCCGTGCCGTGGTCACGCTCCGTGGTCCAGTACCCGTTCCCCGCTGCGTAGGACCTTCATCTATCCATTGCTTCCACATACGTATGCCCTGTACGAGCCGAAATGTCACGGTATGAGAAACCCGATCATTCTGCCTCGTTCTAACTCACTCACATGCCGATATGAATCCCTTTGGCGTCGACGAGGCATACTGGCACTCACTTTATTGTTTCCACATTGTTTGACAGCTCTTGGCTATACTGGGCACAACACTGATCTTGTCGGACCGACACGAGAAGGCTCTGCTCGGCCTGCGTGTACCCCATCTCTCTGCAAACCGAATCACTTATTGCTTGCACACTCTTCTACACTTCCACCAAGTTTGGAGTTATTCGGGAAATTCTTTCTTGGTGTTGCAGTTTTCACAAACGCAGTGTAGTTTACTAAAAGCTGTTGTATGCACCACGTACGCGAAAGCTTTAGCGTACTTGATACAGAAATAGCTATGAAGGTTCAAAGGACACTCAATACGTGTATTTATGGTGAAATCTGGTTATAAAGTTTTGGGGAAATGAAATATGTTCTCTACCAACTAGTTACGTGGTAGAGAAACTAAAAACGTCGGATGTATAATAAACTTAGTATTTAAGTTCAACATCTTCCAAAAATGCCATACCAAGGCTTTCAAGAAAATCCCCCCACCCTTTATATTTAACATGTTTCATAAACTCTTGTTTTCTGACATGAATATCTCTAACGATCTTGATTAAGATGCCATATATTTTATTTGTCATGCATCGTTAATATATCTTGAATTTTCCGGAAATAGCCTGTGAAGTCCTCTTCATTCTGAAGGAATTTTGAATAACCTTGTATAACTGGTAAAAGTTAAGCAATAGTCGAAAACGTACTATACAAAAAATGTAGATCTCTTTAAAACACACAATTTATTCCAAATAACCGTTTTCGTAGCATTACAATTTCCGAGATATCCGTTATTAATGGTTCGAATTGTTCAATACTTAAGTCATTCTTTTAAAGTTCTGTTAACATTCAGTTGTTTCTCGCGATGTCATGGAAACAGTATGGAATTTTAAGGCCAGCATATAGCGTCCAGTTGTTAAACATTTGACTATCGTTGTTCTCTTTGTATCTATAACGAAATGTGTAATGTAGCTGTTTCCAAAAAATGAAGTAGATAGGAACTAAAGTTTCGTAAGAATAATTTGTATACCCAGTAATAAGGATCGGGGGTAGAGAAAGTCATGTGAATGTAACACATCATATATTTTTATGTTTAGTAATTGCATTAGTGAATTAGCAGGGTTTATTTAGTTAAATTTGGAGATAATTGTATTTTGTTAGCTCTACTTTGGTTGTGATTCTAATTCACCGCAGTTGATGTTAATAGATTGTAGACGTGTTCCATATTCATTGTTTTCTGTGATTGCTTGTGCGACCTACCTTAAAATAATATTAGATCGCCTCTTTGTCGGTTTGAGTTCACGTAATAGCCATTAACCAACCTCCTCGTATAGCACTTGCCCATTACTGTTTCATATCGCTATTTGCTCTGCTTATGTTTATATCTGTTTACAAGTGGTTTCGATTTGGTAACACGGGAAACTGTTAATGAAACAAAAATATTAGGGCTAGGTAAAGGTATTGCATTCCATCCAAAAATTTGATACCGAAATTTGACCGGAAATACACGTTTAGAGGCCCCTTGAATTAAAAAAAGTATTTTTAGAAAAAGGTCCGTGTTAGTGTGTGGGTCTATGAACAGCATAACTCAAGCAAAAACTAGGATAAACACCATACCTGATATTTACATTCAGCATCTTCCAAAGATGCGACACGAAGATTTTAAACAAAATCCCCCCACCACAAACTACCCTTTACATGGAGCATTTTGTAAATTTTTTTATTTTCTCAAAAATGGTTGTAAAGATTTTGAAATATCACATATTAAAGGTATTTACATGACAAATAAAATGTATATCTTGAATTTTCTAGGAATAGCCTGTGAAGTCCTCTTCATTCGGAAGGAATTTCGTATAATTTTATATAACTGGTAAACGTTAAGCAATAGACGAAAACATACCAAAAGAAAAATCTGATGTGTTATACTCACATGACTTTCTCTACTCTATTTGTACAAACGCTTATTTTCCATCTGCTTCATGTTAATCGAGATGTTAATCTTATTGCTAATTTTCTTGTTGGTGCAAGGGGAATATGGTAGGCTTTAAGCGATAGTCAAATATTTTAAAAGCTGGTTGCTATGTGGAGTATTACATTCTCTTTGCAGTACCAGGACAAAAAAAATTGTGATGTGTTACACTCACATGACTTTCTCTACTCTTGTACAAACTGTTTTTACAAACGCTTATTCTCCATCTACTTCATGTTAATCGAGATAAACATTTGCACACTCCATCTTATTGCTAATTTTCTTGTAGATGTAAGGGGAATATATATTTACAAGGGCAATATAGAAATACAGTAGCCTTTAAGCACATACATATCTCTTAATAGCTGGTTGCTAGGTGCAGCACCATTCCCTTTCCCACAGATTAATACTATTTGCATATCCAAGACAAAAAATAAATAACGAATTCCCATTTGAGAAAATAAGTATTGAAAAATTTAAGGGAATAACAAGTAATATCTCGATAATGGTTCACTCAACAACAAAAATGTGTATGACATAAATTGTGTATTTTAACGCGATCTACATTTCTTGTGCAGTAAAATTTATTCTATCTCTCATGGTTTACCAGTTATGCAAAAGTCGTTCACAATGAAGAATACTTTTGGAGACATTCCCAGAAAATTCGAGATATACAATTCATTTGCTATAAAAATGTCTTAAACTTATGATATTTTATTCCAAATCGTTAGAGCCATTTTTGAAAAAAATAAAAATTTCGAAAAATATTCCATATAAAGGGTAATCTGGGGTGGGTGTTTATCCGACTGTTCGTTTCTGAGTTATGCTGTTCACGGACAGACAGACACACACGGACATGTTTCCAAAAATGCTTTATATGCATTCAGTGCACCTCAAAACATCCTGTGAAATCTCGGTATCGAATTTGTGGGTGGAATGCAATACTTCCCCTACTTACTATACGTAGTAGAGAAAGTAAAAAACATGTAGATCTCTTTAAAAACACAATTTATTTGAAGTAACCTTTTTATGGCACAAGCCATTTCCGAGATATTCGTTATTAATCGTTACCTTTGTCATACATCTAAAGTCCTGTCGACATTAGTTGTTTCTGGTGATGTCATGGACATATAAACCTTTAATAATAATAATAATAATAATAATAATAATAATAATAATAATAATAATAAAACATTTGACTATCGGTGTTCTCTTTATATCTATAACGAAATGTGTAATGTAGCTATTTATGTAAAGATTTATTTTGATTAAAATGCAGTGGATAAAAAAATCAAATTTGTAAAAATAGTTTGTTGAACACGGGTAGAGAAGTTTATGTGAATGTATCACATCAGCCACTTTTTTTTTTATCTTTTATTTGTACACAGAATGGCCTCCTGAGAGATAATCATATATTCTCTGCACTCGGTATAAATTGTAGTCATAAACATTTTAAATTATTTGTTTAATTATTTGAGATTTCTGAAAGCTTAAGAAATACAAATTAGGTTATTATCCAAACGTAGGATGTCATTAGGGCGAGGTTAATCACGTCAGTTTGCACACGACGATTTATTTTGTTTTGGTATTTATTCGCAGTTTTAACGTAATTACAGAGAGACTGACTGACTGACTGACGGGCTGGGAACGGCGACGAGGATGGAAGATGTAGATTACAATGGATTACTGGGAAAAGTTTTAATGGAAATTTTCCTCTGTCTCTCTCTCTCCCCCTTCTTTTGTTTCTAGCTACGTTGTGCATAATGCTGCACATTAATTATTGGCAACATAATCCTCGCTTGTGGATGAAAAAAATACATACTTCACTTCATATCTGTTACATATGTAACGTCGGTAGATGCGATTTTACCACGAATATTTTGTAAAAACAAAAAAAAAAAAAAAAAAAACATACACGCATGCTGCAGAGAATAAAGAACTGCTGCCTGTATTTTCAGACCCGTGACTGACATCTCGCTATCCTGCCTTCCCTAATGTTGTTTTAAAGTTTGGTACGCTGGAAACTGGAGTGCTAAACAATCTTATATGTGACATTCACAGGACTTTCTCTATCCGTTATCGTTTATTTTTATATAGCTACAAACTATTCCTACGAAAGCTTACCTTTGTACTCAAATTTTATTCACCGTTTGATCTCAATACAGAAATATTGGCTTCATTTCAACAATAGAAGTATTAATGAAAAAAGAACAGGTCTAATTAGATGCAATACACAAATACAGAAATCATAATTCATTACTTGAGTAGGTAACTAAACTAAATTTTGGAATTGTAAACATAGTATATTCCATAAGAAAGCTTATATACTAATTCATTTCTAAATATTCTTCCACTGAATAAAAACAACCCTGTATTAGGAATTTTTTCGATCTTTTTTGAAGACTATTAAGGATTTCAACTTTTTACTTTCTGTACTACGTATAGCAAGTAGAAGTATTGTATTCCACCCAAAAATTCGATACCGAGATTTCACCGGAAATAAATGTTTTTGAGGCCTCCTGAATCCAAAAAAAAAAAAAAAAAAAAGGATTTTTGGAAACATGTGCGTGTGTGTGTCTGAACAGCATAACTCAGAAACGAACAGTCGGATAAACATCAAACTTCGCATTTAGGTTCAGTATCTTCCAGAGATGCGACACAAAGGTTTTCAAGAAAATTCCCCCATCCCAGATTACACTTTACATGGAACATTTTTCGAAAATTTAAATTTTTTCAAAAATGACTAACGATTTTGATTAAAATATCATATGTTTAAGATATTTTCATGACAAATAAAATGTATATCTTGAATTTTCTGGGAATGTCTCTAAAAGTATTCTTCATTGTGAACGACTTTTGCATAACTGGTAAACCATAAGAGATAGACAAAATTTTACTGCGCAAAAAATGTAGATCGCGTTAAAATACACAATTTATGTCATACATTTTTTTTGTTGAGTGAACCATTTTCGAGATATTGCTTGTTATTCCCTTAAATTTTCCAATGCTTATACTTTTTCTCAAATCGGAATTCGTTATTCATTTTTTACTTTCTCTACTACGTATAGTAAGTAGGGAAAGTATTGCATTCCACCCAAAAAATCGATACCGAGATTTCACCGGAAATACATGTTTTGAGACCTCCTAAATCCAAAAAAGCATTTTTGGAAACATGTCCGTGTGTGTGTCTGTGTGTGTGTGTGTGTGTGTGCGTGCGTGTTCGTCTGTGTCTGTGTGTCTGTGAACAGCATAACTCAAAAACGAACAGTCGGATAAGCACCAAACTTGGTATTTAGGTTCAGTATCTTCCAGAGATGCGACACGAAGGTTTTCAAGAAAATCCCCCCACCCCAGACTACCCTTTACATGGAAGATTTTTCGAAAATTTTAATTTTCTCAAAAATGGCTCTAACGATTTTGATTAAAATATCATATGTTTAAGATAATGTCATGAGAAATGAAATGTATATCTCGAATTTTCTGGGAATGTCTCCAAAAGTATTCTTCATTGTGAACGACTTTTGCATAACTGGTAAACCATAAGAGATAGACAAAATTTTGCTACACAAAAAATGTAGATCGCGTTAAAATACACAACTTATGTCATATACATTTCTTTTGTTGAGTTAACCGTTTTCGAGATATTGCTTGTTATTTCCTTAAATTTTCCAATACTTATACTTTTTCTCAAATTCGTTATTCATTTTTTTTATGTCCTGGACATGCAAAGAGAATGGAATGCGCCACATAGCAACCAGCGTTAAAATATGTGACTATCGCTTAAAAGCTACCATGTTGCCCTTGCATCTACAAGAAAATTACCAATAAGATTGACATCTCGATATCTCGATTAACATGAAGCATATGGAGTATAGGCGTTTGTAAAATTAGATTGTACAGGAGTAGAGAAAGTCATGTGAGTGTAACACATCAGATTTTTTTGTCCTGGTAATGCAAAGAGAATGGAATACTGCACATAGCAACCAGCTCTTAAAATATTTGACTGTGGCTTAAAGCTTGCCAATTCCCCTTGCATCTACAAGAAAATTAGCAATAAGATTAACATCTCGATTAACATGAAGTAGATGGAGAATACGCGTTTGTAAAAATAGTTTGTACAAGAGTAGAGAAAGTCATGTGAGTGTAGCACATCAGATTTTTTCTATTATAAAGATTCTATTTTTATAAATGGACTTTCCCCAGAATATTATAACATATGATAAATGACTATGGAAATTTGCAAAGTAGGCTATTTTAAGTACATCAAGATAAACTGAAGTTTTAAGGGTATATAATGCAAAACATGTTTGAGATAATTTTTAGATAGTACATCAATGTGAATTCCCCAGTCAAGGTCACTATCAACCCAGATTCCAAGAAACTTAATTTTATTAGAAATTGTTACCAATTTATTTTCTAAATAAACTTCGGCAAAATTTAAGTTTTTGTTAACTTTATGATAGAATCCTAAGGCAAAACTTTTAGTTTTATTAATGACAAGTCTATTGTTAATAAACCAATTTACTACATAATCTGTTGCCATATCAATGTTTGCTTTAAGTTCTTGTTTATCTTTACCAGAAATTAAAAGTCTTGTGTCATCTGCAAAAAGAGTAAATTTAGCGTTAGGGAAGTCATTGTTTACAGCTAGGTCATTAATATACAGCAAAAATAGTAAGGGGCCCAGTATCGTGCCCTGAGATACTCCATATTTAACAAGAAGCTATAGTCTCTTTTGAATACCTTATTTCAGATTCAGTTTCAATTAGGTGTTGTCTATTGCGAAGATATGATTCAAACCACTTTGATAGAATTCCCCTTATACCATAATTGCACAAATTGTAGCTACAAGTTGTAACTACAAGAGGGATAGAAGAAACTGAATCGATAGTCATGTGTACCCACAATGCTTTTCCTTCACACTGTGGCCGTCGCAGCAATTATAGTATCCCCGCAACCGCCTGACGTTCTTATAGTTACAATTACAGTGATAATAAGCACATATCTTCTCCTAAGAGATGCTGGAAATGTCCCTTCCTATGAACACATTTCTGATATCTCTCCAGGAAATGTTCATTTACACTCGAGAGTTCAATATTCGAAACTGAGTAAATTTCTCGCCTGATGTTTTCTTTTAGATCTTACAATGTATGGGGTTTGTTGCACACGCCATTTTTTTCACGTGATCAACAGAGTCGGGTAACTAGATTGAAATGATAGACTAACTGACCCACGCTTAAGGAATCTTCTCTGACGAAACATGGTTAAATTTATATAAGATTTATAACAGATATTGGAGCACAGAGAAACTCGATTTTACACACGAGATTCTCTTGCATGACGCGAAAATTGGTGTGCAGAGGGGTACAGGAATGGCTTACTCACACCATTTTTACTTTCTCTACTACGTATAGTAAGTAGGGGAAGTATTGCATTCCACCCAAAAATTCGATACCGAGATTTCACCGGAAATACATGTTTTGAGACCTCCTGAATCCAAAAAAAGCATTTTTGGAAACATGTCCGTGTGTGTGTCTGTGTGTCTGTGTGTGTGTGTGTCTGTGTGTGTGTCTGTGAACAGCATAACTCAAAAACGAACAGTCGGATAAGCACCAAACTTGGTATTTAGGTTCAGTATCTTCCAGAGATGCGACACGAAAGTTTTCAAGAAAATCCCCCCATCCCAGACTACCCTTTACATGGAAGATTTTTCGAAAATTTTAATTTTCTCAAAAATGGCTCTAACGATTTTGATTAAAATATCATATGTTTAAGATAATGTCATGAGAAATGAAATGTATATCTCGAATTTTCTGGGAATGTCTCCAAAAGTATTCTTCATTGTGAACGACTTTTGCATAACTGGTAAACCATAAGAGATAGACAAAATTTTACTACACAAAAAATGTAGATCGCGTTAAAATACACAACTTATGTCATATACATTTCTTTTGTTGAGTGAACCGTTTTCGAGATATTGCTTGTTATTTCCTTAAATTTTACAATACTTATACTTTTTCTCACATTCGTTATTCATTTTTTTTATGTCCTGGACATGCAAAGAGAATGGAATGCGCCACATAGCAACCAGCGTTAAAATATTTGACTATCGCTTAAAAGCTACCATATTTCCCTTGCATCTACAAGAAAATTACCAATAAGATTGACATCTCGATATCTCGATTAACATGAACCATATGGAGAATAAGCGTTTGTAAAATTAGATTGTACAAGAGTAGAGAAAGTCATGTGAGTGTAACACATCAGATTTTTTTAACATCTGACAGACGTGTTTGTCAGTCTGGATTTTTCAAACAATGCTTTGCTACCATGAATAAAGATGCTGAGTTATTAAATTTAAATCGGGACATGTTTTGACGACAGTGTAAATAATTTTGGCCCTCATGATCCCGTGATTTAAATTTGTGATTTTTAACTATGGAAAAACTTAAGAAAACTAAGGTGTGTGCAACAAATCCCATACATACACATATTGGAAGAACTAAAAGAAGACAAAAGACGTGATATTCACTCAAATTTAGATATTGGACTCTCGAGTGTGAATGAACGTTTCTTGGGAAGATGCCAGAAATACGCCACATCTCTTATGATAAGGTACGTGCGTATTGTCATTGTAACTAACATGAAGCGACAGGCGCGCGAGCAGCAGTGTGAAGGAAAAGTACTGGTCTTGAAATTCCATGATATTTCAAGGACATCGCGAGAAACAACTGAGTAGCGACAGTACTTTAAAGATTCTGACGTGTTGCGCTCACTTTCTGTACAAATTATACTTACAAACACATATTCTTTAGTCTGCTTCATGTTAATCTAGATAAACATTTGCAGAAACTATCTTATTGCATACTTCCTTTAGGTAAAACGGGATTAGCGAAATACAGTAGGCTTTAAGGGATAGAAAAATAGTTTAAGAGCTGGTCGCTATGTGGGTAATGAATTTAAATTGAGTTTTATTTATGGACGCTGTTTAACTGCTGTGGTCCTTGGCGTCCCATTCTATATTGGGCGTGAAAGACCGGAAATTTTTCTCAGAGGCTTTTTATCAGGCTTGAGGTTGTTTTACGTGCCGCAAATCTACGACACGGGACCAGCAGCTTTACTTCCCTTCCGAAGGAAGTCATGCTAAGGATTTTTACGCCCGAAAAAATCCATCGCCCTCCGCCAGGTTTGAACTCGTTATGTGGGTAATGGTTTTGAACTTCCGTTCTCTCTGCATGACAGAGAGAGAGAGAGAGAGAGAAACGAATAACGATTTTCCATCTGAGAAAAGTATAAGTATTTTAAAATAAAACTAATAGGGAATATCTCGGAAATGGTTATCTAAAACAAACTTATAAATTGTATACCTTAACGAGATCTACAATTTTTCAATAGTAAGATTTCTCTATCTCTTACGGTTTACCAATTATACAAAAGTCATTCAAAATGAAGAGCACTTCCTGGTATATGGCCAGAAAATTCAAGATGGGTATAAAATTTATCATACAAATATCTTAAACATGGAATATTCTAATCAAAATCGTTAGAAATTTTTCGAGAAAATACAAAATAACGAAAGCTTTTCCATGTAAACGACGATCATTTGGAGTGGGGGGATTTTCTTAAAAATGTTCGTGTGGCATGGTAGGAAGATACTGAACCTAAATACCAAGTTTCCTGTTTAACCAACTTTTCGTTTTTGAGTTATGCTGTTCACAGACAAGGTCCTGTTTGTAAAAATCTGACGTGTTCCATACACATGACTTTCTCTACTCTCTATCACTTATTAGCAGGTATACAAATTATTCTTACTAAAACTTATTATTCTATCTACTTCATTATAATCCAGAGAAACCTTTACAGAAATAGCTACATTACACATTTCGTTATAGGGAACAGCGATAGTCAAATGTTTAACAACTGGACGCTATATGTTTCCATGACATCGCGAGAAACAACTGAATATCGACAGGACTAAGTATTGAATATTAATAATGGATATCTCGGAAATGGCTGAAAAACATTAAATTGAGTTATACTTATGAATGCTCTTTAACTACTATGATTCCTTATTGGGTGTGTAAGACCGGACATTTTACTGAGAAGCGTCTATCAGGCTTGGGGTTCTTTTACGTGCCGCAAAATCTACGATGCGGGACCACCATCGCCCTCCGCCGGGTTTGAACCCGCAGCCAGCATGGTAACCACTGCACCGCGGAGGACGACATGGAATACCTCTACTTGCTGTATGTACGCAGTAGAGAAAGTGGTGTGAATGCAGCACATCAGATTTTGGCAGTACGTTTTTTGCTCGATAGCAAATCTGTAGCGAGCAGAGGGCGAAACAAATAATTGCGGAGCTGAAATAAAACGGAAACGGAAAGCGGTATTGGGTCTCTTATTACAAGCTCCGCTGCTATCAAAATAAAGTATGGTTATGGGGCAGCCGTCTGACCCACTATGTCAACGTAACTTTGCCCAACATCTAATTACATTTACCCGCGACCATGTAACTGGCTGCTTATACATCGTAATTAATTAATACATATAGGTATAGCTTATTCAACAGAGACCTACATAGGTCTACCTTAGCTGCCACCTCCAGAAGGAAGGGATGAACTGAAGGAACCACAGGAGGCTACAGGCCACGGAGACACGCAGAGTCCCATAACACTTCCAGCGCGTCGACTAAAACGCCCTCTATTGTCCACGGAAAGTACTCTCTCCTTTGAGCAAGCATCGCATCATCTGTCAGGCACAGTCATACGCCACGAAACCTAAAAAAACACGTGAAAGATGAGAAGGGGAAATGAGTGGAAAGGAATTCATGGGGCATGAGAAACCAACCCAGCATTCGGTACCGACCAGGGAAAACCACGAAAAACCCACGGTTAGAGTGGAGGGTAGTAGAACTGCGGTGGGTATCTGGACACAAAGGTATCGCGGGAAATGAAAACGCAGACTCTTTAGCTAAGAAGGGAGCGTCTCTTCGTTTTATATGACCAGAACCACTGGAATAAGCATGCTAAACGCGAAAAACACAGACTTTGGGTGCGGAAAGCAATGGAAAAGCATGCCCAAATACAAACCCTATAAGCCTAGAGAAAAAAGCAAGTAATTTACTTACTAAGCTTAATAAACCCTAACTTATAAGAGTTATAAGCTTCACAACTGGACATGGAAAGTTCAGAAAACACCTGAAGACCATCATATGGAACCCAAGAAAATTCTTCCATCCCAAACTATCCAAAACATGGAACATTTTTCGAAATGCTTGATTTTCTCAAGAATGACTTGCGATTTTTATTAAAATGCCATACATTTAAGACAGTTATATGTCAAATAAAGTGTATATCTACAATTGTCTGGGAATAGCCTATAATGTCCTCTTCATCGGTAGGAATTTTGTATTATCTTGTATAACTAGTAAACGTTAAACTATAGATGAAAATGTACTGAACAAAAAATGATATGTTACATTCACATGACTTTCTCTACCCTCTATCGCTTATTAGGGGGTATAAAAATTATTTTTGCGACAGTTTATTTTCCTATCTACTTCAATTTAATCCAGATTAACCTTTCCGGAAACAGCTACATTACACATTTCGTTATAGATACAAAGTGAACAGCGATAGTCAAATGTTTAACAACTGGACGCTATATGCTGGCCTTAAAATTCCATACTGTTTCCATGACATCGCGAGAAACAACTGAAAATCGACAAGACTGTAAAGGAATGGCTAAGCATTGAGCTATTCTAACAATTAATAACGGATATTTCGGAAATGGTTGATGCCACAAAACAGTTACTTGTAATAAATTGTGTGTTTTAAAGAGATGTGTATTTTTGTGAAGTATTTTTCGTCTATCCCATAACATTTACCAGTTACACAAAATCCCTGCGGAATGAAGAGGACTTCACAGGCTGTTCGCAGAAAATTCAAGATATGCATTTTGTTTGGCATGTAAATATCTTGAATATATGGTATTTTAACCAAAATCGTTAGAGCCATTTTTCAGAAAATCAAAAAAATTCGAAAAAGTCTCATGTAAAGGGTAGTTTGGGGTGAGGGATTTTTTATTAAATTCTTGGTATTGCATCTTTGGAAGGTACTGAACCTAAATAACAAGTTTGGTATTTATATGACTTTTCGGTTTTGAGTTATGCTGTAGACACACATAGACACACACACCAGCCTTTTTCTAAAATGATTTTTTATTCAGAGGCCTCAAAACATGTATTTCCAGCGAAATCTCGATATCGAATTTCTAGGCGCAATGCAATACCTTCTCTACCTACTATGTATGTGATAGAGAAAGTAAAAATGTAGATCTCTTTAAAACACACAATTTACTTCAAATAACTTTTTATGGCATAATACATTTCCGAAATATTCCTTATTAATGGTTTAATAGTTCGATACTTAGTAATTCGTTTAAAGTGCTGTCGATGTTCAGTTGTTTCTCGCGATGTCATGGAAACAGTATGGAATTTTAAGGCAGCATATAGCGTCCAGTTGTTAAACATTCGACTATCGCTGTTCTCTATAACGAAATGTGTAATGCAGCTATTTCTGTAAAGGTTTATCTCGATTATAATGAAGTACGTAGAAAAGTAAGCTTTGTGGAGTAGTCGGCAAGTCGCGTGTACGTAACATATCAGTTTTTCTAACGCAACCTTTTCAGCACAATGCCACTTTAACATTATTTACTGTTAGGATGGTGTTATCTCCTTGACGTACTTACTTCCTTTAGCTCTTTTGTCTAGAGTCCCCTCGCGTGTACAGTAAATTGTATTGTGCCCCTTCCTCAGAAATATGCTCGTACTTAAAGAGTTAAAAAGCACAAAACACTTGCCGTAACGACGTTGCCGGGGCAGGCAGACGTAACCTCTGACCTTTCCCTCGCGTTACCATAACAACAGAGCGGGGTTTGTTTTCTACTGCGGCAGCATTACCATGGATTTGTGTGTCCAGTTTCATTTGTATACGTACTATAATGACGATCCGCGTGTGACGTAAACGCGGTGTTACGCACCTCAATGATTCCTGCAAAAGTAACCAGTGCATAAGGGAAGTATTGTACTCCACCTAAAATTGGATATAGAGATTTCACATGTTTTGAGGCTACCTGAATAACAAAAGGCATTTTTAAGAACAATTAATAATCGGTATTTAAGTTCAGTATCTTCCAAAGATGGGACACGAGGATATTCAAGAAAATTCTCCCTCCCAAAGCTACCCTTTATATGAAAAACTCGGGCTTCGAACGTTCCCTTGCTTTCCAAAATATTTCATTTCATGTATTACTAGTGTCACCGCTTGTGGTAAGAACGGGCGTGAATCAGTGCTTAAAAATCCCATCTTAACTGATTTGGCGTACTCATTCTTCTACAAACTATTCTTAAAAAAACTTGTTCTTCTGTCTACTTCGAGCTAAACTTTCGTTCAACATTTAGACATTTCTTATTAGGTATAGATAAGGATACAGCAGAAAAAGCGGAAGTCAGGTGGTTTAAAGAGCGTGTCGCTATGTGAGGCTTTGAAGTCCCATCCCATTGCATGACCGGGAGAAAAACGAATAGAGACTTACCACTATTTGAAAGTTCACAGTAATAGCAACGAATACCTCGGAAATGGTTATTGACGCCACAAAAAAGTATTAGTCATACTGTGCTTTGTAACGAGATCAATATTTTTGTGTAGTGAGATTTTGTCTATATCTTACGGTTTTCAAATTATAGAAAAGTCATTCAGAATGAACACGACTTTACAGGATTTTCCCAGAAAATTCAAAATATATATTTTATTTGTCATGCAAATATCTTAAACGTATGTTACGAGGGCTGTCCCAGAAGTACCCGACCTAACAAAGAGAACACAACAATTTTGGGAAAAAACATGTTTATTTCTGTACATAGCTCGATACACTTTTCCCAGCGATGTTCAATAGCTTCGATACCCTGTTTATAGTGAGAACCGTCGAGTTCTGCAAAATAGCCATCAACTGCAAACTCCACCTATTCATTGTTGGCAAATCTTTTACCACCAAGCTATTTCTTCAACTTTGGAAACAGAAAATAATCAGAGGGGGCTAAGTCTGGCGAATAGGGTGCATGAGGAAGCAATTTGAACTTTAACTCATTGATTTTGGTCATGGTGATAATGGATGTCTCAACTGGTGCATTGTCTTGATGAAACGGAACTTTCTTTTTCGCTAAATGCGGTCGTTTTTGCTTGCTTTCGCCGTTCAAACGCTGCAATGAGTTTGTATAATGCTCGCCGTTGATTGTTTTTCCTTTCTGAAGATAATCAATGAAAATTATGCCACGCGCATCCCAAAAAACTGACGCCATGATCTTACCTGCAGATGGAACTGTCTTTACCTTCTTTGGAGCCGATTCTCCCCCTTCACTCCACTGCTTTGACTGTTTCTTCGTTTCAGGTGTGAAATGATGGACCCATGTTTCATCTATTGTTGCGAATCAACACAAAATCTCGGCTTTATTGCAGCGAAACATCGCCAAACACTCGACTGAAACATCCTCACGGCGCTGCTTTTGTTCCATTGTGAGTAAACGCGGCACCCATCTTGCGCACAGCTTTCTCATGTCTAAATTTTCAGTCAGTATGCGATGTGCAGTACTTTTTGAAATGCCTACTATGTCTGCTAGCTCGCGCACTTTCAGTCGATAGTCATCCAACATCATTTTGTGGATTTTCTTCACAATTTCTGGCGTGGTCACCTCATTTGGTCGACCACTGCGATGTTTGTCTTGGCAGCTCGTACGGCCTCACTTAAACTCTGCCACCCAATATTTTACTGTTGTAAACGAAGGAGCGGACTCCCCCCAGAGTAGAATCTAGCTCAGCTTTAATATTAGTTGGACTAGGACCTTTCAAATGAAAGTATTGTATCACATAACGATGACCAGTTTTATCCATGTTTACAAATTCGATGAGAGAGTTCACTATTGATGGCTGCCAAACAGTTACTAAACAACGTAGAATCATAAAACTTAAGCTTTGTAAGGGTGGTACTTTCTACCATAGTCATTTGTTTGAAACAACAACCACTATATATGTCAGATCGGGTACTTCTGGGACTGCCCTGGTATTTTAATTGAAATCATTAGACGTTTTTGTGGAAATGAAAAATAAGCGAATATTTTTTTCCTTGTAAAGGGTAGTTTTGTGTGTAGAATGCCGGGCAGTCCACGGCATCCACCAGCAAATGCACTAAATTACTTGGACAAATTTGTGCCGTTGGGTTACTGTGAGAGAGGCAAATGAGCAATAAATGTGTTAAAGTTATACACGGGTGTATGTCACTTATTAATGTCAGTAGACGCAAGATCCTTCTCTAGCTGTTCCCTACAGTTTCGGGCGGAGATCTTTAAAAATTTGTTTAGCGCCCGTTACCACAGGCGATGATACATAAAATGAAATTATAACTGGGAAAGGAAACGTTCCAGCTCTAAGTTTAGGGCAATTCCAGTTATGAGGTAAACATTGAAAAAGACTCAGTCAGGGAGGACGGTCCTGGTGGGATTTGAACCGTGGACCACAGTTCACGAGTTCGTGCCGTAACGACCTCAGCTACCCCTCGGCACAGTGGTGGAGTTCTTGAAAATCTCAAAACCTTCACGAAGCGCGGTTTTACACTGTCTCACTCAAGTATGCTACACAGACACGGATACTTTTGTAAAAATACGTTTTTGGGGTTCCGTGGGCCCCAAAACGAGCATTTGGTGTGTTCACGATATTGAATTTTGGAAGGCGCATGCTACTTTCTCTACTTGCAACAGTTAATGGTAGAGAAAGTAAAAATGGCATTCAAATCTTTGTGGGTGCGCATAAGGCCAACTTCTTCGTAGCACTGCAGTGCGAGTGTCTCGAGTGCGATTCCTGGAAACGCATGGGAATTTCCCCCTTCTCCTGCTGGGATGTCTGTTACGGGGTTTGAGCCAAAAGTCCCCTTCTAGAGCTAGACAGGGTGTCATCGGAGTGGCGTTTTCATTACCAGTCTTCCCCAAAGCAGAATACTGCCGAAGAACCTCGGTACGGGCGACAATGTCTACCTCTCCAGGCTGGTATCGAAGGACATTGAGTTGTTTTCCAAATTCTCCTGAACATGTCTGACTAGACGTATTCAATCTCCCACCGGAAACAGGACCACTGGTATGCCGAGTCCAACCCAATTCGAATAACTCCCTGAACGGAGGGGTTCATATGTTCGGCCCGATGTACTTATAGAACGTCAGAAGTACCACGGCAGCTGGAGGGTTCGGAACCGTTTCCCCACGGGATGGTTGGGGATGCAATCAGGCTCCTTGGGATCAAGTGACGATCTGCTTGATATAAAAGTATCAGTTCCGGAGTTTGCACTTAATTAGCCGATAGGACACGGCACACTTACTGCATAGCATCCCTATTACTGCACTCTGCCCGTGATATATATGGGCGGAGACAGAGTACGCAGTGGACTTGCGGTAGGTTTTGATTGTTTATGACAACTTTTGTTATTTTTAAAATTCGATATGAATAATATTTAGGAACTTAAAACAATGTTTCGTTACTATTATACCCATAATTGCAGACTTCCTGAAACTAAAACCCATAAAACTTTCCCTAGTCCAGCAATGTGTAATAAGTTTGCGATAACATGAAACTTAGAATACGTAAAATATTCAGTAAAGTAAATGCAAAAAATTCCATGTAAAATCAAAGGGAATTCCTATTTAAAAGAATCCTTGCAGAACTGGTAGTATTGGTTCATGCTGAAATTCTTCTTGGTACCACAATAAACATGTATTAAAGCAAAGAACACCATCTCCCTAGCTATACCAGTTTTCTAGTCCTTCATAACATCAAATATAAACAAAAACTATCACAAAAACGGGAAGTATATCCCACACCCATAGAACAGAAATAAGATAAGCAATTTACATGAAGGAGTTGACGTAGTCCATTACTGAATGTTCGCGGCCATTTACTTGGTGGTGAAAATCCGCACGGTGTACATTTTGTTGCAGCCCAGTGAAGGGGGACCATGATCATGATGAAAGATACACACAGATAAGCTCTGGTCTATCATAACACTATATACCATTTACTAGAGGTCACTAGTGGTGCTATACATTTTGTTACAGCCCAGTGAAGGGGGACCATGATCATGATGAAGGTTAGATACACAGATAAGCTCTGGTCTATCATAGCACTGTATACCATTTACTAGAGGTCACTAGTGGTGCTATACATTTTGTTGCAGCCCAGTGAAGAGGGACCATGATCATGATGAAGGATAGACACACAGATAAGCTCTGGTCTATCACAGCACTGTATACCATTTACTAGAGGTCACTAGTGGTGCTATACATTTTGTTACAGCCCAGTGAAGGGGGACCATGATCATGATGAAGGATGGATACACAGATAAGCTGGTCTATCATAACAGTGTATACCATTTACTAGAGGTCACTAGTGGTGCTATACATTTTGTTGCAGCCCAGTGAAGGGGGATCATGATCATGATGAAGGATGGATACACAGATAAGCTGGTCTATCATAACAGTGTATACCATTTACTAGAGGTCACTAGTGGTGCTATACATTTTGTTGCAGCCCAGTGAAGGGGGATCATGATCATGATGAAGGATGGATACACAGATAAGCTGGTCTATCATAACAGTGTATACCATTTACTAGAGGTCACTAGTGGTGCTATACATTTTGTTGCAGCCCAGTGAAGGGGGATCATGGTTGTGATGGATACATACACAGATAAGCCCTGGTCTATCATAGCACTGTATATTATTCATAGTATAATGCAATAGAATTTAATCCTTTTTCGTGCCCATTGCGAAAACCTGTAACACTTTGAATCTGCCCATAAACGCGTAAAACTGCCTCCTTTGCCGTTTAGTCGTAAAAAACTTTCAGCTCCCATACACTTTGCGGACAAACCGTAAAAGTTAGTTTTGACTGTGAATTGTTACTCGCAATTCATTTTATTTCCCGTCTTAATGTTACACAGAAGGTTTCTGCTTATACTGCAGAAATGTACTGCTTTAGATGATATAGAATATGGTGTAGTTGGGCTCGTCTCCAAAAGGAGTAGAATAATTCTTGGTCATTTCGCCTGGACTACATATTGCCGCAGTCAGTCCGCAATACATTTGTGCTAAAGAAGTTGCCTAACCTCGCGGCGCGCATCAAATGTTATCTTGTTTCGTTCCCTTCTCAATTCTTCCTTCCTGTCAAATTTGTATATTGTATAGCGTTCAGCTAAGTTAATATTTTCAATGTTTGGAGTAAACGACCGTTGCATCTGACTTTAAAGAGAGATTAAATGGTGAAAACGGCTAAATTATGGCATATTTAATTGTTTTATGCAGTCTTATATATTGGAATTTCTTCTTTAATTTGTTGTACGAGGGCTGATCAACAAAGACTGAGACTGATTTTTTCCTGTAGCTTCCGTGATAGTTTCGTATCTGTGACATAAATATTTGAAATAGCGGGTTTTTATGTATAATGTTGGTAGGCGGCAGCACTCTAGTTTTGGTAGGTTGGTAGTAATGCTCTATTTTGTAGACCCTACGTGCATTTCGCATACCAGACAATCAGGTGCTGCGTCTCTTTGCTGATGGAGGGGATGCATTTTTTAAATCGATTATCACCGGTGATGAGTCATGGCTGCATCATTATGATCCTAAAGGAAAACAAGCCAGCACGGTGTGGAAATCGCCAGGTTCTCCAACACCAAAAAAGGCAAAAGTTGTTCCATCTGCAGGGAAAGTGATGATCACATTTTTTGACTGTAATGGAATGATTTACAAGCATGCAGTTCCCCCTCACACTACTGTTACAGCAGCATACTACACGTCAGTATTGGCTACACTGAGGAAGCACATTGCAAAGAAACGACCAGAGCTTTCTCGGACTGGGTGGTGACTTCATCATGACAATGCACGGCCTCACGTTGCAAATCAAGTCATGCAGTTTCTGGCTCGATTCAACATTACCTGTGTACCACATCCACCTTATAGCCCCGATCTTGCATCCTGTGACTTTTTTTTATTCTCATCACTAAATGCAAAGCTTAGGGGTATTCGATTTGAGAACTCTGAAGCAGTGCTCAAGAAAAGTGAGGCGATTCTCAAGGACCTGACAAAGAATGGTCTGCAGCACGTGTTCAAGGACTGGTAGAGACGTATAAAATTGCATTGAAGTAAGAGGGGACTACTTTGAAAAAGATCATGTAAACATTGAAATGGAGTAATAAACATCTGTGAAAAAAATCAGTCTGTCTTTGTTGAGCAGCCCTCGTATATTCTATCATTGTAGACAGAACACTAACGGCCCCTTGTGCTTTTCCTACGCACTGTGACCGCCGCCACAGCTCGGACTCCACCGAAACAGTTGTAATATCCCCGCAACTGCCCCACGTTCTGATATACACAATAACAAGATAATAAAAAGATAGCTTATCATAAGATATAATGGAAATGATGTCCTTCTCCATCCACATATTCCTGACAACTTCTCAGGAACTGTTCATTCACATTCGAGAGTTCAGTATTTGAAATTACGTGATGTTTTCTTTTAGTTCTTCCAACGTAAAGGGGTTTGTGCATAGGTTTTAATCTTCAAGTTCCTTCATAGATAAGAATCGCATACAGTTAGATTAGCGAATTTGATGGACATAATGCTTTACTAGTTACCCTAACCTCAAACATTTCCTGAATTAAACTTACCGTTGTATGCTTCAGCTATTCAAAAATGGTGTAAGTCATATCTGTACCTCTCTGCATTTATTGTTGGTTCAAGGAATATAAGTCCTATTATTCTTTGTGCATTTATTGCACACAAATGTTTGCGTCATGCAGGGAAATCTAGTGTGTAAAATCGGGTTTCTCTGTACTCCAATATTTGTTATTTTACAACGAAGCATAACCACATAAAAGGAGCAAGTTTTCGCCATAGAAGAATAGTAAGCGTGGGACAGTTACTCTATAATTTCACAAAATCCAATTACAAAAATTTACTAATGATCACATGAAAAGTATACAGCCAACGCCTAAGAACTAAAAGATATCAGGCGAGAAATTCACCCAATTTCGGATATTGAACTCTCGAGTGTGAATAAAAATTTTCTGAAAATATGCTACAAATGTATAGATAGAGAAGGACAGCATTTGAGACATCTCTTATGATAAGGCATGTGTTTATTATCATTGTAATTGTAAAGGTAAATATGAGAACGAGAGGTGGCCGGCGCGGGAGCTGGTTTGCGGTGGGGCAGTGGGAAGGAAAAGCACTATTTTAAACACACATTTTTACTTTATCTACTACGTATAGTAAGTATTGTATTCCACCCAAAAATTCGATACCAAGGTTTCAACGAAATTACATGTTTTGAGACCCGCTGAATCCAAAAAAGCATCTTTGGAAACATGTCCGTGTGTGTGTCTGTCTGTGTTTGTGTCTGTCTGTGAACAGCATAACTCAGAAAGGAACAGTCGGATAAACACCAAAGTTGGTATTTAGGTCCAGTATCTTCCAGAGATGCGACACGAAGGTTTTCAAGAAAATCCCTCCACCCCAGGATACCCTTTACATGGAAGATTTTTCGAAAATTTTAATTTTCTCAAAAATGGCTAACGATTTTGATTAAAATATCATATGTTTAAGATATTTTCATGACAAATGAAATGTATATCTTGAATTTTCTGGGAATGTCTCCAAAAGTATTCTTCATTGTGAACGACTTTTGCATAACTGGTAAACCATAAGAGATAGACAGAATTTTAAAACACAAAAAATGTAGATCGCGTTAAAATACACAATTTGTCATATACATTTTTTGTTGTTGAGTGAACCATTTTCGAGATATTGCTTGTTATTCCCTTAAATTTTTCAATACTTATTTTCTCAAATGGGAATTCGTTATTAATTTTTTTGTCTTGGATATGCTAAGAGCTATAATCTGTGGGAAGGGGAATGGTGCTGCACCTAGCAACCAGCTATTAAGAGATATGTATGTGCTTAAAGGCTACTGTATTTCTATATTGCCCTTGTAAATATATATTCCTCTTACATATACAAGAAAATTAGCAATAAGATAGAGTCTGCAAACGTTTATCTCGATTAACATGAAGTAGATGGAGAATAAGCGTTTGTAAAAATAGTTTGTATAAGAGTAGAGAAAGTCATGTGTAACACATCAGATTTTTTAAAATGTACAGCACTTGCGGTGCTGTACTCTTAATCCTGCACTACTTTACAGTCGCAATTCCTATTTCTTTTGGAATAGAGAAAAAATTATAGTTCATCTCTGAGGGAAAAAATGAGTTTTATTTATGGAAACGTTTTAACTGATCTAGTTCTTAGTTATCCCATTCTATATTGGGCGTGAAAGATCGGAATTTTTGCTCAGAGGCCTCTTTATCAGGCTTGAGGTTCTTTTACGTGCCGTAAATCTACAACACGGGACCACCGGCTTTACTTCCCTTTCGAAGGAAACCATGCTAAGTATTTTTACGCCCGAAAAAATCCAATGCCCTCCGCTGGGTTTGAACCCGCGACCTAGGGAACTAGAGGCTAGCATGATACCCCTAGGACGACATATTTTAGGGAAAGCTATGCTCTACAAATTGGTACCACTGCAAAATATCGACTGCGGATGGTGGTTTATCTTATAGTGTGCGTGCAAGGATACGATTTTATCGGTTAAAATGTCAGCTTGTTTCTGAACGGTAACACTGTCAGTATGCAGTGATTAACAGGTTACGTCATTCATCTCCAGATTCATGAGTTCTGGGCTGGAAAGGAAATGTATAAAGACACTACTTCTGTAACCGCTTATCTCGATTAATATGAACAATAGTTTGTAGAAGCTAAGTAAAATGAACGATACTGGGTAGAGAAATCCATGTGAATGTAACATATATTAAACTTTATTTTTGGCATTTCAACGTAAGGTAATGAAACACAGCCAAATCAACGTAATTGTTAACTAACATGCTGAATTGCAATCTCCATTTAAACTTTAAATTGTTGAGTCAAAAAGTTACATTTTTAATTTCCCTATATCAGAAATGGCAATTAAAAACGCTTTATTAAAAAATCCGATGCAATACATACACATTACTTTCTCTTCCCTCTATCTTTTTTTACTGGGTATACCATCTACTATTACTAAAGCTTATTTTTCTATCTACTACATTGTAATCCAAATAAACCTTTACAGAAATAGCTACATTACACATTTCGTTATAGATACAAAGAGAACAGCGATAGTCAAATGTTTAACAACTGAACGCTATATGCTGGCCTTAAAATTCCTTACTGTTTCTATGACATCGCGAGAAACAACTGAAAATCGATGGGACTTGAAAGGAATTACAAAATATTGAACAAATCGGACCATTATTAACGGATATTTCGGAAATAGCTGATGCTACAAAAATGTATTTGAAATATATTGTATGTTTTAAGGAGATCCACATTTTTTGTATAGTACGCTTTGTCTAACGTTTAACATTTACCAGTTATATAAGATTATACATAATTTCTTCTAAATGAAGCGCAGTTCACAGACTTTACAGAAAATTCAAGATATAGATACATTTTATTTATAATGTAAATATCGTTAATATATGGCATTTTAATCAAAATCGTTAGCCATTTTTTAGAAACTTCTAAAAATCTTCCATGTAAAGAGTAGTCTGTGGTGGGGAGATTTTCTTGAAATGTGTTGCATCTTTGGAAGGTATTGAACCTAAATGCCAAGTTTGGTATTTATTCGACTTTTCGTTTTTGAGTCGTGCTATTCATAGACAGACAGACAGGCACATACACACACGGACCTTTTTGTAAAAAGTTTTTTTTTATTCCGTGATCTCAAAACATGTATTTCTGGTGAAATTTCGACATGGAATTTTTGGGCAGAATACAGTACTTCAAAATTAAATTAAATTGAGTTTTATTTCTGGACGCTCTTTAACTACTGTGGTCCGTAGTGTCCCATTCTTTACTGGACGTGAAAGACCGGTAATTTTGCTCAGAGGCCTCTTTTTCAGGCTTGAGCTACTTTTACGTGCCGTAAATCTACTACACGGGTCCACCGGCTTTACTTCCCTTCTGAAGGAAACCATGCTAACGATTTTTACGCCCGAAAAAATCCATCGCCCTCCGCCGGGTTTGAACCTGCGACCTCGGGAACTGGAGGCTAGCATGTAACTACTACACCACGGAGGGCTACATACAATACTTCCCCTACTTGCTATACATAGTAGAGAAAGTAAAAAGCTGATAATTGTGTTCTACGTAGAACATGCCTATTACGCGCTTTAAAGAGAAACGAAGCAGAAAAACATTGGTAGCGTGACGTGTGACATGGGTGCCGGGGGGGGGGGTTCTGCTATAACGTGACGGACCGTGACATAGGGGAGGGGGAGAACTGAAAAAATAGATTGACGTAATTCGTGAACAATCCCAAACACACATGAACCTGCAAGGTGTGGGCTTAACATGTCTGCTTCCTATAATAGATGTCCGAAATTCGAATCTCCGTTGGGGTGGAGTATCTGAATAAGTTCACCTAGCGAGATAGCTCAGTGGTAACGTGAGAGGCTCGCATTTAGGAGGTTTGAGTCCCATCGAACGCACACAGTAACCTCGAATTTTTCGTGGTTTTACACGGTCGGTAGGCGGCGATTTCCTTTCTCGTGTTTCAGGTGTGCTTCTAGGTTTCGTGGCGCGAGGCGGTGCCGGATAGTTGGCGCGGATACTTGCTCAAAGGAAACAGTATTCTCCGTGGAGACTAGAGGGCTGTTTGATAGCACGGACAGCTTCACTAGTGGAACTCTCGGGGGCTTCCGCCTGTCTGCCTGAGGCCTTTACCCTCCTGTGTTTCCTTCACTTCCTCCTCCTGAAGCAATAGATCTGTGCAGATCGCAGTGCGCCCCTTCCGTTGCATAGCCTATACCTACAAGTTTTCTATGGACCCGGGATCATTTGAACATAGTTTCACCCGTTTTGATATAACCTACCCGTTTAACTAAAAAATCTGACGTCTGACATTCATCTGGCTTTGTGCACCCTCTTAATGTTTATTTAAATAAAATTCTACAAACTACTATTGTTAATTTTTCTATTTACTTCATGTTATTCAAGAAAATGTTCATTACATATTTCGTTGTACGTGCAAGAGAGATACAGGAGACTGAAGTGATAGTCAAATGTTTAAAAGTAGGTCGCATTTTGATGGCTTTGAAATTCCATACTCTTTCCATAACGTCACATCAAAAAATGTATGCGAAATGTCGGAAGATTCAAACCAATGACAACGAAAATCTCGTAAATGGTTAATGCCACAAAAACACTTACTGTACATAAAATTCATTCAGAATGAAGAGCACTTCAACGGCTATCCGCGCAAAATTCAAAATATACATATTTGTCATATAAATATCAAACATGCGGTAGTTTATGTAAAATTAGGCTGAAAAATTCAATGCCATAGCCGAGATTTGAACTATCATGAGCTACCATGGCAAAATGCCAGCACGACATTAAAATCCCCAACTGTCTCGCATTTTCCCGGTAAATTACAAGGAGATATACCCAAGTGGGTATCAGACTAATTCTACAAGGGACATCCAGAAAGTAAAGAACGATTTGGCATAACTAAATAATAACGAAGTATATCAACACAACAATTTATTTACAAAGATACAGTACCTTACTCTATTTCTCAATGTAATCGCCACTACTGTCGAGGCATTTATTGTAACGTGGTACCAGTTTTTCAATGCCGATGTTATACTCTTCTACCGCTAAAGACTCCCACTGCCTCTTTGAGGTCTTCATGGGTTGGTAACTCGTTTCCACCCAAAAAGTCCTTTAGCTTCGTAAACAAGTGAATATCCTTTCATCAACATCATCCGTAATGGGTGATGGCCTCTTCGTGCACACTGGTTCTTCCTTGGTTAAACATTGTGCGCATTTTCCTCATTGGATTATCGCCATACACGTGCATTATTTGCTTATAAACTTTTATTGGCCGAACATTTTGTGCATTCAAAAATGAATCACACTACGCACTTCACATTTGGCGCCGCCAGTTGGATGTGTTGTAGAACATGTGGGCGTGACTTCTGAGCAACGAGACTTCGAAGTGAAATCTGGGGATGGGAAAGAGCAGAACATGTAAATAAAACGCAGGTAGCATTTTGGAAAAGAGTTCTTGGAGTTTCACAAGACACATAATTCGGGGTTATTGAGGGAGGTGGGATGCTATGAAGACACAGTACACTGTAAAGTAAGAGCAGTGAAGTACTGGCTGAGGGGGATAACTCCACACAAGGATCCAAATGTTATAATACCAGCGAGAAAACCTGTCTCCTAAGTTTTGGGCAGCTGATTTGGAAAGGGGTTTGACGAGAATAGGCATGGGGTCAGTATGGCAAAGAGCTGAAACAAATGACAACAACATAAAGAAGACTAAGAGACATCAACCAACAGGAAATAGAATCGGATTGTAAAATTAAACCTTCTCTAAGTCTAGCAAATGAAATAAAATTGAATTGGAGCAAAGAGGCATATATACTTAGCTTAGGAAGAAAGGGAAGATCAAGAATGGCATGGTTTAGACTGGGGGGCAGGAGGGCACAGAAAATGACTGACGATTCTGTCGGGAGAATCTGCCCATTCTGTATTTTGCATGAGGACTGGGTACATATTTTGGCGGAATGTGCACAGTGAGAGAACCAGCAAACAACTAAACTCAAAGAAAAAAATTCTTAAGTACCTCAAGAAAGAGATTGGCATGTTGGGAGCTACTGGCTGACCAGAGGAACTGGCCAAACATGAGCAATTTCTTGGCTAAAGTGCGCGAAGCTAGGTAAAATTTGTTCAGTTAGACAAAGGTAATTTATCTCTATTTTCCTTTTTCTTGTTCTTTTTGTTTTGTTTTCTTTTTCTGCTGTTTATTTTGTCGCCATACTTGTATCTTAAATATACATGTACGGTCAGTGAGCCACGCACTAAATACTTGTGTAATAACTTCAATGATTTGAAAGCAATAAAGATACCTTATTTCCTACTTTCTGGATGTCCCTCGTAAATTTTCAACCTTGTCTGAAAAAGTTATTAATTATCCTGTGGTATTTTAATCTAAATTGTTAGAGCCATTTATAAGAAAGAAAAAAAATAGCGAAAAATGCTTCCTTTATGTTCAATGGATCTCAAATCATGCATTTTCGCTGAAGTCTGCATAAAGAATTTTTAATGGAATACAATACCTCCTAAAATGTAGGTATGTGGTATTAGTTTCAAAATTAATGCTAATTCATGTGGACAGTCTTATAAAGATTGGGATTATTTCTCAGCATGCCCATAATTCTCGTAGTGCATGTTTTCCATACGACCGCGTCATTTTTCTCACACAACGAACGCACCGAAGTTTAACGCTACGTGTACATTCACGATTATTTTGGTTTCAAAACCCTTAGGTATACACATCAAAGGTGTATGATTTGTCAAAACGAAAGATTATTATTACGATACAAAATTACAATGGCTACACATGTTTCTGTTCCTAAACGTTTTTACTTTATCTTTCACTTACCTATAGAAAGTAGAGCAAGTGTTGTATTCCAAACAAAAATTCCATACCGAGATTTCACCGGAGATATATGTTTTGAAGCCCTCTGCATCCATGAAAGGTATCTTTAGGAAAAGCTCCGCGTGTGTGTGTCCGTGTGCCTTTGAACAGCACAACTAAAAAAGGAAAAGTCGCTTAAATATAAAACGTCACATTTAAATTCAGTGTCTTCCATGGATGCGAAACGCGAAAATTTTCAACAAAATCCCCCCCACCCTAACTACCCTTTCTATGGAGCAATGTTCGTTGTTTTTGATTTTCTCAAAGATGGTTGTTTGACTAAAATATCATATGTTTAAGATATTTACATGACAAATAAAATGTATAACTTGAATTTTCTGGGAATAGCCTGTGAAGTCTTCTTCATTCAGAATGATTTTTGTATAATGGGTAAACCGTAAGAGATAGACAAAATCCTACTACACAAAAAATGTGGATCCCAAGACACAATTTATGCAAAATAATATATTTTTAGTGGGGTTAACCATCTCCGAGCTATTCTTTGTTATGGTTTGAATTTTCAAATACCTACTTTTGTCAAGAGGAAAATCGCTACGCTTTTTTTTTTTTTTTACTCGTGTAAAGAGAACGGAAAGCCATCACATAGCGACCAGCTCTTAAAACATTTGACTATCACTTAAGTCTACTGTATTCCCATTGCACTTACAAGGAAATATGTAATAAAACAATTTCTACAAATGTTTATGTTGATTAACATGAAGATAGAAGAAGAATAGTTTGTAGAAGAATGTGTAGAGAAAGTCAAACGAATGTAACACAACAGATTTTTGTTTCTTCTTCTCCACTCATTTCTGTCATTCCATTCCTCCTCTTCCAGTCCTTTTGCTTTCATCCCTGTACTTATTTCTTGCATCCAAGTATTTCTGGGTCCACCCGTTGCTCTTCTCGCAAATTTTTCTGGCATTCCCGCGATGTGTCCATAAACAGTTCACTTATCTACTATTAGTACTTGTATATCAAGTTGTGGCCCACGGGTTGTGAACCCCTCCATCTCATTAAAAGTTGTCGTTTTCTTAATCACTGTGCCCTGACACGACGCGGTTTTGCTCGAGTACTGCCGGGAGCACACAAATGCTTAATGATCGCATTATGCATATCGCCCGGGTCTAAAGCCAGGTGCTGTTCCATAAACGTTCATATATGTAAATGTAAACCACATTCTTTCCATGAAATGGTTCTCTGGAGACCGTGTAATCGCCAAGAAACGGCTTAATTCGGTACCTTGTTTCACGCTAGTACTTTCCGAACTGGAAACGGTGAAGAAAGTGTAATTTTACGCGCTAGTAGCTATCATATTCATAAAGGTATATGCTGAATTTCTGGGTGGAATGCAATATTTCCACTGCTTACTAGCTACGTGGTAGAAAAATCTGACGTGTTACATTCACATACAAAATTATTTCCAATGAAGAGGACTTAAAACGCCACTCCCAGAAAATTCAAGATATACATTTGTAAATATATTTAATAAGTCATATAAATACCAAGTTTGGTACTTACCCGACTTATGCTGTTCAGACACACACGCACGCGCGCGGACTTTATGTTTCTAAAAGGGGTCTCAGAACTGCGTTTGTGTGAAATCTCGGTAGCAAACTTTTTGCTGGAATGCAATCTGTATTTTAAAATTCAAACCAATAAGAAAGTATATCTCTGAAATGATTAACGATACCCATAAGTAAAATGTACAGTCCTTAGTTTTTATTTTAATGTTTTCAAAATTTTGCAACGTGTTGATCTATCACAATTATAAATGTGTTTTTAAATTTCATGCAAATATCTTTAATAGGTCTTGAAAAAAAATTACTTCTATTAATTAGTCGTTACACATGATGCAAAAATCATAATTTTGAGGAAAAAATAACACATTATTTCAATACTAATATACAAAACTGGCATATGGACCTTTTCACGTTTCTTGTTGTCCTTTAAGCACACTTTTTAGACAGCATTGCCTAAAAGTAGAAGCTTTTACTACTCTTTAATGAAACAGTTTTTGAAATTTCTGATTTACCCAAAAATGACTCTTAAATTATAACATGCAAATAAAATGTGTCTTGAATTTTATGGGAACAAACTGTGAGTCCATTTCATTCGGAAGGCATTTTGTATAATCTTGTATAATTGGTAAATGTTAAGCGATAGACGAAAACGTACTAAACAAAAAATTTGGATCTCTTTAAAACACACAGTTTATTTCAAATAAGTTTTTTACTTTCTCTACTACGTATAGTAAGTAGGGGCAGTATTGTATTCCACCCAAAAATTCGATACCGAGATTTCACCGGAAATATGTTTTGAGACCCCCTGAATCCAAAAAAAAGCATTTTTGGAAACATGTCAGTGTGTGTGTGTGTGTGAACAGCATAACTCAGAAACGAACAGTCGGATAAATACCAAAGTTGGTATTTAGGTTCAGTATCTTCCAGAGATGCGACACGAAGATTTTCGAGAAAATCCCCCCCACCCCAGATTACCCTTTACATGGAAGATTTTACGAAAATTTTAATTTTCTCAAAAATGGCTCTAACGATTTTGATTAAAATATCATATGTTTAAGATATTTTCATGACAAATAAAATGTATATATTGAATTTTCTGGGAATGTCTCCAAAAGTATTCTTCATTGTGAACGACTTTCGCATAACTGGTAAACCGTAAGAGATAGACAAAATTTTACTACACAAAAATGTAGATCGCGTTAAAATACACAATTTATGTCATATACATTTTTGTTGTTGAGTGAACCATTTTCGAGATATTGCTTGTTATTCCCTTAAACTTTTCAATACTTATTTTCTCAAATGGGAATTCGTTATTCATTTTTTTGTCTTGGATATGCAAGGAGTATTAATCTGTGGGAAAGGGAATGGTGCTGCACCTAGCAACCAGCTATTAAGAGATATGTATATGCTTAAAGGCTACTGTATTTCTATATTGCCTTTGCAAATACAAAACAAGGGGAACATAGTACGCCTTAAGCGATAGTCAAATTTTCTTTGCATGTCAAAAGATCATTTCTGCAAATGTTTATCTCGATTAATATGGAATAGATGGAGAATAAGAGTTTGTACAAGAGTAGAGAAAGTCATGTGAGTGTAACACATGAGATTTTTTCAAACTCTGACTATCGTCTACTGTATTCTTCTTATATTTACAACGAAATGTTATCTGTGTTAGCGAGAAGTAGATAGAAGAATGGGGTTTTGTAAGAGTGCAACGCATCAGATTCATTTCCATGTAAACGGAAAATCTTAGTGTCCCATCTTTGGAAAAGTACACATTTAAATTCCTAATGTGTTAGTTTATTTGGTATTTGAATTTAGGGGACTTCAAAACTCGTGAACACGCGAGCATGTGAATCAGAAGCCTAGGTTCACTTTTAGAATTCGCCGAGCACATGAAGAGGCGGTTACTGTTTCCATGGCAACACTTTCTTGCGGGAAGCGGAAATTAGCGATCCTTGCATAATTTTATTACACAAAAAGCAATTTCCATATAAACGTCCAACGCTTTTTTTCGCCCCCTCTCTTATCCTGCCGTTATTTTCTCTCACATTTTCATCTTTAATTCCCTCCTGCTTTCCCCAGTTTTGCGCATTTCTCTTTTCTTTCCTCACTTCCTTAATTTCTGCTTCACTTTCCTCCTCTCTTCTCATTTACCACTGTATTCAATTATTAATAAGGGAAATCTCAGCGTGAGACCCTGCACGTTGCCCAGTAATATTAATCTCGGTGGAGATGTGATAAAAGCAGTTCCCTTATAACCGGTCAGCAAAAATGAATAAAGTTGCATACGACTTTGTCTGCTTATTACAAATTATTATATTGTATTAATGATCATTATTCCTGACTGTTTAGCTCTGGTGATATCGGATGACTGAAAACTAATAAGTGATTCTGACTCACTTTTTTATGCTGATTTCAGAACTGCTTTTAGTTTATTTCCTATCACGTACAGTTTTTTCACAATTTAACTTAAAGAATATAGAGTTGAACCAGTAGATGATGAGTATTCTTGAAGGGAAATTTATCACTTCTTGGAGGGAAATTTCTCAATACAGACTTGTGGCAGCAATACCACCAGGTTCCAATTTTTCTCAACAGAGAGCAAAAGCAACGTTCAATGAAACATTTCTTGGGGTGAGGGGTGAGGGAGATCCAGTTAGTTGGGTCTCAGCTGAGGATGAGAGAAACAAATCTCTCGAAAGCGCTCCTACGGTAACAACTAGCGCCTTTATGTGATGTGAATTAACATATACCAACTCAAATTTTAAGTATCATATAACATTACAATAAGAAATACTTCTGGTTTATTATAAAACAGACTTGTAAGTCTTTAGGTTGTTACACCTGTAGATGCTGGTGGCTATTTGTAATTTAGGCATTGTTGTTAATATCAGAGGCTTGCATTACCAGTGCTATATCGTTATTGAAGTTATAAATACATTATGTGTACACGCAAGTGTGTGAACAATCCAAATGTTTTCTGCTACATTTGTGGAAATTATACAGTTCTTCAAGAGAACTGGTATTTCAGACTTTGTGAAAAAAGTGTACCATGCTTATTTTAAAATGAAACTTGGTGACCAAGACAAGGCCTAGGCTCCAGAGACAGTTTGTCGCTATTGTGTTGAGAGGTTAAGATTGTGGATAAAAGGAAAGAAATCATGCATGCCATTTGCAATTCCTATGGTGTGGAGGGAGCCTAAAGACCACCTTAACGACTGTTATTTCTGTTTAGTTAATGTTCAGGGGTGCAATTCGAAAAATAAGAAAGACATTGTGTATCCAAGTATTCCTTCAGCCATCAGGCCAGTTCCACGCGGAGAACATCTGCCTGCTCCTCTTCCTCCAGCTGTTTTAGAGAACTTGGAAGAAGATGGTGTTGAAAGTGAACTTCATGCAATCACCGAAGACGATTCTGATGATGTCTACTGCCCTGAATACGACGTGACTCCACAACTGTTCTCTCAGAGTGAACTAAATGATGAAGTACGTGATTTGAATTTGTCTAAGGAATGTGCAGAGTTACTAAGCTCCCGTCTTAAAAATAAGAATCTTCTGGAACTAGGAACACATTACTCATGGTACAGACACAGAGAACGAGAGCTAGTTCCTTTTTTCTTACAGATAGAGTCCTTGGTTTACTGCAATAACATAAATGAGTTAATGCACTTTTATGACATTGAACATGATCCTACTCAGTGGGGACTTTTTATAGATTCATCAAAGAGGAGTCTGAAAAGACGTGTTACTGCATAATGGGAATGTGTATGGGTCCATTTGAAGTGTTATTATTAATGTTATTTATTTAACATTATTGTAGCCCCACGTTGGGCGCCAATTTGTAGTGGTTTATGCTTACGTAATATGTTTTTACGTAAATTATTAGAACTTGAAGATCTTATATTGTGCTGCTTTTGTTTTGTTTGGTTACATAATTTTAACTGCCCCACGTATGGGATCCAATTTGAAGTAACATGGTTGTTTTGTTAGCCCCACGTTTGGGCGCCAATTTGAAATGGTTTTATTGTAATATTATTTATTTAATTGTTGAGCCCCACGTTTGGGAGCCAATTTGCGACGGTTTTTATTAATGTATTTGTATATTTGTGTTTACTCCACATGTTGAAGCCATCTTGTGACGTGATTCATTTGTTAGGTTTGTTAGCTCCATCTGGTGTTAGCAATTTGCGGCAGTATTAGTTTTCGTTTGAAAGAATACTACTGTTATTTTATTTAATTTTTGTTCACTGTCCTCCGGCTAGCTATGATCTTTTGGTCAAGCACTTCTCTTTATACAGGTTGTGTAAACGGAAGGGAGTCTCTTATCCAAAGATAACACTGATGAAAGAATTTCTTTTATACTTTTATTGTCGAACACTTTCACTATCACATTTACACATTGATCTTGACACTCGCCAAACTGAAACTGTTATAATAACTTATTTACTGATCATTCTTAATTCACGTACTTCAACTTTTTGTATCATTAACTTTACAATACTTGAGATTTTTCATAACTCTGATACGCGTAACTTGCGAACCGATAGCCGACGTGTAATATTTCTGCTGGACTGAAGGCGACGTGTAGCATACAAATATTTTCGAAGAACTGACGGGGTCTTTACCTCTAACCTACCTTTTATACTCCTACACCCCGATATGCCTAAAGTTTATAACTGAGTTACTATTGGCTAATAAAACGCGCCAACATTAGCGTCTATTTTTATATCCAATGAAAATTATGAATACATATGCTTTAGGAAAAATGTTCCAGCAAATTCTTAAGAAAAACGCGCCAACATTACTTAACTTCCTCGTCTCCAATAATGATAAACAGCTCACCCCCTCGCTGCATTATTGCACGCTATTATTGTCAGTTTCAGTAAGGCAGTATAGACCCACTTCTCAACAATAATTACAATCAACAAACATCTCAACTCAATGTCACATAATAATGCATATTCATACTATAATCACTCTTTACATTTAAATAATTTGTGATACAAATTACTGCATCACATTCCTCATGCAGTCCATTCAGTTCAAATGAAAGAGACAGTTAAAAACATGAAGATACTTTTAACAAGTATCCAATACGAGGAACACAAATGGCGTATCTGCGGTGATATCAAAGTTATTGGAATACTATTAGGATAACAAGCTGGGTTCACAAAAATGCCTTGTTTTCTGTGCGAATGGGACAGTCGGGAGTGTGAAAGTATGGCCACAGCGGAGAAACTTGTTGCCTGGAACTAAAAACATCCTGCACGAAGTGCTTGTAGAAAGACAAAAGGTATTGCTTCCGCCATTACACATAAAATTGGGTTTGATGAAGCAATTTGTAAGGGCTCTACCACAGGATGGACCCTGCTTCAAGTACCTTTCCAAGAAATTTCCCTTCATTACACAAGACAAATTAAAGGTTGGAATTTTTGTTGGTCCTCAAATAAAGAAATTGATGAAGGATGAAGATTTTGAGAAGACAATGAATGAGAGAAATAGAAGCATGGACCGCCTTCCGATCAGTTACTGAAAACTTCTTAGGCAATAACAAAGATTCTAATTACAAGGCCATTGTCGAAATAATGTTGTAAAATTTCAAGAAGATGGGTTGTAACATGAGTGTAAAGGTGCATTTTCTGCATTCACATATCGACTACTTTCCAGAAAATCTGGGACATTATAGTGAAGAGCAGGGTGAACGTTTTCACCAAGATATTAAGGAAATGGAGAGGAGGTACCAGGGGAGATGGGATGAAACTATGATGGGCAATTACTTTTGGATGTTGAGGAGGGACAGTGATCTTCAAGGATCTGCAAGGAAGTCAAAGAAGAGAAAGTTTGAAAAAAATTAAATGAAACACTTTGGCTTCATGTTTTGTTAAAATGTAGTCATGAAATAAATTAGGGTAGTTCTTGAGAGTATTCTTAAAATGTTTCTTGAATAAAACCTTTTCATTTAATTTTGTTCAAACTTTCTCTTCTTTGACTTCCTTGAAGATCACTGTCCGTCCTCAACATCCAACAGTAGGTGCCCATCATAGTTTCATTCCATCTCCCCTGGTACCTCCTCTCCATTTCCTTAATATCTTGGTGAAAACGTTCACCCTGCTCTTCACTATAATGTCCCAGATTTTCTGGAAAGTAGTCGATATGTGAATGCAGAAAATACACCTTTACACTCATGTTACAGCCCATCTTCTTGAAATTTTCCAACATAGTTTCGACAGTGGCCTTGTAATTAGGATCTTTGTTATTGCCTAAGAAGTTTTCAGTAACAGATCGGAAGGCGGCCCATGCTTCTATTTCTCTCTCATTCATTGTCTTCTCAAAATCTCCTTCAACAATTTCTTTATTTGAGGACCAACAAAAATTCCAGCCTTTAATTTGTCTTGTGTAATGAAGGGAAATTTCGTGGAAAGGTACTTGAAGCAGGGTCCATCCTGGGGTAGAGCCCTTACAAATTGCTTCATCAAGCCCAGTGTTGCGTGTAGTGACGGAAGGAATATCTTTATATCTCTATATACTTGAAGTGAAATTATGAAAAGAGTGTACGCGATAGAAAAAAACTAAACGCAGTTCTGAAATCAGGATAAAAAGTGAGTCATAATCACTTATTAGTTTTCAGTCATCCGATATTATGCAGACTAGTGTAATTAACAGATTATTAGAGCAAATCTTCACGGCAATCAACTCGCAAAACATTACACAGAAGCTGTCAAACATAAACAAATTTGATTTGTTTTTAGAAACATGACATTTTAAAAGTTTTCAGTATCGTCTTCGTAATTTGTTTGACCAAACCATCGATACAGTAACAAATGAATGAACAGCATTATTAAAAAGTGTGGAATCCAGAGCGAAGAAGAGAATGACAAGAATATGCAAGGTCTACTCGGCCGCACCGTACCACATGCCTCTCCGAAGGCCTTCCGGGTGACTCTCCAAGTCGTGGGGTTTTCCCATGAGGCCAATACCTGATTGCTTAAAAAGACCTCCTCGCTTGCGCTAGGCCACTTACGCGTCATCCCAAGACGGGCGACTACCGAAAACCTCGGTGGGGTCGACATCAATCTAGCACGCTTCCACGGGTTATCCAGGGCGGTAACGGAGGACATTGAAGCGTCTCACATCCCCGCCCGTATGGAAATCCATACAGGCGTACAGCAGAAACGATAGTTCTGTGCCGGTGACCTTGCTTCCTCGCGCACTGAAGCGAGTCTATGTCTAACGCCAGGCAGCTCTCTGTAAATGTGGTGTATGGAAACGGTAAACAAACAGTAAAACAGAAAACCCGGGAAAATAAACCGGCAAAAGAATAACTAAGTAGTATACTATCATGTGATTCGCCGTATTGTTGTTCATTCCTAGAATGACGGCTGCTACGGGCGAGTGAACAATGTATTGCACTCCTCACAGAACACCAGGTTAATATAAACCTTTTAAATATTGTGGTACAGCTCGTTTCTCTTTTTTCCAACACGCACACACTCGCACACAGTTTGATCAATGAGGTATCTAATCATATGGCAAATATTCAACACCTGACAGCTCACTATCATGTATGTTTCATCTTCATATATAATCGGCCTTCCTTCGTCTCTAAACTTTTTAATGGCACGCAAATATGACACGCACCAATCTCTTATCTCATGTCTTTCCTGTAACAAGACCTTATTGTTCCTTGTTTTCTTCCACGTGAAACCCATGTCACGTAAGATAATATTTAAACTTGTGCTTCCCCCTTTAAAGTTAATGGAATCCTTAAGCTTCAGGAGCAGATTTCTGACAGTGGGCACGGTTTTCTCCTGAATATAAAAATTGTAAATTGTTTGCCGAATCACACACCTATCAAAGTCATCAATGTCTGTGATCCATTTTAGTACACGATATACCTTTCCAGGTGTCCCAAAGGAGGTTCCCTGTTCCTCACATGTTCCCCCTTCTTTAATTATTTTACGTATTGTCCTCTCAGATACTTTTGTTGCTGCACTCGCCCTCTCTTGCACTTTCTTCAATGGAATTAGAATATCGCCAGAAGCTGCTTCCCGTTTCATGAAGAAATGGACGTTATTAACAACTTCACGTGTTTGGCTGTGCAGTGTTTTTCCACCAAGTTTGCTTTGAATGGGAGGCATTTTAGTCTAAATAAGCAAATACATATACACGCGCACACACACATACACACAAGACACAAAGCACTAATCACGAATGCGATTAACAATCACTTTCTAAAACTTGTAAAACTTAACGTGCTGGCACCGAAGCAGTATAAGACGGATGTTGCACGGTCAAAGCTCTCCACGATACTGGCCATTTCAGTGTACTGCGCATGACCGAGAGTATAGGCTCGGCAACTGGGCTCTAAACGATTGCGCACCCAGTCTTCACCGGCACAAATCCATCGTTCCTGCTGTACCCAATCTCTCACGGGTCTCGGGAACCACTGCCCCGCCGAGTCCAACCCAATCCGAACAACTCCCTTCCGGGAGCGGCTCGAATGTTCGGCCCAGCGCACTTCTGGTAACGTCAGAAGTAACAAGAGAATGACATCAAGATCTTCTACTTGTTTCTCTAATAACAGCACATGTGTTGATTGCAACTTTGAATTTTAATAACGTACGTTTTAAAGTTCCCATTAAATTTTGTTCAGCGAGTTTACATTCTCATTATTTTAGCGAAAAATACAAGAGCTGAAGCTAAAAATTAACTACTTATGGATTATATTATATGACCTTAGGTGTGAAGGCCTCTGGTGAGATAGACAACAAATGTAGATCTTGTTAAAGCACACAATTTATATTGAAACACTTTTTTATGTGTCGTTAACTATCTCTGAACCTAGAGGGATGGCTCGTGCGGGGACCGCCCACGTTGGCCCATGGGTTTTTCGTGCTTTTCCCGGGTCGACATGCGAATACTGGGTTGGTTCATCTTCTGCCACGACTTTCCTGTACCCATCATCTTCCTTATCATCTGTTTGAGGGTTGTAGGACCAGGTGACGGTGTTCGGCGGGTTGCGGCTGGCCGGTGGCTTGCGCTCCATAGAGGTTTCTTCTTGACGACGTCCAGGGACTGCTCAGTTAGGTCCCCTCCTCCACGCTTGCGCCCGGATCTCTCCCCTCATTCCTCCCCCCAGGGACCACGTTGGAAGTAAAAAGGGCCGCTCCTCCATCATATGTACCTTTTGCTTTAACCATGTCCGAGATATTCCTTGTAATTGAAATACTTTATACTTTTCTCAACGCAAATCGCCATGCTTTTGTTTTTCGTGATTACACAAAGAGAATTTGAAAGCGATCCCATAGCGACCGCCCTTGAAAATATAGCTTTAGCCTACCGTATTCTTCTTATTCCTAGTACGAAATGACCAAATGAGTTATCTGTAGTGACAAGAAGAGTGAGTAGAGAAAGTCATGTCAACATAGCACATCGGAAATGGATATACACTTTTTTCTTTCTCTCATTTTATCCCGTGGTCATGCAAATTTCAAAGCCATCACATAGCGACACGCTTTTTAAAAATCTAACTATCACTTTATCCTATTGTATTCTTCTTATAGCTACAACGAAATGTGTAATGAAGGTTTATCTGTGTTAACAAGAACTTAACAGAAGAATAAGCTTTTTTTTAAGAATAGTTTATAGAAGAGCGAGGAGAGAACGGCATGTGAATGCAATACATATTTTTAATTATATAATGGATATGAAAACATGTAATTTGGAGTGAAGTCTCGACATCGACGTGCAATACTTGCTCTATCTCAAGAACCTAATCGAGAGAAGAAAAACGCGATCTGATCTTAATAACGTTAGACATAAAGGGATTGGAAGCAAGAACCCAGTAGGCGGTGACATGACCGATAGAGAGCTAATCACGGTCCCATTGATCCAGAAGGAAGCGAGCAACGGCTCTCATATGTGGGAAGTTATCCGTTAGTTTTATTGGCATCGGGCGAGCGAGCAACCGTCAAATATTAGAGATGCCATAAAGGAACACCATTTCTGACCTCTGTCGTCGGCACCTCATATCTCTTTAGTTCACATCAAAATTGTTTTTTACACATTTATTATTGTCTGTCTCTACGCTCGACCTACACTCGCACGTTATAAAAGTTCTATCCCACAATATTAACTCTTCTAAATTCATCAGCTCTATCTAAAAACTATTTAAGACACCACACTGAAATTTTTACATGATTTAGATGAATGTCTTTAAAGTTCACTCATCTACTTTTATACATAACTTCGTTTATTAAGGCTGGTTTCACGGTTTAAGCTTAAGTTTCGAATCGGGCTTAAGCGGAGTTTTACACTGCGTGGTTCAAGCGATAAGCTGAGCTTATACCTGACTTGGTTTAAACTGTGCTGAACTTAAGCTATGGCGTCATCATTGAAGAACACGATATTAGTGGTGAAGAAACGCAAATTATTTAAAGCCATATGCACAACAGAAGACGATCTGGAATGTTTAGAATGTGTCCAAACCATTTTAACGTTTGACCGAGAATTAGATTAAGTAAACAGTCGGCAATGGTGGTACCAGAAATTATTGATAATACGATTAAACATACGAGGGCTATCCCAGAAGTACACGATCTAACAAAGAAAACACCAATATTTTGCGAAAAAAACATCTTTGTTTCTCTACATAGTCTCCTTTCAGCTCGATACTTTTCCCAGCGATGTTCAATAGCTTCGAACCCTGTTTATAGTGAGAATCGTCGAGTTCTACAAAATAGCCATCAACTGCAGACTCCATCTCTATGTTGTTGGCAAATCTTTTACCACCAAGCCATTTCTTCAACTTTAGAAACAGAAAATAATCAGAGGGGGCTAAGTCTGACGAATAGGGTGCATGAGGAAGCAATTCGAACTTTAACTCATTGATTTCGGCCATGGCGATAATGGATGTGTGAACTGGTGCATTGTCTTGATGAAACAGAACTTTCTTTTTCGCTAAATGCGACCGTTTTTGCTTGATTTCATCATTCAAACGTTGCAATATGTTTACATAATACTCGCCATTTATTGCTTTTCCTTTTTGAAGATAATCAATGAAAATTATCCCACCCCAAGACCTTGCCTGCAATGTCTTCGCCTTCTTTGGAGCCGATTCTCCCCTTTCAATTCATTGTTTTGACTGTTCCTTCGTCTCAGGTGTGAAGTGTTGGACCCATGTTTCATCCATGGTTATGAATCGACGCAAAACTCGGCTTTATTGCAGCGAAACATCGCCAAACATTCGACTGAAACATTCTCACGACGCTGCTTTTGTTCCATTGTGAGTAAATGCGGCACCCATCTTGTGCACTGCTTTGTGATGTCCAAATTTTAAGTCAGTATGCAATGTAAAGTACTTTTTGAAATGCCTACGGTGTCTGCTAGCTCGCGCACTTTCAGTCGACGGTCATCCAATACCATTTTATGGATTTTCTTAACAGTTTTTGGCGTGGTCACCTCATTTGGTCGACCACTGCGATGTTCGTCTTGGCAGCTCGTACGGCCTCACTTAAACTCTGCCACCCAATATTTTACTGTTGTAAACGAAGGAGCAGACTCCCCCAGAGTCTAATATTAGTTGGACTAAGACCTTTCGAATGAAAGTATTGTATCACATAACGGTGGACAGTTTTATTCAAGTTAACAAATTCGCTGAGAGAGTTCACTATTAATGGCTGCCAAACAATTACTAAACAACGTAGCATCATCAAACGTAAGCTTTATAAGGGTGGTGCTTTCCACCATAGTCATTTGTTACGTCAGGTCGGATACCTATGGGAGTGCCCTCGTAAAACCGACTGGTAAAGATAACTTAAATGTATAGTTAATAGCTTGTAGTATACTTTGTCGCACCCATTGCCGTCACGTCTACATATAGATGACGTATTTCCAAGAGAGCCAATGAACTAAGAACCGGCTGCGCCATGTGTTTTCACTGGGCGTGTGGACACATGATTCCGCGCTGCTGCTGCTGCAATCAAGGCACGCTACTGACGCGGATTTGCTCTGCAGTATGGAATTGACAGTGATAGGGTGTAGTTCAGTTATTAGGAGTCGTTTATGTTATCCTGCATTTCGTGACAAAAGTATAGTGTGGTCATTGTTTTCTACTGCGCAGCGCGTATTTATTTATGATTCGTATATGTTAATTGAGCCAGATTGTCAAATGAAAATATTTAATATTTTTTCTCGTACGAGGCTTGATTCCACCCTCATGGATATATGTGTACACAAAATAATTGTTATTAGAGCTAATATTGTTCATGAATTACCTCTCCATGACAAAAAAAATTGTGTGTGGCGCGCCATGAGCGGAGAAAGACTTATAGGGCCAATTTTTTTCGAGTCAAGGGCCCTTACATACGTGAATACAATTTTGCACCCCTTTTTAGAGAATTAACAGACAGGGTGTGTGATTTTGCCTTTTTTCCAAACAAGACTCTGCCACAGCTCACGCGGCCAATATTTCGATTGGAACAATTGAAGGCGTGCTTTAGGTCAGAATTTGTAGTAGAGATTTGTGGTCCCCTCATTTCCCCCCATCTAAGCCCCTGCGACTTCTATCTCTGGGGTAACTTAAAACAAAGTGTACAAGACAAACCCACACACCTTGGAAGAATTAAAACAAAATATCCGCCAGGAAATTTCCCAACGTGAACTACGGCAAGTGATGGATAGTTTCCTAAAGAGGTGCCAAAAATGTATGGACAACGACGGTGGCCAGTTTCAGCACATGTTGTGTGGTTCCATCCGCGCCATTCTACAGTAGCCGCAGATGGCAACGAGCGGGGATACCGCCGCGAACACCACGCAGCCGGTTCTTAACTCATTGGCTCTCCCGGTACTTCATAACTGAGTAACAAAGCCCTCTTATCGGAAACAATGCTTCTCATTGACATTGCGGTTCTATGCCAGTGGAAGCATGATAATTGCAGCTGGATATCTTCCCGGCGTCTCAAAAGGTACAGCATGCAGAGCTCTGTCAAAATTGTTTCACGCCATTGTAATCCATTCTTCGTAACACAATTTTCCCCTGCGTTTGGGTTTTCTTACAGCACAGTAATTTGTCTGATTGCCTGCTTCTGCTGCTTCACAGTTTCTAGGAGAATGCTGACTTCTTGAGAAGTCTTGACTCTGATTTTAACTTTATGTTGCTGGATAACCTACAGAGGTTTCTTATAGGGACAGCCTCTCCCTTGATGCACATGCGCAAGTGTTACCAACTTTACTGTTCCGTGGGGTTGTTCAGCTCAGTAAAGCCGAACCTGTAAGGTTACTAAAGCTTCGGCTCACGCTTAAACTGTGAAACCGGTCCTAAGAAAGATAGGATTATTGTCTTAATTATACCATATTGTTATATACCGGGGTGAGCCTAAAAGGTTTTGCAGCTAGATATTAAATTTAGTTACCCCTGCATAAACATTGGGGAGCAATGAGAGGACCAGGAACTTGCTGCACAAATTTAAAGCAGGCGTGGGATATTCATAACAAAATACACTTAAATTCACATTTAACACATTACCTGTGGTTTATTAAATAATTGACATGGTGCCACTGCATCATTCACAACAGATTACAGTACAAACATTGGAGGGAGGTGCTCCACACACACACACACACACACACACACACACACGGTCCACGCCTTCTACATACACATCCACACGTCCTGAAGAGACACACAAAACTGACCCACACTACTGACTAGGAGGTGGAATACCGCGCCCGGACGGAATTCAAACTCTCAATCAAAATGATTATTTCAACAATGTCATGCTACACAGCAATAATGTGTCGGAAGCGACAATGCACACACATACACGCTACAATATTTTGATTAAAATTTATCAGAAACTTCCTTTTAAATAACCCACTATGTTATTAACATCAAAGTAGATCCACAGCAACCCCTATAGGTTGTTTTTATCATTCTAAGATTTAATTTGCCTACCTTCAATAGTTTCTGAGAAAACGGGTCACTTTTATCAGAAAATGTCATTCACAGAAAAAGTTATTCAAAGCAAAAATGTGTCGTCTTCCATGGTCTAGGAGTACCATGCTAGCCTCTAATTCCCGGGTCGCGGGTTCATACCTGACGGAGGATGATGCATTTTTTTCAGGCGTAAAAATCCTTAGCATGGCTTTCTTTGAAAGGGAAGTAAAGCCGGCGGTCCCGTGTCGTAGATTTACGGCACGTAAAAGAACCTCAAGCCTGATAAAGAGGCCTCTCGGCAAAATTACCGGTGTTTCACGCCCAATATGGAATGGGACGCTAAGGACCATAGTAGTTAATGAGCGTCCATAAATAAAACTCAATTAAAAAAATCTGATGTGTTACACTCACATGACTTTCTCTACTCTTGTACAATCTATTTTTACAAACGCCTATTCTCCATATGCTTCATATTAATCGAGATGTAAATCTTATTTGTAATTTTCTTGTAGATGCAAGGAGAATATGGTAGCTTTTAAGCGATAGTCAAATATTTTATCGCTGGTTGCTATGTGGCGCATTCCATTCTCTTTGCATGTCCAGGACATAACAAAATGAATAACGAATTTGAGAAAAAGTATAAGTATTGGAAAATTTAAGGAAATAACAAGCAATATCTCGAAAACGGTTCACTCAACAAAAAAAATGTATATAATATAAGTTGTGTATTTTAACGGGATCTACATTTTTTGTGTAGTAAAATTTTGTCTATCTCTTATGGTTTACCAGTTATGCAAAAGTCGTTCACAATGAAGAATACGTTTGGAGACATTCTCAGAAAGTTCGAGATATGCATTTCATTTCTCATGACATTATCTTAAACATATGACATTTTCATCAAAATCGTTAGAGCCATTTTTGAGAAAATTAAAATTTTCGAAAAATGTTCCATGTAAAGGGTAGTCTGGGGTGGGGGAATTTTCTTGAAAACCTTCGTGTCGCATCTCTGGAAGATACTGAACCTAAATACCAGATTTGGTGTTTATCCGACTGTTCGTTTTTGAGTTATGCTGTTCACAGACACACACACACACACACATAGACACACACACATAGACACACACACACACAGACACACACACAGACACACACACGGACATGTTTCCAAAAATGCTTTTTTTGGATTCAGGAGGTCTCAAAACATATATTTCCGGTGAAATCTCGGTATCGAATTTTTGGGTGGAATGCAATACTTCCCCTACTTACTATACGTAGTAGAGAAAGTAAAAATGAATAACGAATTCCGATTTGAGAAAATAAGTATTGAAAAATTTAATGGAATAACAAGTAATATCTCGAAAATGGTTCACTCAACAACAAAAATGTATATGACATAAGTTGTGTATTTTAACGCGATCTACATTTTTTTGTAGTAAGATTTTGTCTATCTCTTATGGTTTACCAGTTATGCAAAAGTCGTTCACAATGAAGAATACTTTTGGAGACATTTCCAGAATATTCAAGATATACATTTTATTTGTCATGAAAATATGTTAAACATATGATATTTTAATCAAAATCGTTAGAGGCATTTTTGAGAAAATTAAAATTTTCGAAAAATCTTCCATGTAAAGGGTACTCTGGGGTGAGGGGATTTTCTTGAAAACCTTCGTGTCGCATCTCTGGAAGATACTGAACCTAAATACCAAGTTTGGTGTTTATCCTACTGTTCGTTTCTGAGTTACGCTGTTCACAGACAGACACACACACACACACACACGGACGTGTTTCCAAAAATTCTTTTTTGGATTCAGGGGATCTCAAAACATGTATTTCCGGTGAAATCTTGGTATCGAATTTTTGGGTGGAATACAACACTTCCCCTACTTACTATACGTAATAGAGAAAGTAAAAAGCTAAAACGTTTGTTTTGTGCAATTTTTGCCAGTAGAATATTGCTGGTACTCGATTGTTTTAATTTTATTATCGAACCTTGTATGTGTCAAATAACAATCAACAATGTGTCAAAATCCTGAAAACTGTTCCCCGCCAAACATTATGCACCCCCTCTCTCTCTGAGGGGTAGTTTTGTTATAACAGCATGCAAGAATGAATACAACACGATTTACATTTTTATATCACAAAATTATTGAGAAAGCAGGCGCATTTGTGCTGTAAACCCTTACTTTCCGTGTCGTCCTCCGTGGGTAGTGGTTACCATGCTAGCCTCTGGTTCCCGAGATCGCGGGTTCAAACCCGACCGAGGTGATGGATTTTTTCGGGCGTTAAAATCCTTAGCATGGCTTCCTTCGAAAGGGAAGTAAAGCCGGTGGTCCCGTGTAGTAGATTTACGGCACGTAAAAGAACCTCAAGCCTGATAAAGAGGCCTCTAAGCAAAATTACCGGTGTTTCACACCCAACATAGAATGGGACGCTAAGCACCACAGTAGTTAAAGAGCGTCCATAAATAAAACTCAATTTAATTTTTATCACTTTCCGTCCCCCCTAGGGGTGTTTTTGTGATAGCATTCCCACTATATTTTTACTCTTATTGTAATGAATATGCATATTAAATATCCCATTCGTACTGATAATGCTTCTAAGTGCCGCCCATCAAGTAATGTTCAACCCCATCTCCATATGGGGTAGATTTTTTAAACGAACAAAAGTATTGAGAAAACAAGCCCATTGTCCTGGGAATCCTCAAAATTGCCTCCCGCCGAGTGCTCCGCCTCTTCCTGTGGGGTAACTTTTGTGATAGCACCCCCACAACATTTTTACTCTTGTTCTAAAGCATATGTGTGTCAATTTTTACTGAAAATGCTCCAAAGTGCCTCCCATCTAAAAAAATATTCAACCTCATCTACCATTAGCGGCGGTTGTTTTGCATTACCGGCCCTAAAATAATGAAGACAGCAACATTTGTCCTTTTATTTAGTAAATGCATTGAGAAATCAGGTCCATTCATGCCGAGAATTCTCAAAATTGCCCCCCGCGGAACACTTTTCACCCCTGAATTCTGTTGGGGTAACTTTTTGAGGTACAACTTTTTACTTTCTCAAAAATGGCTGTAACGTTTTGATTAACATTACCATATATTAAAGGTATTTTCACGAAAAGTAAAATGTATATCATGAATTTTCTGGGAATAGTCTGTGAAGTTATCATCCGGAACGAATTCTGTGGAATTGGTAAACCATAATATATAAAAACATATAAGAAAAATGTAGATCTCGGTAAAACACGGAACTTGTCTTTTATTGTAGTATGACCGATTTCCGAAACACTGGTTATTGCTGGTTGGGATTTTCAATTTAAATTACAATCTGTGTTAAATGCAGAAATTCGTAGACGAACCGGGAGGTTATTTACGAGTGCTGAGAGGCAGAAGTATGGCCACGTGAAAAGGATGGAAGAGCTCTGAATTATAATCCAGGGACAGAAAGAGAAGAGAAAGTCATGTGAATGCAAAACAACTGTCACTAATGTGCAACTACAACGAAATGTGTAATAAAAGTATTTCTATAAACGTTTATCTCGGTTAACCGCTGCACATGCGCAGTTGAGATTGCATCAAAATGCAGGGCAGTTAAATGGAGAGCGTCGCAGTAACCAACATACTGGGTTCATGATCGTCTACATAGGTAATCAGTGACCGAGGTTGTCAAGTTATTGTTTAATAAAGGGGGTGTTCGCTTGGAGGATCGTATAACGTGACGCCTAGGAAACGCTGACATATCTAGGGCAGCGTGGTACATCCACATTGTTACTGCTTCTCGCTAATGAAACATAATGATATCTACCGTCTCACACGGCTCGAGTTCGATAGTCTGCATTCGCTTTTCGCTCCAGGCTTATCTGCGCCGTCAGACAAACGGAGGAGCATATCAAATACCATGATGTGTGTGCTAAACCTCCAGGAGGAAGGGATGAGGCAAGCAAGCATGAAGAGCGATCGGCGCGGCGGGGTCCCTAACGTTTCGAGATTGAACATCTGCATCCCCTATCGTCGCTGTATATAGCCCCACAAGGTTAAAGTAAACATTAAGCTCGCGGTAATGCAGCAGACTGGGTAAACCAGGGGAAACCCAAGATAGAGTGACCGATGCAACGGGAATCGAACCTGACTATCTCACTGGCTTCCCTGCCGCGTTAACTCATTCATTTTACAATTCCCAAGCAGTTCTTCCGATATAATGTGGCACGTATCAGTCACACGACATTCGCTACCATTTTTACCATATTGACAGCTTGAATTTATACAGAAATTCTCTGTCCGCTGTCGCTGTTTCCTTACCATACACAATTTATAGCTTGTTAAACAGACTGGGTCCGTGTTGGAAACATACCAAGTGACCCAACCGCGCCACAGTTTACTTGATTAGATATCCCTTCGTGAGTTAAGAGTTGCAGAACACAACGGGACGTCGTCCTCTGTGTGGTACCGTGCTAGCCTCTAGTTCCCAAGGTCGCGGGTTCAAACCCGGTTGAAGGCGACGGATTTTTTTCGGGCGTAAAAATCCTTAGCATGGCTTCCTTCGGAAGGGAAGTAAAGCCGGTGATCCCGTAAAAGAACCTCTGAGCAAAATTACCGTCTTTCACGCCCAATATAGAATGGGACGCTAAGAACCACAGCATTTAAACAATGTCCATAAATAAAACTGAATTTAAGTGAACAGGACAATGGGGAACTGCCGCATTAATGCCCTAAAGACCCACTGCTGCTGCTGCTGCTTGCTACTACTTCACCAGCGGTTCTTAAAAACGTCCATATGGATACAGGGAGACAGTTGGAACACCGTATCAATCGACAGGGGCAACATTTCCAACATCTATTCCATGAACGAAGTAAGTACAACAGTACCGTTAGATGATGATGATGATAGCCTGCAAAAAATGGAAGTGAAACACTGCGTGCTCTCATGTTTGCTGCATAGAGTCCGTAATATTAGACAAGAAGAGCATAAAGACAATTTAAAAAATTGTTATAATCGGTTACGGATACGTCAAATAAAGACATTTTAATTCTAAAAAGTGAGTCTATTCCCTCGAAAATAAAGTCCGTGTAACTGAAGTGGAAAACATTCTAAGACATTTTCGGTCTATTTTTGTCTATCATCACGGCTGTACACACTACTGCAAACTTGGGAAGTGCGATCCTTTCATCGTCTTTGCTGATGGGGATATCTGCACACGTGAAATACGGCGCGGTTGGGCCACCTGGTGCACAGCCAACAGTTCTAACTCGGGAAAAACCTGATGGGTTACATTCACATGGCTTTCTGTGCCCACCCCTTATGTAACCTATTGTTACAAAAGTTTTATTTTTCTTTCCAGTTATATTAATCGAGATAAACGTTTCCAGAAATAGTTTTTACACAGTTCGTTGTAGATACAAGAGGGATACAGGAACAGCGATAGTCCAATGTTTTATAAAGCGTCGCTATAGGTATGCTGACCTTGGAACTCCATACTCTTTACATAAAATCGTGAGAAACAATTCAATAGCTAGAGCACTTCAGTGTTAAAATATTGAAAAATTCAAACGAATACTAAATAATTAAGGATAACTCGTGAAGCACTATTTTTAACACTTAAATGATTTGAGTCTAATTATATAATATATAAATTCACTAACAGCCCGCCTTAAAGCAATATGTGTATGTTACAATATATAAAAAGTGTATATTACAGTCATTATCTATGTTTATATTATTGTGTACATGTAATAATGTTATGTGAATGTATTACGTAATTTAATAATGTAGGAGCTGTGAGAATAATAGGTTAAAAGTTGCTAACAATGAGGTAGCCTTGAGGCAATCATGAATTAGAAGGTTTAATAATGCTACTAGTCATTCTTGGAGCAACAATAATGTAATTTTTGTGACAATTCATAAAGTAGCCAATCAACAACGAGAAAAAGCTTTAGTTAAATGAAGGTGTTCTATTGGACTAGGATTAGCCAATCAGAAACTGAAATATAGCAAAATATTCAAATTCAGAGTTCAGTTGCTTGTAGACAGCGCTCATAACTTGACGCGTTGCTTGTAGACAGCGTTTCTAACCGGACACTAGATGCGTCCTCAAGAAATTTAATACGTATTTTGTGTGAGACAAAAATAGTTTAGGTGTTAAAAAGTGCAAGTAATTAAATAAAAAAAATCTCACAGCTCTCTATATCAGTGAAGTGTTATTTAAATCGTGTCAAGCATTAATAAAAGGAGTGAAGTAAACTTAAAATCTGTGTAAGCCTACATTCTTCAGTCGCACCACTCCCTGTTAAGGCATTCATGTCTCTAAAAATAAGTACTGACGCATCCGAGGCAAACATAAGTATATAATATTTAAAGAAACAGTCAAAATTACAAAGTTAATATTTTTAAACTTGGGGCAAAGGCCACCGGAAAGTACGTGCGGTTGCAACTACTTCAAGCTCGGCTCCCCAACAATCGAAATATAATACACATTCTTCAAACTGGCTTTCCATACGTAACAGCAACAAACCCTCTTCTTCACTCGGAAATGGCTGATGCCACAGATAGCTATTATGTATCAAGTCTGCTAAATCTTTTGTGTACGTGGTGCAGAGGTACAATAGTTTTTACTAAAAGCTCTCTAAATTATATTTAATAAAATAAATGTAATATAAGCACAGTATACTTATAAGAGGCAGTCAGTCATTTGTTGATATATTCTCACAGCTTGAATCCTACGCTATGAACCGCATCAACGCCTCCTGTAACAAACTAGATGTGGATATAGATGGCAGTGGTTATTCTGAGCGCTCATTTCTGAACAACAAGCGTTTGACTGAAAATCCCGAGGAAATTTCAATCCAAGCCAGAAACACTGAATCGGAGCTGCTGCCAGCAAAATTTCCGCAGCTTTATGATCAAGTATTTTGTTTAAAACCTGTTAAGGTTGGTATGACTGGTTACTGACATCAAGACTTTGTTTACTACGCCACTAAATCAGTTTTTTTTTTCATGTTAGCAGTCCGACAAGCAGCTGTTTTACAGAGCAAGCACTAAAAAAGTCATTTGAAATAAATTGTGTGCTTCAAAGAGATTTACATTTTCTGTTTGTCGCATGTGATTTACCCGTTACATAAAGTTATTCCTTGAGAATGAGGAGGACTATTTGTAAAAACTTCGTCATGTAAGTATCTTAAATGCCTATATAGCGTTTTAGTTAAAATCCTTAGAGCCATTTTTAGGGAATTAAAATGTTGAAAAATTGTTCATGTAAAGGGTAGTTTGGGATGCGGAAAACTTGTTCAAAAACTCAGTGTCGTATCTTTGGAAGATAAACTCAACTACCAGGTTTGGTATTTATCGATTTTTCGTTTTTGAGTTATGGTGTTCAACACACACATACCTTTTTGTTCATTCAGGGGCCCCAAAACATGTATTGCAGGGTGAAATCTCGGCAACGAATTTTTTGATGGAGTGCAGTACTTCCTCTATCAACTAAGTATGGTAGAGAAAGTAAAACACATCGGATATGTTACATTCACATGACTTTCTTTACCCTATTAGCGAGTATACAAACTATTCTTACGAAAGTTTTTTTTATCCACTTCATTTTAATCGAGATAAACCTTTACAGAAACAGCTACATTACACATTTCGTTATAGAGAACAGCGATAGTCAAATGTTTAACAACTGAACGCTATATGCTGGCCTTAAAATTCCTTACTGTTTCCATGACATCGCGAGAAACAACTGAAAATTCATGGGACTTAAAATGGCGAAGTATTGAACAAATCCAACCACTAACAACGGATATCTCGGAAATGGCTGATGCCACAAAAAAGTTATTTGAAATAAATTGTGTGTTTTAAAGAGACGTACATTTTTGTTTAATATGTTTTCGTCTATCGTTTAACGTTTACTACTTCTACAAGATTATACAAAATTCCTTTCGAATGAAGATGACTTCACAGGCTATTCACAGAAAATTCAAGATATGCGTTTTATTTGACATGTAAATATCTTTAATATACGGTATTTTAATCAAAATCGTTATAGACATTTTTGACAAAACAGTTATGCTGTTCACACACACTAACACACACACACACACACACACACACACACACACACACACACACACACACACACACACGGACACGGACATTTTTCCGAAAATGCTTTATTTGGATTTAGAAGGCTTCAAAATATGTATTTCCGGTGAAATCTCGATATCGAATTTTTGGGTGGAATACAATACTTCCCCTACTTACTATACGTATTAGAGAAAGTAAAAACATACGCACTGTAAGAACTAAAAGAAAACAGCGTGCGAGAAGTTCACTCAATTTCGGATATTGAACTCTCGAATGTACATGAGAATTTGGTGAGAGGATGCCAGAAATACGTGGATAGAGCAGGACAATGCTTCCAGCATCTCTTATGATAAGGTATGTGCTTACTATCATTGTAATTGTAGGTTGCGGGATATTACAACTGTTTCGTCCGAGCTGCGACGACTGGCGCGTGTGATTTTGGGAGATCATTTCCTCTATAGCAAATGTTGAAACTGTCCTCTATCCTGCATAAGGCACAACTCAACACGTCGTTCCATGTTACTGGCCACTCGTTGAAGGACTCTCCTGTGTAATGTTGTGCTGCAGATCGTCCAATGTCTGGGGGACGTGCGGCATAAACCCTGTCTTTTAAGTAACCCCATAGAAAGAAGTCCAGCGATGTCAAATCCGGAGATCTCGCGGCCACAGGTTCTTGGAAATTATCCGGTCGTCAAAGAAACTAGCAATTAGTGCCATGGATTCATTTTATGTATGGCATGTAGCGCCGTCCTGCTGAAAATATCCTTGACTCAGCTCTACATCGGCTAGTTGCTCAGCAAACTCCATGAAAATCCGTCTCACTGTTCTCTGTGCGGATATTGCGCACCAAACTCCGATTTTAACCGGGTGTATAGGTACTTCATGAATAACATGTGGATTTTCGCTGGCCCAATAGCGTGAGTTATTTGAGTTCACATAGCCGGATAAATGGAACGATGCTTCATCTGTGAACCATGTGATGGACAATAATTCAGTTCGTCTATCCTTATCTGGTTCCTGTAACTAATGACCGTAATCCTATACGGCTTTAGGCCTGCACTTTTCACAGCTCTCTGACACATTGAGTAGCTGTACCCTGTCCCCTGCGACAAACGTCTTAATGATTTTTTGGGTGACTGATCCAGTCGTGCTCTTACGTCAACAACAACCGTGGGAAACCTTGATGAACGAGTTTTGCCTTTTTCAGTTGTTTCCAATTTGTTTACCAGTGCCAGTATTGTGTTTCTTTGGGGAGGATTCCGAACACAAAATTCTCTCTGATATGCCCTTTAAGTAGTTGTAATTGAATTCGTAATCCAGTATTGCTTTACAAGGAAGAGTCGTTCATTTATGTGTACTCCATTTTCACTTTGACTATAACAAAATCTCAAAAACAGTTGCCGACAATAAAACTAACAACTACGAATAAAACATCAACATCTGCGCATCTAGTGACAGGTAATCGAAACTCCAGAACATTCTGCTTAATGTGGTGCTAAAATTGGGGTATTGAGTCAATTTCGAACAGAATAATTAAAGAAAGAAATGTGTCAGTTCTTCATAAATCACCGTGTGGTTTTACTTTATTTCAGGGCTGTCTAAAAAATACTCTCAAAATACAATGCTACCACCTGTATTATACATAATATACTATTCTCAGGAAGTTTACCGTCAGGTTTGTGAATCTGAGCTGTAAGGATGGGAATGTTTATCTGATTCCCCGAACAATTGCCAGACCGCGGCACATCTGGCGTTAAAATGGTTTAACGACTTCCTTTCCGTTTTCAGGTGACCTTCACAATACCATTTCGTGCTCTTCTGCAAGCAACACAAATATTTTATTGGACTGTATGGATTCGATCATTTACACGACTTTCTCTGCTCACACTTGTGCAAGCTATTCTTACAGATAAACCTTCATTGCTGATTCACATATTTCGTTGTAGGAGTAAGAAGTATACAGTAAGCTAAAGCCCTTTGTACATGAGACTCGCTATTCAATTCAAGAGTTAACAAGAAAAACTGTCATATAGTGAGAAACATTGGAGAATGTGAATGTGTATTTACACCTTGAGCTCCTTCAGAACGCAATGATAATTTATAAGTGTAAAGCAATTTACCATTACCGTCACGGTATAACAGTCTGCAATGAAATATTCTTGTTTACGTTTACAGAGTATTTCGTGTATTATAGTCCATGGAATCAGAAATAACACGAATTGCTAGGTTACACTATGTACCTAACATTGCATACTTCAGAAATCTGCCAGGCAATGTCTTCACACGCCCTCATCTTCTCATCGCATAGCGAAAAATTGCCCATGTAAACGGTAGTTTGGTGTAGGGGAGGTTTGCTTTTAAAGCTTCGTGTCGCGTCCTTGGAAGGTCCTCTTCTTTAATACCAAACTTCGTATGTAACCTTTTTCGGTTATGGTGTTCAGACACACGGAGCCTCGATATCGTATTTTTGGGTGCAGTACAACACTTCGGCTGCTTACGATAAGCACGTGGTGGAGAATATCTGTTTAACATATTTTGAGGAAGGTTATTTATTTTAGGAGAAGTTGTATTTTATTTCGACTGTTGGGGAGCCGAACTTGATGAAGTAGTTGCAACCTCGCGTATGGTAAAAAGTTTCCGGTAGCCTTCGCCCCAAGTTTAAAAATATTAACTTTGTAATTTGACTGTTTCTTTAAATATTATGTATTTATGTTTGCCTCGGCTGCGTCAGTATTTATTTTTAGAGACATGAATTTCTTAACAGGGTGTAGTGCGGCTGAAGAATGTAGGCTTACACAGATTATAACTTTTACTTCACTCCTTTTATTAATCCTTGACACGATTTAAATAACACTTCACTGATATAGAGAGCTGTGAGATTCTTTTATTAATTACTTGCACTTTTTAACACGTAAACTATTTTTGTCTCACACTGAATACGTATTAAACTTCTCGAAGACGCGTCTCGCGTCCGGTTGGGAACTCTGTCTGCTAGCAACTGACTTCTGAATTTGTACAATTTGCTCTATTTCAGTTTCTGATTCGCTAATCCTACTCCAATAGAATACTTTTATTTAACTTAAGCTTTTTTCTGGTTGTTGATTGGCTATTTATAAACTGTCTCAAAAAATTACATTATTGTTGCTCCAAGAATTACTAGTAGTATTATTAAACTTTCTAATTCATTATTGCCTCAAGGTTACCTCATTGTTAGCAACTTTTAACCTATTATTCTCACAGCTCCTACATTATTAAATTACGTAATACATTCACATAACATTATTACACATGTATACAATATTATAAACATTAATACAATGACTGTAATATAAACTTTTTATATATAGTTACATACACATATTGCTTTAAGACGGGCTGTTATTATATTTTATATAATTTGACTGAAATCATTTAAGTGTTAAAAATACTGCCTCAATTTTCATGGCAATGAAATGTATATCTTGAATTTTTTGGGAATTTCCCAAAAAGTCCTCTTGATTCTAAATGACTTTTGCACAACTAGTAAACCGTAAGAGATAGACAAACGTTTACGACATAAAAAATGCAGATCTCCTTAAAATACACAGTTTGTTATATACATTTTTTTGTCGAGTGTATCATTTCCGAGATATTCCTTGTTATTTGTTTGAATTTTCCAATACTTACACTTTTTCTCAAATGGGAATTCGTTATTAGTTTTTTTTTATGTCCTGGACATACAAAGAGAATGGAATGCCCCACATAGCAACCAGCTGTTAAAACATTTGACTATCGTTTAAAGCCTACCATATTCCTGTTGCATGTACAAGAAAATTAGCAATAACACAGTTTCTGCAAATGTTTATCTCGATTAACATGAAGTAGATGGAGAATAAGCGTTTGTATAAATAGTTTGTACAAGAGTAGAGAAAGTCCTCGCCGAGGCGGTCCGGGTTTAATCCCAGGGACCCGCATGTGGGATTTGTGGTGGACAAAGCAGCGTCTGGGCGGGTTTTCTCCGGATTCTCCGGTTTCCCCCGCCATTCATTCAACCAACTGCTCCATCACCTTTCCTTTCATCCCTTTCACCATCGTTTCGTTTCTTCTACTTCCTTCATCCCATACCAGGCATCGGGCTGATCACCCTCCTGGACATTCTGTCTGCTCCATGAGAGTGTCTACTCCTTGACGGGCCTCTGACCCCAGGCACCCGCCTGTAAGTCCTACATAAGATGAGCTTAAACAGTGAATGAATGTAGAGAAAGTCATGTGATCGGATATTTTTCATACAGCTTATTTATCAAGTTTCCCCAAAGATTAAAATCGCATACAGTTAAATCGGGAGATCTAGAGGGCCATAATCCTTCACTGATTACCCTTTCATAAAATATTTCCTGAATTAAACTTACCGCCGCTTGCGCGATAGCAAAAGTCTTTTTAGAAAAACCCAGACTCACTCAACGTCTGTCAGCTGTTCAAAAAATGAAGTACTTCTCTACATTTATTCTTTATTCAAAAAATGTAGTAGACCCTATTATTCTGTGCACACTTACTGCACACCAGCAATTTTGGCGTCTTGCAAGAGAACCTCGTGTATAAAATCGGTTTCTCTGTGCTTAAGTATCTGTTATTTTACGACGGAACATAACCATGTAGATGAAACTACGCTTCGCCAGAGAAGAATATTCACTCTATCATTGATCTTTCACAAAATCCAAGTACACAAATTAAACGATCACGTGAAAAAAGTGTTTGTTGTTGTTCACCAATGGCACTGGGGATTAATTGATCTGCATCATTTTCCCTCTGGCTTCCCAATATAAAGTCTGTAAGTTAAACTTTTAAGGCCTTTGCATTTGGCGAGATGCTGTTTGTTCAGGATGACATCTTCTTCACTTGGGTGTAGCTAGGGCATCCTATCTCGTAGAGGTGTTCTACGAGGCAATCGTGGCCAGTTGTCATCCTAAATAAGGCCCCTGTAGTCTTCCTTGGCATTTTTTGTGTATCAACTCTATCTTTAATATTCTTATAATCTTTATCCTTTAATTTATCTTCTTCATCAAGTCTCTGCTGTGTTTTAAAATGTTGTTTAATTTGTTATTTATTTCTATTTGTCCTACAGGTTTTATTTGTTGTATTGCACCTTTCTTTGCTAATTGATCTGTATGTTCATTGCCCAAAAGTCCGACATACAAACTGTATGTAACAAACCCTATACCTGCGCACTCTGACCCATGGGTTCTTCGTGGTTTTCCAGGGTCGGCAGGCGAATACTGGGACGGTTCCTCTTCTGCCCCTCATTTCCTGTACCCATAGTCTGTTTCAGGGTTTTAGGACCAGGCGACGGTGTTCGGCGGTTTGCGGCTGGGCGGTGGTTGTGCGCTTTGTAGAGATTTCTTCCCTGGCGTCGTCGCGGGAATGCTCAATTAGTACCCGCTGTGTCGGATGCGTTGGATCTGGAAAAGTTAGCTACCCCGTCATCCGAATTTGGCTTTTTCCCTCATTCTGCCTCCAAGGGTTCACGGTAGAAGCGAAAACGACCATTTTGGACTACCTGTGGTGCTCTGCTCCAGTTGCAGGGGCCCCTCCGTGTGCACCTTTAACTACTTGAGCTAATAGACATTTCTTCATTGATACAATACTAGGTTTGTTCGTCATGGCACCTTACTCAAAAGTTTGAGCAGAAAACGCTGGAGTAATGTCAGCATCTGCGGCCACGTGCTGCGTGTGTTTCTGGCGTGTTTAATGGGCAGCTGAAAAGTACAACAAAGAGAAATTATGAAGAGCTCTCTGCCTGAGTGAGTAGAGACCCCCCATTAGCACGGATAATGAAGGTCCGCAGTCAACACTAACTTCTTGTCCTCAGATCGTAAAAAAAAAAGTGTAAACGAAAACTGCTGGGTTGTCATCAGTTTCTCCAATCTGCAAGATACCGCAAACATTCGCATTTTAATCAAAATCATTGAAGCCATTTGGTAAGAAAATAAAACAGTAACAAAAACTTTTCTAAAGCTCGTAAATGGTAGGATTTGGTTTCTGAGCTTGATGTTCACAGGGACATTTTTCTAAATTTTTATTCATGGTACCTCGTGTTTTGTGTGTAATTTCTATATTTAGATAGGTGATAGAGAAACTATAAATCTGAAGTGTAACATTCACATGACGCTCTCTACCTACTATCGTTTAGATTCTACAAACCATTCCTATGAAAGCTTACTTTCCTATCTCTTCATGTTAATTTGGATAAGCGTTTGAGGAAAGAGTTTCGCTACAGATTTCGTTGTAGGATGCTGAAGCGAGAGTCAATTCTCCATGCATTCATATCACTTTCTCTACTCACTCTTCTACAAATTATTCTTATAAAACCTTTTTGGTCTATCTGCTTCATGTTAATCAAGTGGAATAGAATGGTATTGAAACATTCAAATCAATAATAACGGACATGTTGAAATGGTTGATGCCGCCAAAGCAGGTTATTTGAAATAAATTGTGGTTTAAAGAGATGCAAACTTTTATGTAGTATGCTTTTGTCTACCTGTTGTGGTTTATCAGTTATACAAACTTCCTTCCCAATGAAGGGGACTTCGAAGGGTATTCCAAGAAAATTCAAGATGTACATTTTATTTGTTATGCAAATTGAAAGTTGTTTAATTAATGTTATTTATTTAACATTATTGTAGCCCCACGTTGTGGTGCCAATTTGCGACGGTATTACTTATAATGTTTGTGTATTTGTGTTTACTTCACGTGGTGAAGCCATTTTGTGACGTGATTCTTTATAATGTTTGTTAGCTCCATCTGGTGTTAGCAATTTGCGGCAGTATTAGTTTTTGTTTGAAAGAATGCTACTGTTATTTTATTTAATTTTGTTTAACTGTCCTCCGGCTAGCTATGATCTTTTTGGTCGAGCACATCTCTTTATACAGGTTGTGTAAACGGAAAGGAATCTTTTATCCAAAGATAACACTGATGAAAGAATTTCTTTTATACTTTTATTGTCGAACACTTTCACTATCACTTTTACACATTGATCTAGACACTCGCCAAACTGAAACTGTTATAACAACTTCTTACTGATCACTTTTAATTCACGTACTTCAACCTTTTGTATAATTAACTTTACAATACTTGAGATTTCTCATAACTCTTATACGCGTAACTTGCGAATCGATAGCCGACGTGTAATATTTCTGTTGGACTGAAGGCGACGTGTATCATACAAATATTTTCGACGAACTGACGGGGTCTTTACCTCTAACCTACCTTTTATACTCCTACACCCCCATATGCCTAAAGATTATAACTGAGTTACTATTGGCTAATAAAACACGCCAACATTACGTAACTTCCTCGTCTCCAATAATGATAAACAGCTCACCCCCTCGCTGCATTATTGCACGCTATTATTGTCAGTTTCAGTAAGGCAGTATAAACTTACTTCCCAACAATAATTACAATCAACAAACATCTCAAATCAATGACACACAAAAATGCATATTCATACTGTAATCACTCTTTACATTTAAATAATTTGTGATACAAATTACTGCATCAAAATATATTGGTATTTTAATGAAAATCGTTAGAGCCATGTTCGAGAAATAAAAATTGTGATGTGTTACATTCATATGACTTTTTCTTCCCTTTGTCTCTCTTAATTTTACTACGGATTGTCTATCTACTTCATTTTAATCCAAATAAACCTTTGCAGAAACAGCTACATTACACATTTCGTTATAGATACAAAGAGAACAGCGATAGTCAAATGTTTAACAACTGGACGCTATATGCTGGCCTTAAAATTCCATACTGTTTCCATGACATCGCGAGAAACAACTGAATGTTAACAGGACTAAAAAAGGACCAAGTAGTTTACAAATCGAACCTTTAACAACGGTTATCTCGGAAATGGCTGGTGCCACATAAAAGGTTACTTGAATATTTTAAAGAGATCTACATTTTTTGTGTAGTACGTTTTCGTCTATCGCTTAACGTGTACCAGTTATACAAGATTTTACAAAACTCCTTCTGAATGAAGATGATTTCAAAGGCTATTCCAGAAAATTCAAGATATATATTTTATTTCTCATGTAAATCTCATTAATATATGCTATTTTAATTAAAAATTATTACAACCATTGTTTTTTAGAAAATCATAAATTTCGAAAAATCTTCCATGGAAACGGTAGTTTAGGGCGGGAGATTTTCTTGAAAATCTTCGTGTGGCATCTTTATAAGGTGCTGAACCTAAATACAAACTTTAGTGTTTATCCGACTTTTCATTTTTAAGTTATGCTGTATACAGCAAACACATACGCACGCGCATACACACAACTTTTTATAAAAATGTTATTTACATCGGGCCTCAAAAGATGTATTTCCGGTGGAATCTCATATGTAATTTTTGGGTGGAATGAAATACCTTCTCTACTTACTATGTACGCGGTAGAGAAAATAAATAGGCATCTTTATGGATTCAGGGGACTTCAAAACGTGTGTTCCGGGTGAAATATCGACATCGAATGTTTAGATATAATACAGCATTTCCTAGTTGGCAGTAGAGAAAGTAATACAAATTACAAGAACATTTGTGGTGAGTGTGTCATTAATGTGTAAGAACTGTGTCTTATGTTTGCTGGGACATCTGTGGTGCTAGAATGCTTCCCTGCGGCACAGTAGAGTAATGAGGGGCCGCAGATGTCCAGACGGAATTGAATGAGATTGGAGATCATTGTGATGCTACACCACTCGTCCTGAATAATGTCCTAGACCGACTTCCTCGTGATGCGCATCCTGATCACCGCTTTATGGTTGTGCCGCTTACCTGTAGAGGTAGAGGACGCATTGTTTTCTACCACAAGCCAGGTGGAGCCGCGGTAACGTGTGCGCCTCGCAATTCGGCATGTAACGGGTTGGATTCCCTGCGACCGTCCAATCTGCGTCGTGAGTTTTTCGTGGTTTCCCCGGGTCCCCAGGCGAATGCTGGGGTGGTTGCTCTTCTACCACGACCTTCCTGTACCCATCATCTGTTTGAAGGTTGTAGGGCCAAGCGACGTGTTCGGCGGGTTGTGGATGTGCGCTTTCTTCTCTGGCGTCGTTGCGGGCGTACTCAGCTAGGACTCGCCTCGAGTTGGCGCGGGCGGCTTCGGATGCTTTCGATTTGGAAACGTTAGTGGCTCCGGCCATGTTCGCCCATCAACTCTCTCCCCTCATTTCTCCCTCCCACGGACAATGATAGAAAATGAAAGGGTCGTTGCGACCTACTGTGGTGCTGTGCCCCAGTTAAAGGTGTCACTTCCGTTCCTCCGTACCTTTACATTTTAATTCTACCTAAAAAATTAGACAGCAACGTTTTCCCGGAAATACATGTCTTAAAGCCCACTTAAAACAAAACAGGTCCTATGGATACCAACGATATGAATATGAGTATGACCAAGGTACGGAGGGGACGCCTCGACCCAACGTGGATCTTTTGTGTTCACCATCCCCAGGAGGAACGGATGAGGTGAAGGAACTGCTGGAGGCTATAGGTATGACTAGATCAGGGAACGGTGCGGACACTTCGACCCAACGTGGATCTTTTGTGTTTACCATCCCGAGGAGGAACGGATGAGGTGAAGGAACTGCTGGAGGCTACAGGTATGACTAGATCAGGGAACGGTGCGGATATCTCGACCCAACGTGGATCTTTTGTGCTTACCATCCCGAGGAGGAACGGATGAAGGGAAGGAACCGCAATCCTTAGCGTTTCCAACTTGATGACCCGGTCACACCGGTGCACTACTCAGAGAACAACTTTCCAACAAGCAAGCATTTGTCTGACACTGCACAGCTCCCAAGCCTGATACATGAAAGGGGAAGCTAAATGATAGGAAATTCGTGCTAGAGGAGAAACTAGTCAGCATTCACCTTGTCCACCAGAGAAGACGTCAGAGTGGCCGGCCCCTGGAATCGAACACAGGTTCCTCCTGAATGTGAGCCTTGCACGTTACCGCGGAGCTATCACGAAACCTCATTTGTAGAGAAAGCTCAAAATTTTCTCTGGTGTTACATTCAAATTACTTTCTCTATGTATTCTGCTACAAAATATTGTTTCAAAAGCTTATTATTGTATTTTTTCATGCAATATGTTTGCAAATATGCTTTTATTACATGCTCCCCTGTACATAAAAGTCGCATACAGTTAAATTAGGGGATCGTGAGCGCCATAATCCTTTACTAATTGCCCTATTTTTAAACATTTCCTGAACTAAATTTAACCACGCATCAGCGGTATGCGCGGTAGCAGCGTCTTGTTGGAAAAATCCAGACTGACATTCATCGTCGGTCAGCTGGTGTGAGTAAGTCATTGCTGTAACGTTCTGCATTTGTTTTTGTTAAAAAAAAACACATGCCCTATTATTCTGTTTGCATTTACTGCACACCAATTTTCGCAATTCATGCAAGGGAATCTCGTGTGTAAAATCGGGTTTCTTTGTGCTCCAATATGTGTTATTTTACGATGAAACATGCTTCGTCAGAGAAGAATATTAAGAGTGGGTCAATTACTCTATCATTTCTCAAAATCCAATTACACAAATTTATCCGTCTCTTTTGATCACATGAAAATTCTAGTGTTTGCAACAAACCCCATACATTGTAAGAACTAAAAGAAAACATCAGGCGAGAAAATTCACTCAATTTCCCACATTGAACTCTCGAGCGTAAATGAAAATTTCCCGAGAAGACACCAGAAATGTGTGCAAGAGAAGGACAGCTTTTTCAATACCTCTTGTGATAAGATATGTACTTGTTATCATTGTAATCGTAAATATGAGAACGTGAGGCGGTTGCAGGGATTTGGTGGGAGCCTGCGGTGCCACAGTGTGAAGAAAATGTACCTACCAACCTGACAAAATCACGGTAAACACCAACGCGACGCTACTCGCTTGTAGGTTTGAGATACGTATTTAAAAGCAGTACTCACCCCGTCAGGGTTGTATTTGGACAGTGGTCCCGTGCCGCTGAATTCCTCCAGCACATCTTCCAACTTCTTGGTGGAATCTGAAAACACAAATTATTGATTAACATATACTTACATTTTATTTGTGCAAACAAGACTTTTGTAAAGTAAGGTGTATGTCCAAAACGTGGAAAGGAAGAAAATTAGTTTTCTTATATGCTATTGAAATTAACATTCACATGGCTTTCTTTACCTACCATTGTTTATTTTTATATAACTTCCATGAATTATTCTTACATAAGTTAACCTCCCTATCTATTTCATGTTAATCGAGATAAACATTCACAGAAATAGTTTCATTACACGTTTCGTTGTGGATACAAGAGGTGACTGAAGTGAGTTAGGTGTTCAAAAGTTGGTGTTTAGTTGGTCTTGAAATTCCATACTCTTTCCATGACATCACGAGAAACAACTGAATAGCGACAGCACTTTAAAGAATGACAAAGCACATAACAATTCAAACCAATAATAACGGACATGTTGGAAATGGCCGATGCCATAAAAAGGTTCTTCAAAACAAATTTTTCACCCCTTATACAAAACCCGCTCGGAACGGAGGCTTCACAGACTATATCCAGAAAATTCAAGATATAAATGTGTTAAATTTGTGGTATTTTAATAAAAATCGTTACACCTATCTTTGAGGAAATAAAACATCTTGTGTTTCTTTCACATTTCCTCTACCCTCTATCGTCTATTAGTATGTATACAAACTATTCTTATAAAAGTTTTGTTTCTATGTACTTCATTTTAATGACACAAAGCGTTACAGAAACAGCTGTTATAGATACAAAGAGAACAGCGATAGTCAAATGTTTAACAACTGGACGCTATATGCTGCTTTAAAATTCCATACTGTTTCCATGACATCGCGAGAAACAAATGAATGTTGACAGGACCATAAAAGAATGACAAGTATTGAACACTTCTAACCATTAGTACCGGATATGTCCGAAATGGCTTATGGCAAAAAAGTTATTTGGAATAAATTGTTTACTTGTTATACAAAATTATTAAAAATATTCCTTCCGAATGAAGAGGACTTCACAGCCTATATCCAAAAAATTTGATATACGAGGGTTGATCAACAAAGACTGAGACTGATTTTTTTTCACAGATGTTTGTTACTCCAATTCAATGTTTACATGATCTTTTTCAAAATAGTCCCCTCCTACTTCAATGCACTTTTTATACCGTCTCTGCCAGTCCTTGAACACGTGCTGCAGACTATTCTTTGTCAGGTCCTTGAGAATCGCCTCACTTTTCTTGAGCATTGCTTCAGAGTTCTCAAATCGAATACCCCTAAGCTTTGCCTTTAGTGATGGGAATAAAAAAGGTCACAGGGTGCAAGATCAGGGCATAAGGTGGATGCGGTACACGGGTAATGTTGAATCGAGCCAGAAACTGCATGACTTGATTTGCGACGTGAGGCCGTGCATTGTCATGATGAAGTCGCCACCCAGTCTGAGAAAGCTCTGGTCGTTTCTTTGCAATGTGCTTCCTCAGTGTAGCCAATACTGACGTGTAGTAGCTGCTGTAACAGTAGTGTGAGGGGGAACTGCATACTGGTAAATCATTCCATTACAGTCAAAAAATGTGATCAACATCACTTTCCCTGCAGATGGAACAACTTTTGCCTTTTTTGGTGTTGGAGAACCTGGCGATTTCCACACTGTGCTGGCTTGTTTTCCTTCAGGATCATAATGATGCAGCCATGACTCATCACCAGTGATAATCGATTTAAAAAATTCATCACCTCCATTGTCTGGTATGCGAAATGCACGTAGGGTCTACAAAATAGAGCATTACTACCAACCTACCAATACGAGAGTGCTGCCGCCTACCAACATTATACATAAAAACCCGCTCTTTTCAAATATTTATGTTACAGATACAAAACTATCACGGAAGCTTCAGGAAAAAATCAGTCTCAGTCTTTGTTGATCAGCCCTCGTACATTTTATTTGTTATATGAATGTTGTGACGTGAGGTCACTTTGCCCAAACGAGCACGGGGACGTAGTTCACGTTTCCAGACGGGATAATAAAGCTTGGCAGAGGGGAGGCCGAGAAGGAGCAGTGGTGAAGGGTGGAAAATTATTGTCTTATAACTCTGGCTCCAAATTTAATTTAATTATCTACACTACAATAAACATGTCGATATGATTTAGTTGGCTAAAGATCTACTCTAATGGGTGACCGCGAAGTAAGGGGCAAATGTTTGATGAGAAATAAAAAGCCATACAAAAATATTATTAGTCACTTTATTACCACCAAGAAATCAGTGAAATATATGAAAACTTTCTGTTTATCGATTTTCTGCATAGTGAAAATGACTTCAACTTGGTTTCCATTTCTCACATGGCTTTCTGCAGACCTCCATTGGAATTGAATTGAATTCCTGAGTAATAACCTGGCGCTGTAAAAGTCCCCCCCCCCAAAAGTCTGGAGCAGTTAGGTCGGGGGATCTTTGGGGCTATTCAATAGGACCCCGACGTTCAACCCTCATTCTTGGAAACCACCCCCGTACTATCAGAACTTAATATGGCGGAAGTCCATCTTCTGCTACCACAAATATTCAAGGTCATCCCGTGCCTGTAACAGAAGACCAACGTTGTTCCGTAGCAGATCCGGGTACGTTTCTACCGTAGTATTTGCATCGAAGAAAAAAGGTCCAATTAAGTCCTGTATATCACTCCTACCTACACCATCACTCTCGGAGATAGGTAATCGTGCTGAGTAGAAACACAATTATGTCTGTTAACAGAACCTGACACATGAAATTTGGCCTCGTCGGATCAAAAAACGTGTTGTTTTAAGTCAGGATCGTCATCCAGCATCTGCAGCCAGATTTCAGCGAATTCCAGGCGTTCATCTTTCATCTCGCCTCCGCCGTTTTCTCTAAGAGTATGCAGACATAAGACGGCTACATCCGCGAAATAGAAGCAAGCATTGTCATATAATTAAACATATTCAAACGTTTGCACCTTACTTAGCGACCACCCTGTAGATTACTATAAACACGTCCACCAATGATAAGGCTGCAAGAGACAAGTTTACCTGGAGCGCGAACAAGGTTGGGTTTCCATGTCTTGCGGCGTTGCTGAAGATTAGGTTACAGATTAAAAGACTGAGTGTCGGAGATTACTGTTAGCACGTGTCTAGCAGAGAGAGCGAGCCGTCAAGTTTAAATACCCAAGGGGTATGCTGACTAGTGCTTTAGACAGCACTAACGTAAGCGGATGTCAGCATGATTTGCATAATCCACCCATGTGTCGAAACTGAAGTGATCATACCACCCAATCCCTGCTTACATAAGCATCCAGGAAATGACTAAAGCCAGGAATTCTAAAGCCAGTTTGATGGATTTGCTCTCCAATTTATAAAATTATTTTATCACATTCTTGTAAAATAAAACTATAAATGTGATATGTCAAATGTGTGGTATTTTAATGAAAATCGTTACAGCTATCTTTGAGAAAATAAAAATGCCCAAAACAATCTATGTAAAGACTGGTATAAAGTACGGAGATTTTCTAGAAATACTTTGTGTCGCATCTTTGAAACTTAAATACCAAGTTTAGCATTTATCCGATATTTCAATTTTTAGTTACGCTATTCACAGACACACATAGAAACAGAATTTTTTTAAAAACATGCGTTTTTTTATTTATTCAGAGAGACTCAAAATATGTATTTCCGGTGAAATCTCGATATCAAAATTTTGAGTGAAATACAGTACTTGCTGTACCTACGTAGTCAAGGAAGTAAAACGTTCCGGAATAGTCGCACAGAATTTGCTGTTAGCTTACGTAACTTTCGCCTAAATAAACAGTGAGCGCTAGCCCCTGGTGTTGTGAAAGGAACAGGACTACATTTGGATTAGTTCTGCTAACCAAACACTGATTCAACCACTGCTAGTTGCCATAGAAACAGTGTTACCAGTTTCCATAGCGACCACAATAAGACGGCCGTTTACTGCACCTACCACAGCAATTGAATGTTTCCTGCCTATTTTACACTTTGGATGAATAAATCATGCTCAGGTAAGTGTGTTGTGTGTATGACAGAGAGAGAGCAGCAGAACTCAAAAAGGTAACGGATGCGAGACTGAGCTTTTCAGAAAATTTGCCTCTATGACTCTGATTAAAATAACTTATTACTAGCTGCTTTAACTGACGTTGCACCTTTAGCTTTTTAAATTCCATGATGGAATTAATGAATTTCATTTACATCCCCCTTCTTTATGGGGATTTTATACCGTCCTCCGTGGTGTAGTGGTTACCATGCTAGCCTCTAGATCCCGAGGTCGCGGGTTCGAACCCGGTGGAGGGCGATGGCTTTTTTTTGGGCGTAAAAATCCTTAGCATGGCTTCCTTCGGAAGGGAAGTAAAGCCGGTGGTCCCGTGTCGTAGATTTGTGGCACGTAAAAGAACCTCAAGCCTGATAAAGAGACCTTTGAGCAAAATTACTGGTCTTTCACGCTCAATATAGAATGAGACGCTAAGGACCACAGCAGTTAAGGAGCGTCCATAAATAAAACTCAATTTAATTTCGATGTAAAGGGTAGTTTGGGATGGTTTTTCTTGAAAAACTCGTTTTACATCCAGGTAAATACCAAGTTTGGTATTTATCCGAATTCTTATTTTTGAGTTTTGCTGTTCACATACGCACAGACATACCTTTCCTAAAAATATTGTTTCATTAGTCCACCTTAAAGCATAGAATTTGCAATACAATACTTCCTCTGCCATCTACAGGTAGAAACGAAGAACGCCCCTTTTTTTTTGCGGTATTAAGGTTTCCCATAATTTTTCATGCACTTGATGCGACATCTTTTGAGTTATTCGTGTCGAAGCAGTCATCTGGAATTTTCCGGATCATTGAGTTCCGTTACCAACAGATTTTCATAGCTGCTGCTGCCTCTGTTCGCTTTTTATCAAAGGCAAGGCAATCGATAATGAGTGCATATCTAACGAACCCATTCATCCAAGTAATGGACGGCCTGTAACCTTGGCAACACACATGTATACAACGTGTGCTGCTCTCTGCAACTAATTAGGTAATTAAATACCTCGCAGCCTGTATCAGATATGTACAACATCACTCAGAATAGCGTCATATTACTGTCTCACCCGGCATTGCATAGAAACATTCTATAAGTAAGTAGTCTACCTAAACTGTAGGTGCCCGAAGTTCTGTCCAGATCAATCAAATATTACAATTTATACACAGGGGTTGAATATCTTATTTGTTATTCTTACGAAAGGTTGCTTTTCCATCTACTTCATTTTAATCCAAATAAACCTTTACAGAAACAGCTACATTACATATTTCGTTATAGAGAACAGCGATAGTCAAATGTTTAACAACTGAACGCTATATGCTGGCCTTAAAATTACATAGTGTTTCCATGACATCACGAGAAACAACTGAATGTTGACAGGACTTTGAAAGAATGACTAAGTATTGAACAATTCGAACCATTAATAACGGATATCTCAGAAATGGCTAATGCCACAAAAAAGTTTTTTTGGAATAAATTGTGTGTTTTAAAGAGATCTACATGTTTTGTGTACTACGTTTTCGTCTATCGTTTAACGTTTACCAGTTATACAATAGTATACAAAATTTCTTCTGAATGAAGAGGAGTTCACAAGCTATTCCCAGAAAATTCAATATATACATTTTATTTTTAATATATGGTGTTTTTAATCAAAATTGTGTGCCATTTTTCAGAAAGTCAAAATTTACGAAAAATGTTCCATGTAAAGCGTAGTTTGCAGTTGGCAAGTTTTCTAGAAAATCATGGTGTCGTATCTTTAGAAGATACTGAACTTAAATATCAAGTTGGTGTTTAACCGAGTTTTCTCTTTTGAGTAATGCACAGAGCTATTTCTCGGTATCGAATTTTTGGCTAGAATACAACAGGTATAGACTCTTACTCAACTGAGGGAGACACCTCGCGCATGTATTGTGCCTCCCAACCCCAGGAGGAAGGGATGAAGTGAAGGAGCTACAGGCTGTAGACAGAGAGGCGCGGAAGTCACTAACATTTGCAAGCTCGCAGACCCATCCCACTGCTGGAGCCGCGAGAGAGGGCAGTGCTGTGGTGTCCACGGGAAGTACCCTTTCCTTTGAGAAGGCATCCGCGCCATCTGTCCGACACCGCCATACGCCACGAAACACACCTGAAACATGAGAAGGAAAGGGAAATAAGGGAAAAGAAATCGTGGTAGATGAGAAACCACCCTAGCATTCGCCTACCGATCAGGGAAACCCATGACAAAGCCCATGGGCCGGTCGACGGGAATGGAACACGGAACTTAAAGAAAGTGCGCATCACAGTTACTTATCCTACTTGCTGTAGGCAAAGAAAAGCGCCCTCTGAAACCGGGCACAGCACCTCACACAGGCCATCCGGTTCCGTCTGCTTCTACCGTGACCCCTGGGAGGGAGGAGACTGAAACGGCAACTAGATCAGATTACGATGGGCGCAAGCACGGACGGGGCCCTTAATGTTTCAAGATTGAACGCTTCCAACACCGCGCAAGGCCACCCTTTGGGCCCCGACCCGAAGGAGCGCCTGCCCGAAAGCACACAAATGCGGGAGTCTAACCGAGCGGTCCCTGGACGACTTCAGGAAGAAGCCTCCACAGAGCGCAGAGCCACCATCACCTGGTCCTACAATCCCGAAACACGAAAAGGAAGTTTGAGAGTCGTGGTGTAAATCAACCACCCCAGCATTCGCCTTCCGACCCGGGGATCGAACACGGTACCTCCCACATGGCGCCACCTCGATCGGTACTATAGGTAAATGTGTTTTTCTTGTTTGGTCTCGTACGTGTTACCCAATTGCAAGAGATCGTGTTACACGCGTGTTGGAAGTGAGCACGTCACGTGTAAATGAAATATCTGATTGTTTTGTAAGAGGAGCTGCATGGAGGATTATTGGAAACACAAGACAAACATGGCAAGAGAGAGAATGGAAAAGTCTCGTCTCCTCAGAGGGCTTGTAAGTGGAACTGAACAAACAAGACGGAGAACTAAATTAAAAGGACAGGATATGAGATCGACACTTCGCCAGCGCACGTTTCACCACCTCAAGCTTTCGGAATAGTCGAAACGCCCAGACAAATAATGTATTACATTCATGTTACTTTCTCTGTCCATTCTTCTATACACCTATCTTAGAAAACTTCTTTGTTTCCTCTTCATGTTAATCGAGATCAGTTCTTGCCATTCTTTTTTTCTGAGGTTGTCCTTCACAGTTGAGGACGAAACGTAAAGTTTCAATAACTTCACTGTTCGACCACGGCCTACAAGCCCGCAACAAAAGATGTCACAGTTTACTAAAGTGTTTGCAGGAACAGTTTCATTATAAGCACGACTGGGACGCAGAAAAATCGATGTAGCTACATATATGCTAGCATAGAAAGTCTTTCCATGACATCGCGAGTAACAACGGAGTAGCGACAGCCCCTTGTGCTTCTACCGTGACGCCTGGGAGCGAGGGATGAGGGGCCAGATCCGGATGATGAGGGCGCAGGCACAGACGGGGTCCTTAATGTTTGCAGATTTAACACTTCCAGCGTCGCCCGAGACTCCGGGGCACCCAGAGGCTGGTTCCAGCCAAGCAGTCGCTGGACGACGTCAGATGACAGCCATCGCCCAGCCGAACACCATCACCTGGTCCTAAACCCTGAAACAGATGACAAGGAGAATGATGGATACAGGAAATGGGAGGCAGGATACTCGTGGGAGAAGGTGAACCACTCCAGCATTCTCCTCTCAATCCGGGGAAACGAAGAAAAATCAATGGGTCAGAGTGAGCGGTCGCCGGGGCTCTCCCGAATACGAGTCGTGTACGTTACCACGGCGCCACCTCGCTCGTCCTCCCATCTCAAACACTTCTTCTTTAACAAATGACCCTCCTTTTGTAGGACTTACACCCCCAAGGACATACAAGCCAGCAAGCAAACTCTGGATCATAGCATATCCAGGATGGGTGATCAGTCCAATGCCTTGGGTCAGTAGTCTGTCGAGGAGCAGCAAACTCTGGATCATAGCATATCCAGGATGGGTGATCAGTCCAATGCCTTGGGTCAGTAGTCTGTCGAGGAGCAAGCAAACTCTGGATCATAGCATATCCAGGATAGGTGATCAGTCCAATGCCTTGGGTCAGTAGTCTGTCGAGGAGCAGCAAACTCTGGATCATAGCATATCCAGGATGGGTGATCAGTCCAATGCCTTGGGTCAGTAGTCTGTCGAGGAGCAAGCAAACTCTGGATCATAGCATATCCAGGATAGGTGATCAGTCCAATGCCTTGGGTCAGTAGCCCGTCGAGGAGCAGCAAACTCTGGATCATAGCATATCCAGGATAGGTGATCAGTCCAATGCCTTGGGTCAGTAGTCTGTCGAGGAGCAGCAAACTCTGGATCATAGCATATCCAGGATGGGTGATCAGTCCAATGCCTTGGGTCAGTAGTCTGTCGAGGAGCAAGCAAACTCTGGATCATAGCATATCCAGGATAGGTGATCAGTCCAATGCCTTGGGTCAGTAGCCCGTCGAGGAGCAGCAAACTCTGGATCATAGCATATCCAGGATAGGTGATCAGTCCAATGCCTTGGGTCAGTAGCCCGTCGAGGAGCAGCAAACTCTGGATCATAGCATATCCAGGATAGGTGATCAGTCCAATGCCTTGGGTCAGTAGCCCGTCGAGGAGCAGCAAACTCTGGATCATAGCATATCCAGGATAGGTGATCAGTCCAATGCCTTGGGTCAGTAGCCCGTCGAGGAGCAGCAAACTCTGGATCATAGCATATCCAGGATAGGTGATCAGTCCAATGCCTTGGGTCAGTAGTCTGTCGAGGAGCAGCAAACTCTGGATCATAGCATATCCAGGATAGGTGATCAGTCCAATGCCTTGGGTCAGTAGTCTGTCGAGGAGCAAGCAAACTCTGGATCATAGCATATCCAGGATAGGTGATCAGTCCAATGCCTTGGGTCAGTAGCCCGTCGAGGAGCAGCAAACTCTGGATCATAGCATATCCAGGATAGGTGATCAGTCCAATGCCTTGGGTCAGTAGTCTGTCGAGGAGCCAGCAAACTCTGGATCATAGCATATCCAGGATGGGTGATCAGTCCAATGCCTTGGGTCAGTAGTCTGTCGAGGAGCAAGCAAACTCTGGATCATAGCATATCCAGATGGGTGATCAGCCCAATGTCTGGTATGGCGGTCAAGAAGGAAATGAAATGTAGTGATGAAAGGGATGATAGGAATATATGTAGATCAAATTGTTCAACCCAGCATTCCCCTACCGACCGAGGAAAACCGCGAAAAAACTTTCGGTCAAGTTGCTCGGCCCCGAAGGTTTGAACCCGGGACCTCCCAAATGTAAACCGCAAATGTTGCCGCGGCGCCACTTCGCGCGCTCCCACATTAACTCTTTATGTGAACAACTTTTTCGTCTTTCCACCCAAAAATTCGATGTACAGGTTTCACCAGAAGTATATGATTTGCGCCCCACTGAAACAAAAAAGAAGCATTTTTAGAAAAAAGTTTGTGTTTGTCTGAGAACAGCATAACTCAAAGATGCAACACGAAGAGAATCTCCCAACTTCAAAGTACCCTTTGCAAGGAACATTTTTCGAAATTTGGGATTTTCTGGCAGCAGCCTGTGAAACTCTCTTCCTTCGGAAGGAATTCAGTGTACTTTTATATATCTATTAAGCCATAAGAGATATACAAAAATCTGGTATACAGACAATGTAGATCACTCCAAAACACGCAATAGTCGTCCTCCGTGGTGTAGTGGTTATCACGCTAGCCTCTAGTTCCCGAGGTCGCGGGTTGAAACCTGGCGGAGGGCAATGGATTTTTTCGGGCGTAAAAATCCTTAGCATGGCTTCCTTCGGAAGGGAAGTAAAGCCGGTGGTCCCGTGTCGTAGATTTACGGCACGTAAAAGAATCTCAAGCCTGCCAAACACCTCTGAGCAAAATTGCGGTCTTTCACTCCCAATATAGAATTGGACGCTAAGAACCATAGCAGTTAAAGAGTGCCTATAAAAAATAATTTTTTCCAAAACATACAATTTATTTTCCAGTAACTCATTTTGCGGCATTAATCATTTCCGAAATATCCGTTGTTTTTGGTTTCAATTTTTATTACTTTCGCTACCACCTATATAGTAGGTGGAGAAGGCATTGCATTCCATCCAAAAATTTGATATTGATATTACACCGGAAATACATGTTTTGAGGATCCCTGAATCCAAAAAGAAATCGTTTTTAGAAAAAGGTCTCTTGAAAAAAAGAGGTCTCTTTCTGCATGCGTGCGTGAGCGTGTGTATCTGTAAATAGCATAACTAACAAAAGTCTGATGTGATACTTTTACTTTCTCTACCCTCTATCGTTTATTACTGGGTATACAAATTATTCTTACTAAAGTTTATTTTAATAATATCTTATTTTAATCGAGATAAACCTTTACAGAAATAGCTACATTACACATTTCGTTATAAATACAAAGGCAACAGCGATAGTCAAATGTTTAACAACTGGACGCTATATGCTGCCTTAAAATTCCACGCTGTTTCCATGACATCGCGAGAAACAACTGAAAATTACGGACTAGAAAAGTATGACAAAGTAGTGAACAATTCGAACTACTGCTAACGCATATCTCAGAAATGTCTTACGCCACAATAAAGCTTATTTGAAATAAATTGTGTGTTTTAAAGAGATCTGCATCTTTTGTGGAGTTCGTTTTCGTCTATCGCTTAACGTTTACCAGCTATACAAGATTATACAAAATTCCTTGCGAATGAAGTGGGCTTCATAGTCTATTTCCAGACAGTTTAAGATATAATTTTTAATATAATATATTATTATATATTTTTAATATAAATATGTTTAACATATGATACTAGGGCTGATCGAAAAGTACAACACAATATTTTTTTCTGCCTACGTATTGCAGCTGGAATGTTGCAATTTCACACAGCTATAGTTTGATGGTTTCACTACAGAGGGTATTTTTTGTTTCATTTGCAGCTCTAGCGAGAGAAGCGTGAACTACGCAACAAAGATGGCGCGCATGTGACAGTCGTCCACGTGTGAAGAGCAGAGAGGGGGCTAGTTCGATATTTGTGAGCTAAAGGGCATAAACCGAGTGATATTCACAGGGACATGCATGGCGTGTATGGGGATGATTGTATTGACCGTAGCAATGTCTACAGGTGGTGTGCATTCTTCCTAGAGGGCCGTGTGAACCTTAGTAACAGTTGCAACCCCGCAGAATGTCAGAGGCATTGAGGCGGCAATTTTGAAGGACCGGCGTGTGCAACTGCGAACCTTATCGCAACAGTTCAACATTTCGTATGGTGCTATGTACGATATTGTTCATGACGCGTTAAAATTTCGTAAACTGAGTGCTCGCTGGGTGCCTAAGAACTTGACAGACAACCACAAGGGCCAGCGAATGATGACAAGCTTGGATCACCTAACGCGGTACAGCGCAGAAGGGTATGACTTTCTGAAAGGAATCGTCACTGGTGGTGAGTCGTGGGCATATCACTACACGCCCGAAACCAAGCAGACAAGTATGGAGTGGAAACATGCTGGTTCCCCAGTGTGACTCAATCTACTAGGAAAGTGCTTGTGACGGTGTTCTGGGATATGCATGGTGTTGTATTGGTGGACTTTGCTGAACATGGGACCACTGTGTATACTGCAGCCTACATGAAAGCTTTGGTGAAATTGCTTCGTGCCCTTCGTGACAAACGCCACAACATGAATGCTGACGATGTCAAAATTCTTCATGACAATGCTCGCCCCCATGTTGCTGCCGCTGTTCGTCAGAAAATCACCAAGTTTGGTTGGGAGGTGCTCCAGCATCCACCATACAGTCCGAACCTTGCACCGCCAGACTTTCATATGTTTGGTCCCATGAAGAAATTCCTGGCCGGCCAACGCTTTGCGACAGATGCGGAAGTGAATTCAACATTCCGCAAATGGCTATACTCCAAGGAAACGGACTTCTACTAACAGGGCATATTGAAACTGGTATCACGATGGGACAAATGTGTTGAGAAACTTGGTGACTATGTCGAAAAGTAGGTAAAATGTGTAAGTTCATTTGTTTTTTAACTATTAAACTTTTTTGTAAAAAAATTATTGTGTTACTTTTCGATTCGCCATCGTATTATACAGTATGTGCTATTTCACATTTTCAGAGCTGTCTGGCTTCTAAACTTTGTGAACGCCCACGAGCCGTTACTGATCTCAGAAATATAATATCACAACCAAAAGCTTGCAGACACTGTTGTTTGAGAAAATAAAATAGCAAACTTAAGCAAAAGGGTAGTTTGAGGACCTTGGTTTAAATAGCAAATTTAGTATTCATAGCAGTAAGTTTGGAGGTTTGCGGTTGAGTCCGTGTCTTTCAATAGTTGGCAGCAGTGATAGTCAGAAAGCCATAAAATGTTGACGGCAGTAAACAGCACATTGAGAGTTTACATTTTATGAGGGAACGCTGTATAAGGTTGCCTTGCATTCCTCGCTGAAATTTTAATGTACTCGTTCACAAGCTGCAAGCCATTCACTTGTATGAAGAAGTTGACCTTTCCTTGCATCTCGATTAATAAACCAAGCACCTATAGTTCATTCTAATGCAGGGTTACTTGCATTACACAACAAGGTCTACACGGAGCCGAAGCCCCCCAGGGGAAGTGACACTCTCTCCCGTGGGGTTTTCCATTAGGCCAACACCTTAAAGAGACTCTCCCCCGCTTGCGCAGGATGCAACTTACGCGCATCAACCCCAAGGAAAAGAGCACCGAAAAGCTTCGGTAGGGCCGACAGTGAACTAGCACACTGTCTACCGGCTATCCAGACCTTGAGGCGCCTCACAACCCCGTCTGGGCGTCACCATCCAGACATACCGAGTCTCCCATGGGTATCGGGAATCAATGGTCCGTCGAGACCAACCCAATCCAATTATTTCAAATAAATGTTTTGTGGCATCAGCAATTTCCGAGATATCCGTTATTAATAGTTAAATGTGTTCAATATTTAGGCATTCTTTTCAAGTCCTGTCGATTTTCAGCTGTATCTCGCGTATCGGCTGTTTCCTGTGAGGGGGGGGTTCCCACCCCTTCAGTTGCCGTGGTGCGGGCACTGCGGACCCTGAACACTCGTGGTACTTCTGACGTTGCTAGAAGTACGCAGGGCCAAACGTCTGAGCCCCACCTCAAAGGGTGTCGTTTGGACTGGGTTGGACTCGGCAGGGCAGTGGTTTCCCGAGACCCGTGGGAGATTGGCTACGTCTGTGGGGTTGTGAGACGCCTTAGTGTCCTCCGGTACCGCTCTGGATAGCTGGTAGACAGTATGCTAAATTGCTGTCGGCCCTACCGAGGCTTACGGTAATCATTCCCTGGGATGACGCGCGTAAGTGGCGTATCCACTTCCATTCTCGTGTAAGCCTTTTTGGCCTCGTGGGAAAACCCGTGAGCCACTCGGTTGGCGCCACCCTGGGCTAGAAGGGGGGCTTGGGTTTCGTCTCTTGCTCTCGTAGACCTTTGCTTAAGAGATACCTCGCGATGTCATGGAAACAGTATGGAATTTTATGGCCAGCATATAGCGTCCAGTTGTTAAACATTTGACTATCGCTGTTCTCTATAACGAAATGTGTAATGTAGCTGTTTCTGTAAATGTTTATCTCGATAAAATGAAGTGGATAGAAAAACAAACTTTCGTAAGAACAGTTTTTAGAAGAGTGGGTAGAGAATGTGACAGCTTGTCTGAAATTAGTATTCTTACGGTGAAGACGGTATTTACTATTCTTGTGGAATTGTTTTAAAGGGTCAGCGAAGTGAAACAAAAGAGCGACAAGAATACAGAATGTAACCGCTGGAAGAAAGCCAGTTATCTCGTTAACCAACCTAATTATCAATACAGTCCTTTGTGGAACGTGATTCCATTAGCCAAACGTCACTCGCTTTCTCTGACTTGCTGGGCGAGTGACGGCTGGCATAGCGCCGAGTACAGCTAGGCTTTACTCAATTCAGGTTATACGTTCACGCGACTTTCCAACTTCATTTAATCCCTTTTAGTGGGGAAAATTTACGAGACAAAAAAATATTTGCAACTAAAACACACGCGACCTTTCACTTGAGCTTGATTTTATCAAACAGCCTTAACCGGAAGTATGGTCAGTGGAGTACCATTAGATACAGCTGTTCAAAATAAATACATTTCGCTTTGTTTAATTCACACTCTTTCAAGGAGAGACACATATTCTGTTTTTTTTCACTTTTCAGTGTCAATTCATTGATGTGATCTAGTTCAATTTTCCTGTCACTTCACTTTTATGGTGTAATTCAGTTCTCACTGTCACTTCACTGATCAGATCTAGTTAATTTTTGCTGTCACTTCACTTTTATGATGTAATTAAGTTCTCGCTGTCACTTCAGTAAGTGATTTAGTTCAATTTTCTGTCACTTCACTTTTATGGTGTAATTCAGTTCTCACTGTCACTTCACTGATCAGATCTAGTTAATTTTTGCTGTCACTTCACTTTTATGATGTAATTAAGTTCTCGCTGTCACTTCAGTAAGTGATTTAGTTCAATTTTCTGTCACTTCACTTTTATGGTGTAATTTAGTTCTCATTGTCGCTTTACTGATCAGATCTAGTTCATTTTTGCTGTCACTTCACTTTTATGATGTAATTAAGTTCTCGCTGTCACTTCCCTGATCAGATCTAGTGAATTTTTGCTGTCACTTCACTTTTATGGTGTAATTTAGTTCTCACTGTCACTTCACTGATCAGATCTAGTTCATTTTTGCTGTCACTTCACTTTTATGATGTAATTAAGTTCTCGCTGTCACCTCAGTAACGTGATTTAGTTCAATTTTCTGTCACTTCACTTTTATGATGTAATTAAGTTCTCGCTGTCACTTCACTGATCTAGTTCACTTTTATGATGCAATTAAGTTCTCGCTGTCACTTCACTTCACTGATCTACTTCATTTTTGTTGTCACTTCACTTTTATGATGTAATTAAGTTCTCACTGTCGCTTCACTGACGGGATTTAGTTCAATTTTCAATGTTACTTCACCTTTGAGATTTAGTTAAGTTCTCACTGCCACTTCAATTGTGTGATATAGTTCAATTTTTACTGTCACTTCACTAATATTATCTAGTTCAGTTTTCATTGTCACTTCAGTATTATGATCTAGTTCAGTTTTCACTGCCAGTTCAGTTTTCACTGTCACTTTAGTAATGTGATCTAGTCAGTTTTCACTGTCACTTCTGTAATGCGATCTAGTTCAGTTTTCACTGACAGTGCACTAGTTGCGTAAATTGCTACTGTGTCAAACATTTTAATATCGTATTTTCCAAAATCAATTACTATTACGGGTTAAGAAGATTAAAGAGCGTCAATAAATAAAACTCAAATTTAACTGATGTGGTCCTTACGGGTTCACTCTGTACAAATACCAAATTTAGTATTTAAGTGCAGTATCTGCCAAGGATGTGACGTGAAGATTTCCAAGAACGCCTCCCCCTCCCCAAACTATCCTTGACATACAAAATGTTTCATTTTTCACTTTCTCAGAAGAATGATTCTAACGATTTTCATTAACAAGCTATGTTTTAATATATTTCCATGACTAATTAAAATACGTAATAAATTTATATAATTTTTGTCGCAGTATCCTTGTGTGTTCTTATTTGCTGAGCGCCTGTTATTGTTTTATTATTTTGAATTTTGAGTTCTTTGTCCTCCGGCTAGCTATTATTACACAGTCGAGCAAATCTCTTAAACAGGGTGTGTAAACAGAAAGGAGTTGTTACTAAAAGAGAACACTGATAAAAGAATTTGTTTTTACACTTTTATTGCCGTCACACTTTATTCATTTCACATAATTACTCTTGATACACACCAGACTGAAACTGTTATATTTTAGAATGTAACTATAATCACTTATTTGCCGCACATTATTAATTCGCGTATTTCGCATATTTTAACTAACTTTACGACGCGAGAGATTCTGTAGAACTATGCAACGTGTAACTCGTGGATGATTCTGTTGAACTATGCAACGTTTGCCTTGTGAATGATTCTGTAAAACTGCGCGTTACCCGTCTCTGGCTCGGAATTTATACTCCCTCACCCCGATATGCCTAAAGATTATAATCGAGCTGCTATTGGTTAATAAAACGCACCAACATTAGCGTCTATTTTTATATCCAATCAAAATTACGAACACATATGCTCTAGGGAAGATATTCCCTCCATTTCTAAAGAAAAGCGCGCTACTCTGACGCCATTTGTTTGTCTCTTCTAATTGATAAACAACTCACCCCCTCGCTACATTGTTACCCGCTCCTATTGTCAGTTTCAGTGAGGCCGTGTAAACTTATTTCCTAACAATGCTTATAATTAACAAACATCTCAAATCATTGTCATACAATAATGCTAATTTACACTACAATCACTCTGGCATTTACAGTGTTGTGATATAAAATACTGCCTCATTTTGTATTAGCAGTTAACCTTATTAAGACTAACAGAAATTTATCTCACGAAAAATGTAGTTGATACTTTTCTTTTTGTTATCAACCATTCCCGGGATATTCCTTGGTGTTGCTTTTAGCTTACCAAATGCTTTATATTTTTCAAGTGCTGAATCAACATTCTTTTGTTTCTCTTTGTTTCGATTTAACACGAGGTTTTGTGGAAGAGTGGCTTGTTTTAAGCAAGGTCTGTGAATCCTAATTTGTTGTATGGATTTTTCAATTAGTTTACTTATGATGGTATATAACAAGATTTATGAGGTGAAAGGTCAGCGAGGATTGGTGCATAAAACACGATTTACAGCCAATCGAAGAGATCACAGGCTCTCTGCTCATTCATCCGATACCTTTGTAAACCTGTTTGCTTCATTCATGCCTTTCTCTCAAACACAGAGCAACGTGAGATTTTTATAAATCGTGCACTCACGATGCTTTGAATGCCAGCAGAAGAAACGAAAAATATGATTGTTTACTTTCTTTACACACTATAGTTTGTTTTCATATTTCTTGTGTAAACTATTCTTACAAAACCTTATTTTTCTATCTTCTTCATGTTAATGGAGATAAAAGTGTACAGAAACAGTTTGATTATACGTTTCGTTGTAGATACGAGAGGAAGGAACATCTACGAGATAGCTTATGCCACACAAGATTATTTCGCATAAATTGTGTATTTTAACGAGATGTGCTATTTTTTAATAGTGTTTGCCTGTCTCAAAGAGCGAGTTGGCTCCGCATTCGGGAGCTCCCGGGTTCGATTCCCCTCCTCCGCCCACTCTGACCTTCGGTTTTTCGAGGTTTTCTCTGGCCGGTAGACGAATGCTGGGTTATTTATCATCTACCACGATTTACCTTTCATTCTGTTTCCTTCGCAAATTTCAGATGTGCTAAGTTTCGTGGCATTTAGCGGTGCCGGACCGATTCCGCGGAAACTTGCTCAAAGGAAAGAGACTAGAGGGCTGCTTGGTCGACGGGTCGTTCATCACAACTCCAGCAGTAGGACGGATTATCAAGCCTAGAACTGTTAGAGACTTCCGCGCGTCTCTGTGGCTAGTAGTCTCTTGTGGTTCCTGCAGTTTATCCCTTCCTCTTGGGAGATGGGTAGCCGTGAGCGAGGTCTCCCCCTCCGTTGTATAATCTTTTACTTTCTCTACTACGTACAGTAAGTAGGGGAAGTATTGTATTCCACCCAAAAATTCGATACCGAGATTTCACCAGAAATACATGTTTTGAGATCCCCTGAATCCAAAAAAAGCATTTTTGGAACCATGTCCGTGTGTGTGTGTGTCTGTGAACAGTATAACTCAGAAACGAACAGTCGGATAAACACCAAACTTGGTATTTAGGTTCAGTATCTTCCAGAGATGCGACACAAAGGTTTTCAAGAAAATCCCCCCACCCCAGATTACCCTTTACATGAAACATTTTTCGAAAATTTTGATATTCTTAAAAATGGCCCTAACGATTTTGATTATAATATCATATGTTTAAGATATTTTCATGACAAATGAAATTTATATCTCGAATTTTCTGGGAATGTCTCCAAAAGTATTCTTCATTGTCAACGACTTTTGCATAACTAGTAATCCATAACAGATAGACAAAATTTTACTACACAAAAAATGTAGATCGCGTTAAAATACACAATTCATGTCAAATACATTTTTTTGTTGTTGTGTGAACCATTTTCGAGATATTGCTTGTTATTCCCTTAAATTTTCCAACACATATACTTTTTCTCGAATTTGTGAAATGGATGAATTTCTCGAATGGATGAAATACAATATTGCTGATTTTTAGACATAGTTCTGTTTACATTGCACAGGATGTGGAGAGAGGGCGACGGAGGGGTAGAGAGTGGGATAGAGAGAGGAACAGTGAGAGAGAGATAGAGGTAACTAAATGAGTACAAAAATATTTGTAATGAATTTGATTGTCTCGTCAGTATTTGAGGTTTCATAGGCGCGCGTACGCAAACGTTTGGGGAGAAGGGACCTCGCGCAAGTGACAGAATAATTTAGAGACCAAGTTTAGGCAGGAAAGTAAGGTTGCGGTATTTTATCTCACTAGAGAGAGAAAACAAAAGCTTGCCACGTCGTGTTTGGCAGACTCAATAATGAATACTTCAGTCTAACGCTTCGTTAACTAAATACACTATCTGAAAACAAAACACACGCCGTGCTTGGTATGCGCGATTAATTATATCTCCCGGAAACGCGAGCACAGACAGTGTAAATAAAAACAGCTGAAGGAGCGCAGAATTTATTCCTCTGCAATAATAGTGATCGACATTACACGGGTAAGTTCTGAACTCGAATGACGATTCTTTGTGAAATTATTGTGCAACGATCTTTACCCCCATAATTATAATTGCACTCGCATGACTTTCTCTACTCACTCTTGTACAAACTATTCTTTCAAACGCTTATTCTTCTACTTGACATTAATTGAGATAAACATTTGTCTTCTTGCACACTTCTGTCTCGGTACAAAGGGAACACGGGAGGCAGTAGATTTAAGCGATGATCAAATCTTTTAAGGGGACAAGGTAGCCTGAACACATGGAAATTAACCTTAAGTGCTCTTAAAGTTCTCAATGTCTTTTCCTGCAATTTTTATTAATTAGTCTTTAGATCATACACGTGAATTCATGTCCCTTTTTCTCTGATACTACTTGCAATACAGAATCACAAATTTGCATGCTTGTTCTTAGTATAATCAGCTATCTTCTGAACCTCAATTGTTTAGTTATGTGTATCAGTTCTATAGAAATTTAAAAAAAATTAATTCCAAAGTCAAAATGTGGAAGATTTGCAATGTTGTTGCTTTCTTAATATCACTAATATACATAGTAAAATTATGATTGCGGTTCAGGAAGTTTAACTATGTATTGTATACATGTACTGAAAATTTCAGCTCTGTACCTCTTGTACTTTCTGAGAAAAAGGTACATAAGTATCCAGAAATGTTGTTTTGAGAAAACTGAATTTAAAGTTTGAACGTTAAAATTCTGACACACTTCAGTACATTTCAGGGTCATAATCTTCTGCACCTTCATTCCTGGATTGCTTCAGCTTTTTTGATTGCCTTCTCTTGGTCCTGGCGTATTTTGTTAATTGCTGAACTGCTCGCTGGGCATGATATAGTCGTTCGTTGTTGAAAAATGCAAAAATGTTCTAAACGGGGCTTTGCATGACAGCTTTAAAGGAATGCAGACTAGCAATTAAATGGCATTCAAATGTCTTAAAAACCTATTAACTATATATTTTCTGAAACTGGAAATAATAAGAGATTTTATTGGTGCCTAAAACAAAAAAATGTGATTTTTGACCATTTCAGAGTACCTTGTCCCCTTAAGAGCGGATCGCTATGTGGCGCATGGCATTGAAATTTCGTTGTTTGTGCAAGGCGAAGAGGGTAGGGAAAAAAACCAATAACGACTTCCCATTTGAGAAAGGTATAAGCAGGGATGCCCAACCTTACAGAAAGAGGGGATGAAGGGAGTTTCCCTTCTCACTCTTTTCCACTCGTGCTGCCAAGGACTGAAACTTGATTGGTTTAGCTTGTCAGTGTGGTGAATTATGAGCTTTGAGCCGTAGCTGTTAAGAGAACAGGTTAGGCTTCACTGGTTTATGTTGACGATTGTCCAAGCCACGCCATTCTGTTAAACAAGCGCATCTTAAGGCAAGCTTTCCCTCAGGAGAAGGACAGAACGGACGAGTGTAATCACCTACTTGGTAGTTAAGCTAGATCAGGGCCTAACTTTTGGGGAACACGTCAGGCTACATCCTCATTGTAACCGATGCTCAGTTCGGGGATGCCAGAGTACTCATACGCCTGCGAGATCCGGGGCATGGCCGCTGTCTGCTTGTTCCCCTCCCACGTGCTTGTTGAACACTATTTAATCTATAAAAAGGCGCCCTGCTTGAGCATCATAGTTCAAAATGCAACCTGAGGTAACAATCGATTTTATAAGTATGCGGCAATGAACATTTTACTTACGTTAATCACAATCCTCGGGCAAAACTGCAACACCAAATCCGAATCCTCCGAAGATGACTCAGCTGCCGTATCAGAATCAGAACTACTCTCCAAAATAATGACAAGCTTATCCACAATTCCACAGCACTGTCGCACTTAAAACAAGTTCCCACATTTGATTCTCTTCTATGTTGTATTATGTCTGTTTATATTCCCTGCTCGCTTTCGTTACACTTCTCACTGAAACGCCTGTAAATCCGATATTAGTTTCCTAATATGCAATAATGCAAGTGTCGGGTATTTTTGTAATAGTGAGTTGAATATATGAAGTATTGTTTGTTTTTAGCCACTTTTTAAATGTTTCCCGCTTCTGTGTTTGAACGGTTTATTCGCACTACAAACACCTTCCTCTGCCATGTGAGCTCAAATACCAACTGACTAAATCACAAGATTTGACCTGAGCTGAGCATGTGTGTGTTAGTGTATTATGAATGACTGTTCGCTTATCATATATCCTGTATTATGCAAAGTGTTTATTCGGTACTCGGATAGCACCTCTGGGAATTCATTGCTGCATTTCTTGTGTATGTAAGAGAATGGCAGTCGTGCATGTCGGTTGGTATTAACAAGCAAGACGCTCTCGGCGTTAGCGCAACAGCAGACGAAAATCATATTTTGTAATCTCTTAACAGCTAGTATATATCCATTACCTTTAACAATGAGTTCTTATGATAACAGCAATAAAATGTGCAGTTCTATACCTTTCCTGCTCTGATATTTCATAATACAGTACATGTATTAAGGAACTACTTACGTTGGCGTAAGAGTATATTCTTGGGTTCGTGACAAGCCGAAGCACGTGCTTCTGTTTACATCAGAGGGAACTCTGGTTTGGAATGGACAATAGTCTGCTATCTATTCTGTATAGCGCTCCTTTCCCATGAGGAACCGGGCTGCAAAATCTTACGACCAGTTGCCACACCATTGGAGCGCCCTCCTCGGTCTCTAGGGGATTATAACCCCAGAAGACGCACATCCGGTAACCACGGACATCTCCACCAGCAGCTAAGACTCAACTCCTGTATAATCCCCCATGCTTGGATGATCAACATTTACAACCCGTAAAATAAGTTGGAAAACCAAATGACACCAGCAGTGCACAAGGGCCGTTGCACCAGACCACCTCCTTTCACTCCCCCTCTTCAAATTTCTCCCGCTATCCTGCAAACCCCACATTCCTATTCAGAGCAGGTACACGTCTAACACACCTTCGAGCTGCCCTCAGCCTGCCAACAAGTCGTCGACGTCACTTCAAATATAGTAGGTGTGGTGAATTATGGACTTTGAACCGTAGCTTCTTAAGAGAAGAGGTTTACAGTACGTAAGGTTTCAGTTGAAACATGACCAACTAGGAGGAGGGGGGTGGGTCAATGACGTTCCGAGTGCTGCCACAGTCTCTCAGTATCAGCTGCAGTGTTGTTCCACTTTTGGCTGTGAAATATTGAAAACATCCTGATATTTTCGATCGTCCTAGCTTCGCTGGCTTTCGTGTTGGTTGTTTTCTAAATTTCATGTTCCAACCTAAGCCAGATTTTAAATAGTAAATATCAATAGTAAAGATTTTGAGATTAGGCAGCTAAGGATTATCAACTGTCGTGTGGAATATAGTGCTATCTCTTTCTACGTTTCAACTTAAAGCAAATGCACTATAGCTTGTCATTCTCTTCAAATATAGTAGGTGTGGTGAACTATGGACTTTGAACCCTAGCTCTTAAGAGAAGAGATTCGCCCTCACCGGATGTAAGCATTTTAAAATACAAACCAGTAACACTGACAAATGGTATGCTTTAGGATTACAAAATTCCTTCCAAATGAAGAGGATTCACAGGCCTTTCCCATAACATTGAAGATATACATTTAATTTATCGAGAATATACAGCGTAGCCCCAGAAGTGCCCGACCTGACGTATATATAGCGGTTGTTGTTTCAAACAAATGACTGTGGTAGAATGTACCAACCTTATAAAGCTTAAGTCTCAAGTTTGATGATGCTACGTCGTTTAGTAATTGTTTGGCAGCCATTAATATTGAACTCTCAGAGAATTTGTAAACATGGATGAAACTGGCCATCGTTATGTGATACAATACTTTCATTAGAAAGGTCTCAGTCCAACTAATATTAAAGCTGAGTTAGATTCTACTCTGGGGGAGTCTGCTCCTTCGTTTACAACAGTAAAATATTGGGTGGCAGTGTTTAAGCGAGGCCTTACGAGCTGCCAAGACGAACATTCACAGTGGTCGACCAAATGAGGTGACCACACCGGAAATTGTGAAGAAAATCCACAAAATGGTATTGAATGACTGAAAGTGCGCGAGCTAGCAGACATTGTAGGCATTTCAAAAAGTGCTGTACATCGCATACTAACTGAAAATTTAGACATGAGAAAGCTGTGCGCAAAATGGGTGCTGCGTTTACTCACAATAGAAGAAAAACAGCGTCGTGAGGATGTTTTAGTTGAATGTTTGGCGATGTTTCGCTGCAATAAAGCCGAATTTTTGCGTCGATTCATAACCATGGATGAAACATGTGTCCATCATTTCACACCTGAGACAAGGGACAGTAAAAACAGTAGACTGAAAGGAGAGAATCGATTCCAAAGAAAGCGAAGACAGTTCCATCTGCAGGCAAGGTCATGGCGTCAGTTTTTTGGGATGCGCTTGGGATAATTTTCATTGATTGTCTTCAAAAAAGAAAATGGATCGATGGAGAGTATTATGCAAACTTATTGCAGCTTTTGAATGATGAAATCGTGCAAAAACGGCCGCATTTAGCGAAAAAGAAAGTTCTGTTTCATCAAGACAATGCAGCAGTTCACACATCCATTATCGCCATGGCCAAAATCGATGAGTTAAAGTTGGAATTGCTTCCTCATGCACCCTATTCGCCAGACTTAGCCCCTTCTGATTATTTTCTGTTTCCGAAGTTGAAGAAATGACTTGGTGGTAAAAGATTTGCCTACAATGAAGAGGTGGAGTTTACAGTTGATGGCTATTTTGCAGAACTCGACGGTTCTCATATAAACAGGGTATCGAAGTTATTGAACATCGCTGGGAAAAGTGTATCGAGCTGAAAGGAGATTATGAACAGAAATAAACATGTTTTTTGTGTTTTCTTTGTAGGTCGGGTAGCTCTCGTATCTTAAGCCCATGGTATTTTAATCAAAATCGTTAGAGCTAAGGGAAAGTAGAACTTTCCCAAGTAAAGTGGGAGGGGGGAGGGGGGTGTTTCTTGACAATCTTTTTGTTGCATCCTTGGAAATTGCTGAACTTAAATACCTATTTTGTATTCCACCCAAAAACTCGAAACCTAGATTTCACCGGAATACATGTTTTGAGGCCTCCTTGATGAAAAACATTTTTGGAACGAGGTCCGTGTGTGTGCCGGTATGTCTGAGTTTGTGAACAGCATAACTCAAAAACAAAAAGTCGGATAACCAAACTTGGCATTTAGATTCAATACCTTACAAAGATGCGAACTGAATATTTTCTAGAAAATCCCCCCAAACTACCCTTTACATGGAACATTTTTCGAAATGTTTTAATTTTCTAAAAACGGCTCTAAACTATTTTGAATAAATTACGATACATTAAAAATATTTACATGAAAAATAAAAGGTATATCTTGAATTTTCTGCGAATAGCCTGTGAAGTCTTCATTTTGTGTTTTGAATTTTGTGTGTTCTTATACAACTGATAAGCGCTAAACGATAGATGAAAACGTACTGCATAAAAAATGTAGATCTCTTTTGTGGCATAAGCCACTTCTGAGATACCCGTTTTTAATGGTTTTGGTCATTCTTTTAAAGTTCTGCCAACATTCAGTTGTTTCTCGTGTTGTCATGGAAACAGTATGGAATTTTAAAGCAGCACATAGCGTCCAGTTGTTGAACATTTGACTATCGCTGTTCTCTTTGTATCTATAACGAAATGTGTATTGTAGCTGTTTCTGTAAAGATTTATTTGCATTAAAATGAAGTAGATGGAAAAATAAACTTTACAAAGAATAATTTTGTATTCCCACTAATAAACGATAGAACGTAGAGAAAGTCAACTGAATATATCACGCCAGATTTTTTTTAGAAATGGTTTTTATCTTACCACTTACATGGTAAGTAGAGAAGTTATTGTATTTCACTCAAAAGTTCGATATCGAGATTGCACGGAAATATATGTTTCGAGGCCCCTTGAATAAGAAAACGATTAATTTCCGAAAAGTGTCCGTGGTCTGCGTGTGTTGTGTGTGTCTGCGAACAGCATAACTCAAAAATGAAGAGTCTGGTAAATACCGAACTTGGTATTTAGGTTCAGTAGCTTCCAAAGAGACGGCACGAAGATTTTCAAGAAACTCGCCCTAACCCAACTACCCTTTAAATAGGACATTTTTCGAAATTTATAATTTTCATATAAAATGGCTCCAATGATTTAGATTAAAATAACATATATTAAACATATTAATATGATAAATAAAATGTACATTTTCGATATTCTGGGAATAGCCTGTGAAGTTCTCTTTATTCAGAAAGAATTTTATATAATCTTGTATAACAGGTAAATGTTAAAGCGATAGACGAAAACGTACTACAGAAAAAAATGTATATCTCTTTAAAACATAATTTACTTCAAATAATGTTTTCTTGTGGTACCAGGCATTTAGGAGATATCCATTATTAACGGTTTGATTTGTTCAATAATTTGGCATTCTCTTAAAGTCCTTTCGATTTTCAGTTGTTTCTCGTGATGTCATGGAAACAGTATGGAATTTTAAGGCAGCATATAGCGTTCAGTTGTTAAACATTTGACTATCGCTGTTCTCTATAACGAAATGTGTAATGTAGCTGTTACTGTAAAGGTTTATCTCGATTAAAATGTAGTAGATAGGAAAACGAACCTGCGTAAGGATAACTTATATACCTACCCACTAATTAGCGATAAAGGATAGAGAAAGACATGTGAATCTAACACAATTTTTTTGGACTCAGGGAGCCTCAAAGCGTATATTTTCTTGAGGTCTTGGTATCGAATACAATGCGTCCTGTACTTCCCTAGAAAGTTGAAATCCGTCACTAATAGAAGAGGTTTGAAAATGTGCGATTCTACTTTTTTACGCGATTAAGTGAGTATTTCCTAATTTGAAGCGATTCCTAATGAATTTATAGGAATATTACGGTGTACCTGGAAGGTAGTTATGGGTAGAGAGGGTCGTGGTTTTAATATTTCCGGGCTGTGCTGCATCATAATGAATGATCGCTTCCCATTTCGTGGTTTGACTCGGCACACGAGAGAAATTAGCCAGTGCGCATGCTCCGGCGAATAGGGCTATCAATAATCAGTACTCCATCAATAGAGAACACACTCACTCCGTCTCTGTAAATCACAAAGTGACATCTGCAGGATTTAGCTGTCATTCTTCTGCGAGCGTTCACTTTAAATTGAAATATTGACATACGGACGTAGTGCGCGGTGTTCGTCAACACCTGCACCTAAGATAACTCAGAAATGTCGGTTCTCGTTTATCGGATAAAAATAAAAGTAAAACATATATAATCTAATGTGTTACATTCACATGACTTTCCCTATCCGCTATCGCTTATTAGTGGGTATACAAATTATGCTTACGAAAGCTTCTTTTCTATCTACTACATTTTACTACAAATAAACCTTTACAGAAGCAGCTACATTACACATTTCGTTATAGATACAAAGAGAACAGCGATAGTGAAATGTTTAACAACTGGACGCTGTATGTCCATACTGTTTCCATGACATCGCGAGAAACAGCTGAATGTTGACAGGATTGTAAAAGACTGACTAAATATTGAACAATTAGAACATTAATAACGATATTAATAGCGAAAAGTGAAGAGGAACTTTGACATACAAACTAAATTTAATATCAAAAACATATCTCATGGAAATTTCAACTGAAAAACTAAAGTTATGGCTTTTAAAGGTACTCACTCGGTCCGGTCTAAAATAATTATAGAAAATAAAAGTATAGAACAAGTGTCAATATTTAATTTTCTAGGATGTGAAATAACATATGGGTCTGAAATAGACATTTATAAAAAAGTAAATAAATTCAACTACATAACGGGAACCATAAAGAGAACATTAAAAAATAAAATTAGAAAAGATTCATTAATAAAATTGTATAAAGCAATGGCCATCCGCACAGTAACGTATGGGTCTGAAACATGGACAGTGACAGCAGAAGGATACACACAGCTGAAATGAAATTTCTCAGACCGATAGTAGGATACACAAGACTGGATAAAAACCCAAACAACGAAATAAGACAAAAGTTATTAATAGAAGAATTAAATAAAGTAATAATAGAATATAGAACTAACTGGAAACAATATTTAGAAAGAATGCCATTAAATAGGATACCTTGAGCAACATATAACTACAGACCTCAAGGATACAGGAACTCAGGACGACCAAAACAGAGATGGACACAACAAGATTTTAGAGCCGGAACAGTCTAAACGGTCTAAAACCGTGAAGTAGAAGATTAATAATGGATATCTCGGAAATGGCTGATATCACAAAAAAGTTATTTGAAATAAATTGTGTGTTTTAAGGAGATCTACATTTCTTGTGTGGTGTATCTTCGTCTATCACTTAATGTTTACCAGTTAAACAAGATTATACAAAATTCCTTCTGCATGAAGAGGACTTCACAGGTATTCCCAGAAAATTCAAGATATACGTTTTATTTGTCAAGTATATGTCGTTTTAATCAAAATCATTAAGGGTCATTTTTGAGAAAATCGAAAATTTAGAAAAAGTCCCATGTAAGGTAGTTTAGGGTACGGGGATTTTCTTCAAAAACTTCGTGTCGCATCTTTGTAATGTATTTCATCTAACTACTAATTTTGGTGTTTATCGGTCTTTTCGTTTTTCAGCTATGCTGTCAACAGACATGCACATAGACACGCGCGTGGATCTTTTTCTAGAATTTTTTTTATTTATTCAGGAGAGCTCAAAACATGTATTTGCGGTGAAATATTGGTATCGAATTTTTAGGTAGAATGCAATACCTTCTCTACCTAGTATATATATATATATATATATATATATATATATATATAATGTGACCCACAATGGAACGGAGCTGGTACTGACAAAATCTGGCTCCACCCCTAACAGCGTGACCAGATCGGTTTTTCGAGCATAATTCTAGTCACTGGATTGACAGGGTGCTCTACGTCCCCCATGGCATGGCCGAACATTGCAGCTTAAGCGTTGTATTTTGATGCTACACCACCGTTTAGTAGCGGCAACAACCTGTAGAAGTTCGAATTATTTGTAACTGGTTTAGTGTTTCCTTGTGTGCCAATCTTTCATAGAGGCGGTATCGTAACCACCCCTTCATTCCACTTGATTCGTTACTTTGTATGTCCCATAGAGAAGTCATACCGGCTGAGTAGAGTCAAAAGTTGGTTACCTGAAGGTAACCTTACGGAGAAAAAAACGCTATGGTGGTCTAGGGGAATGGGCCACTTTTAATGCACCACTGTGTCTGACTATCGCTTTATCTACTGTATCGTACAATCTCGATTAACAAGAGGTAGATGGAAGAATAAGCACATTGTGTAGAAGACCTGGAGTCACTGTGTGTAAAACAAGTTAGTCGAAAGAAAGTTCCCCATCTCCAGAGGAAACAGCGCTGCCAACGCTTGCAACATAGGTGAACGAAACAAGATATACCTCACAGCAATACGTGGTGTGAATTGAAGAGTGGTTGAAACCAGCGTGTTGTAAACTAAATCTGGACGCCGACGGAACAATCCTATTATAAGAACGTGACGTAACGTTTTCATGCAGTAACTCGCTCTTAATTTCTTTTCTACGAGGGTGAAATATTTCATATATCATTACTTTCATATGTGGATACTGCTATGGGATTGAAAGTAATATGGCATTAGTTGTGCCAAGTGCAAGATAGACTTCTTTCGAAATATGACCAAATACTTGGTCAAAAATTTTAAAGCCTCTTAAATAAAATAAAAAGGTCTTCATATAACAGTCGCCCGGGGGAGGGTGGTCCCGTGTTGCAGATTTACGGCACGTAAAAGAACCTCAAGCCTGATAAAGAGCCTCTTGAGCAAAATTTCCAGTCTTTCATGCCCAATATAGAATGGGGCGCTAAGGACCACAGCAGTTAAAGAGCGTCCATAAACAAAACTCGATTTAATTCAATTTTCATATAGGTAATTTACTATCACAAGGGACTTACATATAAATGTGGATGTATGTGAAAGTGGGAAATTTTGTACCTTATGGAATAATATCATTGTACTTTCTTTATCAACTACCTTATCAGCTAATAAAGAAATGAGGAGAAGAATAGGAAGAGGAAGAAAGAGAGAGATAATGTTCCAAGTATGATTTTCAAAATATTTTCAAAAAAATCTCCCACCCCAAACTAGCCTTTACATGGAACATTCTTCAAACTTTTTTGTTTTCTAAAAATGGTTCTAACGATTTTAATTAAAACACCATATATTAATAGTAGATAATGATACAAGGGGTAAAAGCATGTTTTTTTTTGCGAAACGAACGCGATAGGCGGAGTTTCGCAGTTCTACGAGCAAAATTAAACCATTTTTAACGTGTACGGCACATACTATTACTTTCTCTACTACGTATAGTAAGTAGGGAAGTGTTGTATTCCACCCAAAAATTCAATACCGAGATTTCACCGGAAATACATGTTTTGAGACCCCCGAATAAAAATAAACATGTCCGTGTGTGACTGTGAACAGCATAACTCAGAAACGAACAGTCGGATAAACACCAAACTTGGTATTTAGGTTCAGTATCTTCCAGAGATGCGACACGAAGGTTTTCAAGAAAATCCCCCCACCCCAGATTACCCTTTACATGGAATATTTTGTCATACATTTTTGTTGTTGAGTGAACCATTTTCGAGATATTGCTTGTTATTCCCTTAAATTTATCAATACTTATTTTCTCAAATGGGAATTCGTTATTCATTTTTTTGTCTTGGATATGCAAAGAGTATTAATCTGTGGCAAAGGGAACGGTGCTGCACCTAGCAACCAGCTATTAAGAGATATATATGTGCTTAAACGCTACTATATTTGTATATTGCCCTTGTAAATATATATTCCCCTTACATCTACAAGAAAATTAGCAATAAGATAGAGTCTGCAAATGTTTATCTCGATTAACATGAAGTAGATGGAGAATAAGCGTTTGTAAAAATAGTTTGTACAAGAGTAGAGAAAGTCATGTGAGTGTAACACATCAGATTTTTTTATACAGTGCTCGAATTTGTAAAACATCAATGTTATATCGATTGCCGAAACTAAGAGAAATCAGTTTAGAACGCGGTTTTTGTACAAGAGAAATGGCGTTAAAAAGCGAGATGTCAGATGTTTCGTTAGCAGTAATTTTCAGTGAAATTATTTTCAACATGTTTGTTCTCACCAGGCAATGAAGCGATTAAATGCTATATCATATTGCTTTCTGGATTTGTTGGGTAAGTACTTGTTGTTTCTGCTGCTTCTGTAGTTTCACTTCCATTTCAGTTTCTTCTGAATTCGTAATTCCCATTGAATCTTTATGTAAGTTAACGTAGGTAAAAGAATAACGTTTTATATAAAAAACACAAGGCTACCGATATAACGTATAGGTTAACTCTACAACGAATTGCGATAAATTGGGGTATGAAGATTTGTATGTGAACAGATAATGCGAGAGCCATAAGAAGTCAATCATCTAAAAAGATAATGAAAAGTAAAACCTATTCAACCAATTCGAGTTATTAAACAGGTGCAAACACAAAGGGTAATTGCCATGTGATTGTACTTGAAACTAAAGTTGGTCACAATGAAGGTCTTGCTGACTAAATATATATTTACAAGACAAATAAAATGTAAAGAGTCTTTCAACAAGAGTATCCTATCTTTAACATGTGATAGCTGCCGTTGTTACTGAGTTACAGCAGTCATTTTTTTCATGTGGTTACAATTGGTATTGACAAATAACCGTGGAACATTACAGCTTTCAGCAACACGTAGAAATTGTGAAAATTTATTACCAAAATGGATCATGTGTTCGCCAAACCTTCCGTGTATTGCGTGAAGTTTGCGGTGTGCATAATCGTCCCTGCGAGAGAACGATTCGGCGTTTAATCGATAAATTTGAAAGAAGTGGTTCTGTCAGCGATCAAAGAACGCCTGTACGTAATCGAAAACATAGGCGCCGTTCTTGAGAGTGTACGCGAGAACGGAAACAAATCAATTGCTCGTCGAGCGCAAGAATTGGGGCCTTCGTCGACCACAACTTGGCGAATTCTGCATCTGGCCTTGAAGTTTCACGCTTACAAAATGGTGTTAACTCAAGAACTAAAGTCCAACGACTATAGGTTGCGCCGTGTATTCGCTGACTGGGCTATGGAGCAATTGAAAGCTGATCCGGATTTTTGTCGAAAAATCATCTTCAGCGACGAAGCCCACTTTTGGATGGATGGTTGTGTTAACAATCAAAATTGCGGCTATTGGAGCAATCAAAATCCTATGCAGATTTAAGGACGATCACTTCATCCCCAATAGGTTACTGTGTAGTGTGGCTTTTGGTTTGGTGGAATCATTGGTCCATATTTTTTCCAAGATGAAGATGGAGAAGGTCTAACTGTCAATGGAAAAGATACCGGTCTCTTATAAGGGACTATTTTGGCCTCGATTGGAAGGTATGGATATCGGAAACATCTGGTTCCAGCAAGATGATGCCACGTGTCATACTGCTCTCGAGACAATCAATCTTTTGAAGTAGATGTTAAGAGGTTTCATCATTTCCCGTGGTGGTGAATGATGTTAACTGGCCCCCGAGGTCATGTGGTTTAACGCCGTTGAATTACTTCTTGTGGTTTTATGTTAAATCTCGAGTTTATGTCAAGCCAGAAACAGTAAATCATCTTATGAATAACATCACGCGTGTTATTCGTGAAGTTGAACCTAATTTACGTTCTTCTGCCATTGAAAATTGGGTCAACCGTATACGCGCAAGCCAACGAAGTCGCGGCGGTTACTTAACTGATGTTCTCTTCCACACGTAATGACATTAATTATGTTCTAAAATAAAAAATCTGATGTGTTACACTCACGTGACTTTCTCTACTCTGGTAAAAACTATATTTACAAACTCTTATTCTTCATCTACATATTAATCGAGATAAACATTTGAAGAAACGATCTTTTGACATGCAAAGAGAATTACATTTTACACATAGCGACCAGTTCTAAAAATATTTGACTATCACTTAAGGCGTACTATGTTCCCCTTGTTTTGTAATTGCAAGGGCAATATAGAAATACTGTAGCCTTTAAGCATAGACATATCTCTTAATAGCTGGTTGCTAGGTGCAGCACCATTCTCTTTGCCACAGATTAATACTCTTTGCATATCCAAGACAAAAAAATGAATAACGAATTCCCATTTGAGAAAATAAGTATTGAAAAATTTAAGCAAATAACAAGAAATATCTCAAACGGTTCACTCCACAAAACAAATGTATGTGACATAAATTGTGTATTTTAACGCGATCTATATTTTTTGTCTAGTAAAGTTTTGTCTATCTCTTATGGTTTACCAGTTATGCAAAAGTGGTTCACAATGAAGAATACTTTTGGAGAAATTCCCAGAATATTCAAGATATACATTTTATTTGCCATGAAAATATCTTAAACATATGATATTTTAATCAAAATCGTTAGTCATTGTTGAGAAAATTCAAATTCTCGAAAAATGTTCCATGCAAGGGTAATCTGGGGTGGAGGATTTCCTTGAAAACCTTTGTGTCACAAATCTGGAAGATACTGAACCTAAATACCAAGTTTGGTGTTTATCCGACTGTTCGTTTCTGAGCTATGCAGTTCACAGACACACACACGGACATGTTTCCAAAAAAATTTTTTTTTGGATTCAGGGGGTCTCAAAACATATATTTCTGGTGAAATCTCGGTACCGAATTTTTGGGTGAAATACAATACTTCCCCTACTTACTATACGTAGTAGAGAAAGTAAAAAGAAATAAACCTGTATCATTTATAGAACGTGTTTTGTTTAAGTTCAAAGATAGGACACTCCTGTTGAAAGACCCTATCCATCTTGAATTTTCTGGGAATAGGCTGTGAAGTCCTCTTCATTCGAAAGGAATTTTGTACGATCTTGATAACTGATAAACGTTAAGCGATAGACCAATATGTACTACAGAAAAAATGCAGATCTCTCTAAAACACACAATTTATTTCAAATAACTTTTTTGTGGTATCAGCTATCTCCGAGATATCCGTTATTAATGGTTAGAATTATTCAGTACTTGGCCATTCTTTTTAAATCCTTTCGACATTCAGTTGTTTCTCGCGATGTCATGGAAACAGTATGGAAGGCCAGCATATAGCGTCCAGTTGTTAAACATTTGACTATCGCTGTTCTCTATAACGAAATGTGTAATGTAGCTGTTTCTGTAAAAGTTTATCTCGATTAAAATGTAGTAGATAGAAGAATAAGGTAGTAGGATAGTTTTTGTACCCAGTAATAAAGATAGAGGGTAGAGAAAGTCATGTTAATACACGACATGTTTTTTTATTTTCCGTATTGATGGGAAGAGAATATAATTTAAAGGCATCACAACGCGAGCGACTTTGTTAAGATGTGACTACCGCTGTTTCTTGTGCGTACAAGGAAGTGTGTAAATGAGTGATATAAGTAGATAGAATAAGATTTTGTAAGAATGGCTTGTGGAAGAGTGAGTAGAGAAAGCAACAAATCTTTTTATTGGCACGTTTTGGGTCGAATGCTGTACCCTTACTAAGGGAATATTGTTAATGCAGCGGTGTAGCCCAAAGGCAGACATTTCGCTTGAAAAGGGAAGTTGTGCAGCTTAAAACTTCACCTTTGACTACACGAACCTCTCCTAATTAAAACAACCTGCAGCTTAATGTCAAAAATCCACATCGAGTCGATCTCGCTTTGCACCCCCCGCCCGCCCGCCTCAGAGCAAGTGTTTAGGGGCAGGGGGAGGAAATTGAATTAAGTGCCAGGGGAAAACGTGCCAATGCCTACTTTCCTACGATCGCCGTAACGTGTGAGGCCACTCTGTTCTTTCCTTGACTGACAAGGCGAATGCTGGAGTGGTATCTCTTCTACTACGAATTTCCTTTGATTTCACCTCCCCTTACAGGTGGACTTAGATGGGTCGAGTGCTCCCGGGTTCCGTTAGAGGGAAGCCAACTCTGAACAGTCCCTGACTCATCGAGCTACAGCGAGGCCTAACCTTTTCTCTTATATGCTAATGACGTCACATTATCACTTCACCTCACCACCTTCGTTTTGTGTTATGAAGAATTTCCACTTCCCTCACTCTGAGGCGATCGCCGTGGCACGTTCCAAGGTAACTAACTAGTGATTTCTATGAGCACACGTCATAGCTCCGTAAACAAGGTCGTCCTCCGTGGTGTAGTGGCTAGCCTCTAGTTCCCGAGGTCGCGGTTCAAACCCTGTGGAGGGCGATGGATTTTTTCGGGCGTAAAAATCCTCCGGTGTATCGTACATTTACGGCACGTAAAAGAACCTCAAGCTTGATAAGGAGGCATCAATGAAATTACCGGTCTTTCATGCCCAATATAGATTGACACGCTAAGCACCACAGCAGTTAAAGAGCGTCCATAAATAAAAGTCAATTTAATTTAACTCCCGCGAACAATGCTTGGGAATAAATCCGCTCTCCCCTAATTCGCTTAAGGGTGGGTATCACTGGTTAGGAGGCTCTGCACGTATCTGTCGGCCCACCTCATCCGTTCTTTCTGACTTTGGTAAGCACAAAAGATCCGCATGGGGTCGAGGTTAGGGGTATCTCCTCCGTTCCCTGGTCATTCATACTCTTTCTTATGGTCCTGCGAAACATAGGGATGGATACAAGAACGTTGAAACGGCTTAACAGTAGTGCCAATTTGTATAGTAAAACTTCCCCTAAAAGATGGGCTAAGTTTACCCCTCTACTCCAAATTGAAGTGATGCAGAATTCAAAATATAAACTGGCAGATGGAGCACCGCTTTTAAAAATATGCACTGCCGTTTGTGAAAATTGCAACACCAAGAAAGAATTTCCCGAATAACTCCAAACTTGGTGGAAGTGTAGAAAAGAGTGCAAGCAATGATTAGGTTTGTAGAGATATGGGGTACACGTAGGCCAAGCAGAGCGCTCTCGTGTCGTTCCGGCAAGCTCAATGTTGCGTCCATTGTAGTCAGTGCAGAGCTGTCAAACAAGGTTGAAACAATAAAGTAGTGCCAGTATGCCTCGTCCATGCCAAAGGAAGCCATATCGGCATGTGAGTGAGTTCGAGCGGGGCAGAATGATCGGGTTTGTCATACCGTGACTTTTCGGCTCGTACAGGGCTTGCTGCTACGACAGTGATGCGTGTGTGGAAGCAGTGGATAGATGAAGGTCGTACGCAGCGAAGAGCGGGTACCGGACCACAGCACGGGATGACCGTCATCGTCCGCATGACCATAACAGACTGTATACAGATTCATCCACAGTGTTGGCTCGACGCTGGGGCACTGCAACAGGTGTGAACTTGTCTGCATCAACAGTTCGTCGCCGTCTGCTGCAGGTTGGACTGGTTGCATGCATGCCATTACGTTGGCTTTCATTGCTCAGAAATTACAAGCTCCTCCGAGTGCAATGGGCACGTGAACACCGTGCTGAGTGGCAAAATGTAGTCTATTCGGACGAGTCCCGCTTCAACGTGTCCTACAGTGATGGCCGCTTACGTGTCCGGCGGTACAGTGGTGAGCGCAACTGGAGGGCTGCATTGTTGAGCGGCATAGCGGACAAACACCAGGTGTGATGGTTTGGGGCGCCATTGGTTACAACAACCGATCTCGCCTCCTACGAATTGAGGGCGCTTTGAGCAGCAACCGGTACCTAACGGTGGTTGTAGATCCTGAGGTACTCCCCCTGCTTCAGGCATCTCCACAGATCACATTTCAACAGGATAATGCCCGGCCACATATTGCGAGGAATGTACAAGTCTTCTTCAAAGAGCGACGGGTACCATTGCTTCCCTGGCCTGCACGTTCGCCTGACATGTCTAGGATATGGTTGGTCGGGCGTCACGGTCTTCCAGTAAACAGTGTCACAGATTTGTGGGCTCGAATACAAACTACGTGCAGGTAAATCCCTCAGGAACTTATTCGGAACCTTTTTGATTCAATGCCACGGGTTATAGCAGATCTAATTGCAGCGCATGGAGGCCACACCAAATATTGAATATTAGGGCTCAAAGGTCATGTATAGATTTGAAAAGTTTATCATTTGCTACTTGTCATGTACCTAACCTGTGGTATTAAATTCCTGCGTTTCCTTCTTGGTGATGCAATTTTCACAAACGGTAGTGTATATACAAAAGTTAAGGAAGAAAATAGGCAATACCGAGCTCTAGTGATGAAGAATAATGTGTAGAGAAAATGATGTGAATGTAACACATCAGAAGTCCTTTATATTCGCAAAGTTTACAATTTATTTCTGTGAGCGATAATCTGTTTTAATTCAGTTTTTGTGATTAAATATATTATCGTCAGAAAACACTTGCGGTTGGTGTTGAAGGAAGTTTTTCATTAAGCTCGCAGGCCTTAATTAGATTCGCCTCAGTTGCACAGCTTTGGGGGAGAAATGAGATCCCCAGGTGCTGGAACAATATCTCGTTGGGAGGATCAACTTATCAAACGTAAAGTTTCTCGGGCACGTTCTCACTATTTTAGTCACTTCATATGCTCGTAAAGTCTCACACGCCTTTCCCTACGCACTCTACTGTACCTAACAGTAAGTAGGGAAGTATTGTATTCCGCCCAAACCTTTGATGTTGAGATTTTACCGTAAATACCTGTTTTGAAGCCACCAAAATACCCAAAAAAGCGTTTTCATAAAAATATCGGTGTGTGTATGTGTCTGTGAACCTCATAACTCAAAAACGAAAAGTCCGATAATACCAAACTAGATATTTAAGTTAAATACCTTCCAAAGTTGTTTTCGGGCGTAAAAATCCTTAGCATGGTTTCCTTCGGAAGGGAAGTAAAGCTGGTGGCCCAGTGTCGTAGATTTACGACACGTAAAAGAACCTCAAGCCTGATAAAGAGGCCTCTGAGCAAAATTACCGGTCTTTCACGCCCAATACAGAATGGGACGCTAAGAACCACAGCAGTTAAAAACGTCGATAAATAAAAACTCAATTTAATTTCCAAAGTTGCGACACGAAAATTCCCCCACTCTAACTACCCTTCACATGGAACATTTTCGAAATTTTGATTTTCTGAAAAATTGGTCCAACGATTTTCATTAAAAAAGCCACATATTAAAGATATTTTACATAACAAATAAAAGTTATATCTTGAATTTTCTGGGAATAGCCTTTGAAGTAGTTTTGTCTAACTGGTAAATGTTAAACGATAGACGAAAACGTACTACGCAAAAAAATGAAACACACAATTTATTTCAATAACCCTTTTTTGTGACATCAACCATTTCCAAGTTATCCGTTACTAATGGTTCTTACTGTGATAGTTTGTGATTCTTTTAAAGTCCTGTCGATGTTCAGTTATTTCTCGCGACGTCATGGAAGGAGTATGGAAATTTAAGGTCAGCATGTAGCATAGAGTTCTAAAACATCTGACTGTCCCTATTCCCTTTATATCTATAACGAGAAGGTAGCTATTTCTACAAAGGTTTACCTCTATTAAACTGAAGTAGATAGAAAAGTAATATTTCATAACAATAGTTTGTACACACACCAATAAACGATGCGGAGTAGTGAATGTATCACATCAGATTTTTTTATTTGAACTTATTATTTTGTTTGTGAAATACATATTTCCTGAAAATAATCTTTGTTACGACAGATAATTTTAGATGGAAAGTTACCGCTTCGTTTCCGTGCATCTCAGGAATTATTGTAAGGCGAATATCGACCCAGTGATAAGGTTATCAGCGATCTCCAATGCTGGATAACCACATGACGGAAGCAAAAAGCGCAGTTTACAGAGTTGGAGAATTGAGCAGTGGGAGGAGATTCCCTCGGGGAAGCCACCGCTGGAAGACAAGCGAAGATAAATCGAAATTTAATATTTAAAGAGGTTAGCTACTGCAGGAAATTCGTGTCAGGCGAACCTACAACTTCACAGACTGTCAAGATGTTAGTTCGGCACGTCGTTAACATTAATGTGGGGGGTTGTGGTCTCGGGGAGAGTACTTGTACAGCTAGATCACAACCGTCATTTCTACTTCCTTACTGCTTACCTATACTACGAGGAATGTTTTTTAAAGTATCGTCCGCTGTGCAATAAAATAAGAACTAGTGAATATTTACCGAGCGGGATGGCTGAGGCGGTGACGGTATGCCGTGGGTTCGATTCCCTCCCGACCCATGGGTTTCTTCGAATCCTGTGAAGGATCATTCCTGTCCCTCCATTTCACTTCCATTCTCAATGAGCTTCACCTTTCATCCGCTTGGTCTCTTTCAGGGTTGCACGTGTCGGCGGGAGGTCTCGGCGCGTGCATGGCAGGGGAAAAGGATGCTCTGTGGAAACCTTCCTCCCCCGGGTTTCGGGCCCCCAGGGAAGTGTAAACTCACAGGGGGGAGGGGATATACGTAAACACGGGACCGGATCTCTGACTAATCAGAGTCCAGTGTCCTCGCAACCCGGGAGACAAGCTTCGCGGATTTTTTCCATTAGGCAGTACCAATTTTATAACCCGCTCCTCCCCTGCGCGGTCGGGGTTGAATTAGGACACCGTCCTGCCATCATCCCTTCCAGACAGGGACGGAAGTGGATACGCCACTGGGGAATACCCTACTGGGGGAGACTATCAAATAACCTCGGGGGGGGGGACAGTAGCTAGCTACCGTGTACCAGCTCTCCCTCATGGCTGGTCCCGGAGAACATCGGGGCGTCTCACAACCCCGCCTGGGCGAATAATCTAGCCAGCCGCACCCAATCTTCCATGGATATCGGGAACCACTGCCCCGTCGAGTCCAACCCAATCCGAACTGCCTTACGGGAGGGGCTCGAATGTTCGGCCCGGTGTACTTCTAGTAACGTCAGAAGTACCACGAGTGCTAAGGGTCCGCTGCGCTCGCACCACGGCAGCTGAAGGGGTCGGAACTCCTCCCCTACGGGGAGGGGAGCCGGCTGCACCATTGCCCATCCGGGGAGCATAAATCTGTAAACTGTAGAGACCTTGCCCTCTGCCTGTTGTGCCTCCTGGTCCGGCCGCCCTCCGGGGATAGGTACAGAAGATCTATGTAGGTCAACGTGCGTTGAATCCTAATCCTAGCTGAGTATGTTGGTTAACTAATTATTTTATTCCTGCGTATACAGTTAAGCTTTCTTTGCACACAGCTTTTACAATCAATGGAATACATTTAAGTGGCTGCTAACACAAGTTCGCCGCCGCCAGCCCGTATAACAATCGTACACTTTCTCTGTCTTAAGAAACTGCGTTATTGGTATCCTTGGTTTCAGAAACCGCGAGTGGTCCGGAAGTAGCTCAAAGAAAACAATTGTGGTGTTAGCCAAAAATAGCAAACTCCTTCAAGTACAAGTACCGCACAATTAAGCTACACGTTTCCTAGATGTACTGGCGGCGGATATGCTACGCGAGGCACATGTTCAAAACGCATCGATAACTGGTACAAGAGAAAATAAGCTACGAGATGAGAAATATTTACTACGTCGTAGTCTATTGCAAATCGGACCCTACCTCTCGTAAATAGTAGTGACGTACTGTTCTGGGTATACTAGATTTTAAAAATTCCATTTAGAAGTTTTACTTTCTCTACTACATATAGTAAGTAGGGGAAGTATTGTATTCCACCCAAAAATTCGATACCGAGATTTCACCGGAAATACATGTTTTGAGACCCACTAAATCCAAAAAAGCATTTTTATAAACATGTCCGGTGTGTGTGTGTGTGTGTGTGTGTGTGTGTGTGTGTGTGTGTGTGTCTGACACCATAACTCAGAAACGAACAGTCGGATAAACAGCAAACTTGGTATTTAGGTTCAGTATCTTCCAGAGATGCGACACGAAGGTTTTCAAGAAAATCTCCCCACCCAAGACTACCCTTTACATGGAACATTTTTCGAAAATTTTAATTTTCTCAAAAATGGCTCTAACGATTTTGATTAAAATATCATATGTTTAAGATAATGTCATGAGAAATGAAATGTATATCTCGAATTTCCTGGGAATGTCTCCAAAAGTATTCTTCATTGTGAACGACTTTTGCATAACTGGTAAACCATAAGAGATAGACAAAATTTTACTACACAAAAAATGTAGATCGCGTTAAAATACACAATTTATGTCATATACGTTTTTTTGTTGAGTGAACCGTTTTCGAGATATTGCTTGTTATTCCCTTAAATTTTCCAATACACATCATCTCAAATTCGTTATTCCTTTTTTTTATGTCCTGGACATGAAACAGAATAGAATGCGCCACATAGCAACCAGCGTTAAAATATTTGACTATCGCTTAAAGCCTACCAATTCCCCTTGCATCTACAAGAAAATTAGCAATAAGATTAACATCTCGATTAACATGAAGCATATGGAGAATAAGCGTTTGTAAAAATAGTTTGTACAAGATTAGAGAAAGTCATGTGAGTGTAACACATCAGATTTTTTAAATCATGCACAAATTTCCATACATTAGTGTTTCATAAGTTAGTGTGAATTGTCTCTTGCTATTCGATAGTTATTATTATTATTATTATTATTATTATTATTATTATTAATTGTTTTAGTAGTCATTAGCATCACTACGAATTGCTGAAATTCACTGAACATACATTTTAAACTAAACTAGATTATAAAAATATACCGTTAGTTGTAAACGCCTACAAACCATGGTAGGATTTTCTTGCATATAAGCTCCAGTCGGCGATTTTACTGCAAGCTTTTGTTTCGATGTTTTTAATATTTGATATTCCTTCAATACTCCATTCCTTTTCCACGCCAAAAAGCAAACATACGAAGTAACACACTTTGTTATGAATGTAAGTGCCAGTTAACCAGTTAAATGTACTGTACCAGGATGTTTGAAATCTCCGTTTGTGGTTCTTTTTCTGGAAGACAATGCTAAGCTTAGGAATTGGTCTTTTGCCTTTAAGTTCACACTTTTTCTCATAAGATAGAGTCGAAAACTGAATTTTTAATAAGTAATCCATGAAATCGATGGAATTGTCCATATTTTTAAAATCATAAATAAAACACGCACAATGAAAACAAGACACAGGTTTACGTAAAATTAACACTTTATACACTGCACGGCTGCACGCACATAATGCTGGTTTGCCAATAACTGAGGAATAAAATGTTTATATTATACTGCTTGTCTCCAACTCCTATTGTCCTGTTTCCGGACCTTGCAGAGAGCAGGTACACAGAGATTAACACCTCATTAAACGTGTTAAGTCTCTGTTGCTACCTTTGTCCCCTTGATGCAAAATACAGGCATGTCTTCCTACAACGAGAGGTCGAACTTTAGTGGGAGAAGCTATATTGATGAGACTTGCACTCGTTCAGGCATCCCAGTCTCTACTCGACTTTGCTGCCACATCATGAGATCTGACACTTAGCATTAGGGGTTGGGATAAGCAGCGGTGAAGGTGGTTGTATTAATTAGTTTTTCACCACTTGTTTGAGGCTGTCTTTATTTATATGTTTAAAAATTTACTTAGTTTCTTGGCAATTTATTTAGCTAGACTGTCTCAAAGTCTACCCTTACTCTACGCCACTGGTAAATAAACGTAGTTTTCTATTGCATCCGAAAAATTCGAAGTTGAGCTTTCGCAGGAATTACACGTTTTGAGGTCCCCTGAATCACAAAAAGGAATAAACAACAGCGTATGCGTGTCTGTGAACTCAAAGACGAAATGTCGGATAAATACCAACCTTGGTATGAAGCTTTTTAAAGAAATTCTCCCCACTCCAAACTACCCTTTACATGTAATTTTTTTTCAAATTTCTCAATCGCTTTAACGATTTTTATTAAATACCGTATGTTTAATTTACATGGCAAAAAAACGTACGTGTTGAATTTTCTGGGAATAGTCTGTGAAGTCCTCTTCATTCTGAATGACTGATAAACCGTAAGAGATAGACCAAATCTTACTGCATAAAAATGTAGATCCCGTTAAAACTTACAATTTATGTCAAATAAGACTTTTTGGGGTGTTAACCACTACAGAACTATTGTTTATTATTGTTCTAAATTGTCAAGTACTTCACCTTTTTCATGTGGTACGTCGATATTATTCCTTTTACTTTCTCTACTACGTATAGTAAGTAGGGGAAGTATTGTATTCCACCCAAAAATTCGATACCGAGGTTTCACCGGAAATACATGTTTTGAGACCCTCTGAATAAAAAAAGCATTTTTGGAAACATGTCCGTGTGTGTGCGTTTCTGAGTTATGCTGTTCAGACACAAACAGTCGGATAAACACCAAACTTGGTATTTAGGTTTAGTATCTTCCAGAGATGCGACACGAAGGTTTTCAAGAAAATCCCCCACTCCAGATTACCCTTTACATGGAACATTTTTCGAAGATTTTAATTTGCTAAAAATGGCTCTAACGATTTTGATATATCATATGTGTAAGATATTTTCATGACAAATGAAATGTATATCTTGAATTTTCTGGGAATGTCTCCAAAAGTATTCTTCATTGTGAACGACTTTTGTATAACTGGTAAACCATAAGAGATAGACATACTTTTACTGCACAAAAAATGTAGATCGCATTAAAATACACAGTTTGTCATATACATTTTTTTTTGTTTGTTGAGTGAACCATTTTCGAGATATTGCTTGTTATTCCCTTAAATTTTCCAATACTTTTTCTCAAATGTGAATTCGTTATTCGCTTTTTATGTCCTGGACATGCAAAGAGAATGGAATACTCCATGTAGCAACCAGCTCTTAAAACATTTGACTATCGCTTAAACTCTACGTATTCCCCTTGCAGCACCTACAACAAAATTATCAATAAGATTAACATCTCGATACCTCAATTAACATGAAGCATATGGGGAATAAGCGTTTGTAAAAATAGTTTGTACAAGAGTAGAGAAAGTCATGTGAGTGTAACACATCAGAAATTTTTTTCCTTTTCATGATGCAAACAGAATGAAATTTCATAGCGACCCGCTGTTAAAACATTTGACTATCACTTATGTTTACTTTATTCCTATTGTAGGTACATACAAAGGGAAGTGTAATAAAACTATTTCTGCAAATGTTTATCTCGATTAACAAAGTAGATAGAAGAATAAACTTTTATAAGAGTGGTTTTGTAGAACAGTGGATAGAGATCATGTGAATGTAACACATCAGATTATGTTTACTTTCTCTACACGTACCTAGTAGTAGGTAGAAAAAGTATAGTATTTCACACGAAAATATGTCGTCGAGATTTGCCCGAAAACTTACGTTTTGAACCTTTCTGAATCCAACGAAAACAGACATTTTTAGAAAAGCTCGGAGTGTATGCCTGTCTGTGAACAGCATAAATAAAAAAGTCGGTTAAATACCAAACTTGGTATTTAAGTTAGCATCCTGGAGGGGGTGATATGAAGGTTTTCAACAAAATCTGTACTCAAACTAACTTTACATAGAACATTTTTCGATTTTTTGTTATTTTCTCAAAATGGCTATTACTATTTTCATTAAAATTGCGAGTATTTAAGATATTTACATGGAAAATAAAATGCACTTCTCTAAATGCCCTGGGAATGGCCTGTGAAGTGCTCTTTATTTGGAAGGAATTTTGTATAACTGGTAAACGTTAAGCGATAGACCAGAACCTACTACACAAAAAAGAAATGTAGACCTCTTTAAAACAAACAATTTATTTTGAATAACATTTCTTGTGACAGCCATTTCAGAGATATCGGTTATTAATGGTTCGAATTGTTCAATTCTTTGTCATTCTCTTAAAGTCCTATCAACATTCAGTTGTTTCTCGCGATGTCATGGAAACAGTGTGGAATTTTAAGGCCAGCATATAGCGTCCAGTTGTTAAACATACATAAACATAATGTAGCTATTTCTGCAAAGGTTTAGCTCGACTAAGATGGAGCAGAATAATTTGTATACTCACTAATAAACGATAGAAAAAGCAATGTGAATGTAACACATGTACTATCTTAAATATAGATAGGAGGAAAGTGTAAGGCTGCTCCTGTTCGGCCCGTTCATCAGCTGCAAGTGATTGGAATGAAGTAAATGGCGCGGAAAAGTGCGAGGGTGTACAACGTTTAACAGCGCCCAGGGGAAATTTACGCGACCGCCTTGTCGAGGACTGGCGGAATTCGTAAACCATTTCATTCTGTGAGTATTGGCTGATCAATGAGGCACGGTCAGGGTCGCATGTAACAAGAAAACAATCCTTAAAGTGTCCATTCACATGTCTTTCTCTACCCACTCTTTTACAAACCATTCTTGCAAAAGCTTTCAGAGCGTCTACGGCCTTGAAGGTTTAAAATTCCACTATCTTTCCGGTATATTTCCTGTAGCAGTTTTGTCAAAACTCCAGTATTAAAGTATCAAGTCATATTGTAAAAAAAATGTAGCAGTATAAATGTGTGTTGTGACTATAGTTCACTAAGTTAGAAAAAACCCTTGGGAGGGGTAACTCACCTAATGATGTATTCCCCCGTCTAACTGCCTTGGTTGGCATACGTCTCCTACTGTGCCTCTGAGTTGCTGCTTAAGTACCACACGCCATAATTTCACCTAGCCCGTGTTTTATTTTATTTTATTCTCACAAAATCGTTTATCACACCACTTTTGTAACTGTAGAGGCAGGACTAAAAACACAAGAGCATTGTGTTTGTAGATTGCGGTGACAGACCACGTGCAACGAGTGTGAAAACAAATGTTTGCACATAACTAGCGATGGCATTTCACAATCATGCGGTGTTATCATGGGATATCTTCCAAACGTTAATTTATTACTTTTTCTACTACGTATAGTAAGTAGGGGAAGTATTGTATTCCACTCAAAAATTCGATACCGACATTTCACCGGAAATACATGTTTTCAGATCCCCTGAATCCAAAAAAAAGCATTTTTGGAAACATGTCTGTGTGTGTGTGTGAACAGCATAACTCAGAAATGAACAGTCGGATAAACACTAAACTTGGTATTTAGGTTCAACATCTTCCAGAGATGCGAAACGAAGATTTTCAAGAAAATTCTCCCACCCCAGATTACCTTTTACGTGGAAAATTTTTCGAAAATTATAATTTTCTCAAAAATGGCTGACGATTTTGATTAAAATAGCATATGTTTAAGATATTTTTATGACAAATAAAACGTATATCTTGAATTTTCTGGGAATGTCTCCAAAAGTGTTCTTCATTGTGAACGACTTTTGCATAACCGGTAAACCATAAGAGATAGACAAAATTTTACAACACAAAAAATGTAGATCGCGTTAAAATATACAATTTATGTCATATACATTTTTGTTGTTGAGTGAACCATTTTCGAGATATTGCTTGTTATTCTCTTAAATTTTTCAATACTTATTTTCTTAAAAGGGAATTCATTATTATTACTTTCTCTACTACGTATAGTAAGTAGGGGAAGTATTGCATTCGACCCAAAAATTCGATACCGAGATTTCACCGGAAATACATGTTTTGAGACTCCCTGAATCCAAAAAAAGCATTTTTGGAAACATGTCCGTGTGTGTGTCTGTGTGTGTGTGTGTCTGTGTGTCTGTGAACAGCATAACTCAGAAACGAACAGTCGGATAAACACCAAACTTGGTATTTAGGTTCAGTATCTTCCAGAGATGCGACACGAAGGTTTTCAAGAAAATCCCCCCACCGCAGAGTACCCTTTACATGGAACATTTTTCGAAAATTTTAATTTTCTCAAAAATGGCTCTAACGATTTTAATTAAAATATCATATGTTTAAGGTATTTTCATGACAAATGAAATGTATATCTCGAATTTTCTGGGAATGTCTCCAAAAGTGTTCTTCATTGTGAACGACTTTTGCATAACTGGTAAACCATAAGAGATAGACAAAATTTTACTACACAAAAAATGTAGATCGCGTTAAAATACACAACTTATATCATATACATTTCTTTTGTTGAGTGAACCGTTTTCGAGATATTGCTTGTTATTTCCTTAAATTTTCCAATACTTATACTTTTTCTCAAATTCGTTATTCATTTTTTTTATGTCCTGGACAGGCAAAGAGAATGGAATGCGCCACATAGCAACCAGCGTTAAAATATTTGACTATCGCTTAAAACCTACCATATTCCCCTTGCATCTACATGAATATTACCAATAAGATTGACATCTCGATATCTCGATTAACATGAAGCATATGGAGAATAGGCGTTTGTAAAAATAGATTGTACAAGAGTAGAGAAAGTCATGTGAGTGTAACACATCAGATTTTTTTTTTGTCTTGGATATGCAAAGAGTATTAATCTGTGACAAACAATGGTGCTGCACCTAGCAACCAGCTATTAAGAGATATGTATGTGCTTAAAGGCTACTCTATTTCTGTATTGCCCTTGTAAATATATATTCCCCTTACATCTACAAGAAAATTAGCAAGAAGATAGAGTCTGCAAATGTTTATCTCGATTAACATGAAGCATATGAAGAATAAGCGTTTGTAAAAATAGTTTGTACAAGAGTAGAGAAAGTCATGTGAGTGTAACACATCAGATTTTTTTTTTTTTGTCTTGGATATGCAAAGAGTATTAATCTGTGGCAAAGGGAATGGTGCTGCACCTAGCAACCAGCTATTAAGAGATATGTATGTGCTTAAAGGCTACTCTATTTCTGTATTGCCCTTGTAAATATATATTCCCCTTACATCTACAAGAAAATTAGCAAGAAGATAGAGTCTGCAAATGTTCATCTCGATTAAGATGAAGCATATGAAGAATAAGCGTTTGTAAAAATAGTTTGTACAAGAGTAGAGAAAGTCATGTGAGTGTAACACATCAGATTTTTTTATAATAGGGAGACCAACCACACACAATCATCATCTCGAAAGTGTGCTCTTTAACATACCTCTTACAGAACTGGAATAAAGAGTTTAGTTTTTGAGATATCACGATGTAAGTAAGATCCTATTACATTTTTCTACACTATACAATTGGTGTGTTCACAGTAGTAACCCCCGCATCCGCCCACTTCCTCTTTAAGACAACTCAGTACCTAAAGGTAAAAGACAAGTAGAGTGGGGAGGATTTATCCCTCCTGAACACTCGCGCAATCCGTAGACCAAGGGATTTTACTAAGTTGTTACACTATAATTTAACATGTTTACTGTTTTGTTTCTACAGCCGTAATATGAAGCTGTGCTCAGTATTAACTACCATACCTGATGTTGATTGGGTGAAATTTTTATATCTCGAATGACAATTTAATTATAAATGTACTCTTTAAGAAATTATTATGCAATTATATAAAATATGTTATGTTAATCTCCCCATTACCTCTCAGAACTGTAACTTCATAAAATTCCCATGTTAGTCATAATAATGGATCAAAAATGTGCTGATATTCAAAGAAATGGGGATGAAATATCAGTAGATTTTGTATTTATCTTAGGCCCCCCCCCCGCAACAATCCTTAAAATTCTGGAGATGTTCTATAGACTGTAAAAAAAAATATTAGGGGTGAAAGATTACCTAAATGTTTGATCCATTTTTACATAAGATGTAAAATTATGAAACAATAGGTATAATGTAAAACAATAACATTAAAAAAGGACTTATTTGATTAACAAGGTCTTCAAGAACCAACCACCTGAAAATTTAATCTGAAGTAAATCGATGCTATATGGATATTTCATTCAATTTTTACTTTCTCTACCGCGTACATAGTAGGCGGAGAAAATATTGCATTCCACCCAGATATTCGATACCGAGACTTCACAGGAAATACGTGTTTTGAGGTCCCTTGAATAAATAATGCATTTTTAGAAAAAGGTCCATGTGTGTGTGGTTGCGTGTGACACTCAGTAGCATAACTCAAAAGCGAAAAGTTGTATAAATACCACACTTGGTATTTAGGTTCAGTACCTTCACATGGAACATTTTGTTTATTTTTTTGTTTTCTAATAAATGGCTCTTATGATTCTGATTAAATTGGCCTATAGGTATTAAAGATGTTTACTTGAAAAATAAAGTGTATATTTTGATTTTTCTGGGAAACCTTTGAAGTCCTCTTTATTAGGAAGGAATTTTGTGTATTGTTGTACAGAATTATTTATGAAGAAGTGGCACATTTCTTTATTTAATTATTCTGTTCGAAATTCACTCACTACCCCAATTTTAGTACCAAATTAAGTAGAATGTTCTGGAGTTTAGATTCCTGTCACTAGATGCGCAGATGTTCATGTTTTATTCGTAATTGTTAGTTTTATTGTCGGCAATGTTTTTGAGATTTGTTCTAGTCAACGTGAAAATGGACTACACATTAAATGAACGACTCTTCCTTGTAAAGCAATACTGGATTACGAATTCAATTACAATTACTCAAAGGGCATCATACCAGAGACAATTTGCTGTTCGGAATCCTCCCCAAAGAAACACAATACTGGGACTGGTAAACAAATTGGAAACAACTTGATCTCTGGTGAGTGAAAAAGGCAAAACTCCTTCATCTAGGCTTCCTACGGTTGTTGTTGACGTAAGAGCACGACTGGATCAGTCACCCAAAAATCATTAAGACGTTTGTCGCAGGAGACAGGGTACAGCTACTCAATGTGTCAGAGAGCTGTGAAAAGTGCAGGCCTAAAGCCGTATAAGATTACGGTTGTCCATCAGTTACAGGAAACAGATAAGGATAGGCGACTGAATTATTGGCGTTACCTTCAGGCGTTCATTGTGCAAAATCCTGCCATATTGTCCATCACATGGTTCACAGATGAAGCTTGGTTCCATTTATCCAGCTATGTGAACTCAAATAACTCACGCTATTAGGTCAGCGAAAATCCACATGTTATTCATGAAGCACCTATGCTCCCGGTTAAAATCGGAGTTTGGTGCGCAATTTTTTTTTAAATAATGTGAACGCTGCAGAGTACCGACGGATTTTCATGTAGTTTGCTGAGCAACTAGACGATGCAGAGCTTAGTCAAGGATATTTTCAGCAGGACGGCGCTACATGCCATACATCAAATGAATCCATGGCACCAATTGCAAGTTTCTTTGACGACCGGATATTTTCCAAAAACCTGTGGCCGCCGAGATCTCCGGATTTGACATCGCCGGACTTTTTTCTATGGGGTTACTTAAAAGACAGGGTTTATGCCACACGCCCCCAGACATTGGACGATCTGCAGCACAACATTACATAGGAGATTCAACAGAGTCCTGGCCAGTAACATGGAACGACGTGTTGAGTTGTGCCTTATGCAGGATGGAGGACATTTTCAACATTTGCTATAGAGGTAAACAATATCCCAAAATTCCTGTGCATTTGAGGTGTAATAAGTTGTCGCTAGCATAACTCGTTTTGAAACAATTAAAGAAATAAATGTGTCAGTTCTTCATAAATCACCCTGTATAACTGGTAAACGTTAAGCGATGGAGGAAAACGTACTATACAAAAAAATGCAGATCTCTTTTTAAAGACACAATTTATTTGAAATAATCTTTTTTGTGGTTTCAGACATTTACGTTCCCCCATAATATGAAGCAACTATTGTTCAAGACATTTCTTTCTACAACGCATAGTTTTGGAGATATTGCACAGTCTCAACTTAAATGATCCACGATATTAGTCTTATTTTACATGCATATTCAGTGAAGTAACAACTATTTTCTACACCATGGCATTCTCAACTAAAAGTGGTGTTCGTATTCAAGTACAAGGGGTTTTTTAAATCCTTTTTAATCTTTAGTAGTTTATGAAATGAAATTAGATGTGTTTTACACACCATGCCCGTGAAAATGAACAGGGCTTTTCAATGGTGGAGGAATTATCAAAATCGGTTGAGTGTTTTTTTGAGATTACTCTACATACACACAAACTCAGACATAAATGTTCTCTCTTTAATATTGATTGCTTCCGCACGAAGAAGATAATGCTGGAAAACTCAAGGTATACATTTTTTTTGTATTGTAATAATCTGTAATATATATTTTAATCAAAATCGTTAGAGCCATTTTTTAGAAAATTACAAATTTCGAAAAGAAAGTTTTCCATTGAAATGGTAGTTGTGTTTGGGGGATTTTATTGAGAATCTTCATATCATATCTTTGGAGGACACTGAACTTAAATACCAATGTTGGTATTTATCCAACTTTTCGTTTTTAGTTACCTTTGCTATTCACATACACACACGGACCTGTTTTTAAAACTATTTCCGGTATCAAATTTTTGTTTGGATACAATACCTCCTCTGCCTGCTATGTACGTGATGAAAATAAAAATGGATGATGAGGTTTAACTGGAAATAGGTATACCTATGTTTTGGGACAACCCAATATTTTTAGGAAGATGTCTGTGTGTCTGTGAACAGCATGACTCGAAAACGGAAATTGGTTTAGTAACAACAGACTTGTTATTAATAAAAATAAAAGTGCTGCCTTAGGATTCTATCATAAAGTTAACAAAAACTTAAATTTTGCCGAAGTTTATATAGAGAGTGAATTAATAATAATGCCTAATAAAATTAAGTTTCCTGGAATCTGGGTTGATAGTAACCTTGACTGTGGAATTCACATTGATGTACTATCTAAAAATTATCACAAACATGTGTTGCATCATATACCCTTAAAACTTCAGTTAATCTTGATGTACTTAAAATGGCCTACTTTGCATATTTCCATAATCATTTATCATATGGTATAATATTCTGGGGCAAGTCCAGTTATAAAAATATAATCTTTATAATAGAAAAATGGGCAATCAGAATTATGTTAGACCTTTGTAGCAACACAAACCTTACTTCATACTGTTAAATATCTGGGCTGTTCCTTCGCTACACATTTTTGAAACTCTGGTAACAATGTATAAGCAGCAAAATAGTTTTAAAACAAATGCTGATATTCACGACTATAATACAAGAAATAAATCTAAACTGCAAATTACAGTTCTTAAAATAACCTTATATGAAAAAAGTTTATATTATAATGGCATTCAATTGTTTAATAAACTCCCCCATATTTAAAAAAAGTTAAAACCCTTACAGTCTTCAAAGAATATTTGAAAAAATTCCTAATACAGGGTTTTTCAGTAGAAGAGTATCTAGAAATAGATAAGAAAGCTTATAAACTAATCCAATATACTATGTCTACAATCCCAAAATTTAGTTTAGATCCCTACTCAAGTAATAAATTAGGATTTCTGTATTTGTGTACTACATCTAATTAGACCTGTTCTATTTGTGCTAGTAATTGTTGACAAAGCCAATATTTGTGTAATTAAATCAAACGGTGAATAAATTTGAGAAAAGTCGGATAAATACCAAACTTGGCATAAGTTCAGAATGGTCCAAGAATGCCTCAAGAAAGTCCCCAAGTAAAAGGTCGTTAAACTCAAAAATTTCTCCAACCGCAAAATACCCTTTACATGGAAGATTTCTCGACATTTTCCATTTTCTCAAACGTGGCTCTAACGATTTTGGCTAAAATGCCATATATTATATAGCAAATAAAGTACACACACGACTTTATAGAAAATTCAAGATATGTTTATTCTGAACGACTTTTGTACAACTGGTGCACTACGTAGAGAATGTAATTCACGTGTCTTTGTCTATCCTGTATCGTGTATTCGTGGTTTTAAAGGTTACTCTTTCGAAACCTTGTTATATTTCTTTTTGGATTTGATAAATGTCAAAACGTGTGTTATAGGTCGAAACCGTGATATGAAACATAATAATTCATCTACCTGCCATAGATAAGAGAAAACTATAATGGTGCAACTGTTAAGAAAACTAAGAGGACACCGAAGGTTGCCATGACAACAAATACTTATGCAGATGTGTTGCTGTTTGCGTGTCGTAAAATGGACGTTTTCTCCCAGTCATAAAACGTAAAGACACGTTTGCCTGCCTTGTAATCAGCTTCTGTCGAGCGTACACTCTCGGAACTTAGTGAGCTGTACTCTAGCTTTGAATTTACTTTCTCTGTCACATATCTAGTAGGTAGAAGAGGTATTGTATTCCACCAAAAGATTCGATACCGAGATTTCACCAGAAATACACGTTTCGAGACTCCCAAATAAAAAAAAAAAGGAAAGCATTTTTAGGAAGTAGTCCGCCGAAAAGCTCGGATAAATACCAACATTGATATTTAAGTTGTATATCTTCCAAAGTTTACACGGAAAAAGTTTTGAGATTTTTTTATTTTTAGGCTCTAATGATTTTGATTAAAATAGCCATTGTTGTTTATTTTTATATAGATGTTACAAACTATTACTAAGAAAAATTATTTTTCTATCTACTTCATGTATATTAGGGTAAAAAATTATAGAAATCATTTCATTACACGCTTCATTTTAGGTACAAAAGGAGCACAGGGAACTGAAATGACAGATGTTTAAAAGCGAGATACTATATGCTGGCCTTGAAATTGCATGCTCTTTCCATGACATCGCGAGAAACAACTGAATAGCGACACCACTTTAAAAACGTCAATTATATTGAAAAATTCATACAAATAATAACTAATACCTCGGAAATGACCACATAAAGGTTTATTTGAAGCAAATTGCATGTTTTAAAGAGATCTGCACATTTTTGTGTATTATTTATTGTTTACAAATTAAACAAAATCATACAAAATGCTTCAGAATGAAAAGAATTTTTAGGGAATAGTCCTTGTGAAGTTCAAGATATACATTTTATTTGCTATGTAAGTATCTTAAACATATGGTATTTTAATCAAAAGATTATTCCATTTTTGAGGAAATAAAAACATAACGACACATTTTCCACGTAAAGGTTAGCTTCCAGTTGGAGATTATTTTGATAATTACACGCGAGCGTCTTTCTGTCAATGCACGGTCTCATTGATACCTGATTAACCAAAACAGAATCGAACTTAATCGATACTTTTAAAGCACGGTGCTCAAAAACGAGTAACTGATAGTTTTTACTTTCTTTACTACATATAGTAAGTAGGGGAAGTATTGTGTTCCATCCAAATATTCGATGTCGAGGTTTCACTGTAAATACTTGTTTTGAGACCCCCTAAATAAAACAGCCATTTTTAGAAAAAATCTCCATGTGAGTGTGAACAGCAAAACTCAAAAACGAAAACTCGAATAAATATCAAACTTGGTAACTTCCAAAGATTTGACACGAAGATTTTCAAGAGAATCGCTCGATTTTCTCCAAAATGGCTCTAATGTACAGGGTGAGCCAAAAGACTCCGAACCGCCTGCGTGGCGTTTTTCTTGTCCGCGTCCTCAGCATTCGTTGCCGTATGCTGCTATCATAGAAAGGTGCGGATGAAACCATACAATATTTTTAAAGCTACTTTTAAAGGCTTTACTTACCAACTTTATGAAAGGAAATGCTAAAACTGGCCACCGTCGTTGTCCATAAATTTTTGGCAGCTCTTTAAGAAACTATCCATCATGGAATTTTTGGGAGGAATTTTCCAAACGATGACGGATGTCGTCTAATGTTTCTTCGGTAAGAACCGAATGCCATCTTTTAGAATTCTTAGCCTGAACACTTCCTGTGGCCTGAAATTTACTGTAAAGTTCATGGATTGTTGTATGGCCTGCAACTTTTACACCTGGAAATCTTTCTGCAAATCGTGCTTTCACTTGGCGAGCTGACCAAGTTAACACATACGAATCATAAAGAAGCACACGCTGTCCAGTAGAAAATATATACTGAGTCGTAATATACTTTGTGACTAAGTACTGGACAAAATAATAAATAACTCGTAATAACTGAACTACATCACATCACCGTCAACTCAATGCTGCACTTCACACTGCACAGCAGCGCGACTTTGTTTATAGCAGCAGTGCGTTATCATGTTTTTATCATATTTCCACACGCCCAGTGGAAAAACACCGCGCAGCCGGTAATATTGTTCATAAAATACCCCTCAGGGGTAATTTAAAACATAAAGTGTACAAGACAAACCCACACACCCTGGAAGAATTAAAACAAAATATCCGCCAGGAAATTTCCCAACGTAAACTACGACGAGTGATGGACAGTTTCCTAAAGAGGTGCCAGAAATGTATGGACAACGACGGTGGCCAGTTTCAGCATCTCCTTTCATAAAGTTGGTAAGTAAAGCCTTTAAAAGTAGTTTTAAAAATGTTGTATGGTTTCATCCGCGCCTTTCTAATAGCGGCAGACGGCAACGAATGCCGAGGACGCGGACAGGAAAAAACGCCGCGCAGGCGGTTCGGAGTCTTTTGGCTCACTCTGTATATATCTTGAATTTTGTGGGAATAGCCTGTGAAGTTCTCTTCTTTCGGAAGGAATTTATATAATCTTGTATAAGTGGTAGATAAATGGTAAGTGAGAGACGGAAACTCACTACACACAAAATGTACATCTCTTTAAAACACACAGTTTATTTCAAACAACATTTTTGTAGCATAAGCCATTTGTAATATATCCGTCAATACTTTGTCATTCTTTCAAGTTCTGAGACATTCAGTTGTTTCTCGCGATGTCATGGAAACAGTGTGGAATTTTAAGGCCAGCATATAGCATGCAGTTGTAAAACATTTGACTATCGCTGTTCTCTTTGTATGTAACAGTTTAATGCTTTGTTTATTCCTAAAATCTCTGCTTCGATTCGAGTAGGTATCTACCTGTTCTCGCTATGTAATTATCTTACCGAATCCCTCTCTTGCTTAACATTTTCTTGCGTAATTTGATGCAGTAATTTGTATCACAAATTACTTAAATGTAAATAATGATTGTAATATGAATATGCATTTTTATGTGACATTGATTTCAGATGTTTATTGATTGTAAATATTGTTGGGAAGTAAATTTATAATGCCTTACTGAAACTGTCAATAATAGCGCGCAATAATGCAGAGAGGGGGGTGAGCTGTTTATCATTATTGGAAACGAGGAAGTTACGTAATGTTGGCGCGTTTTTCGGTAGAACCTTCTGGAATGTTTTCTTAGAGCATATGTATTCATAATTTTCATTGGATATTAAAATAGACGCTAGTGTTGGCGCGTTTTATTAGCCAATAGCAGTTCAGTTATAATCTTTAGGCGTATCTGGATGCAGGATTATAAATAACGTAGGTTGGAGGTAAAGTCAGTCAGTCCTTCAGTTCGCCAAAAGCATTCATACATTACAAGTCAGTCAGTCGCTCAGTTCATCAAAAATCTGTGTACACTACACGTCGTCTTCAGTCAGTCAGTTCGTCGAAAGTATTAGTTCGTCATACATCGGATATAGATTCACAAGTTACGCACAGCAGAATTATGAAAGATCTAAAATATGGTAAAGTTAATTATACAAAAGGTTGAAGTACGTTGATTAAAAGTGATCAGTAAGAAGTTATTATAATAGTTTCATTTTGGCGAGTATCTAGATCAATATGTAAAAGTGATAGTGAACGTGTTCGACAATAAAAATTATAAAACAAATTTCTTCATCAGTGTTCTTTTTGGATAAAAGATTCCTTTCCGTTTACACAACCCTGATCAAGACACATGTTCGACCCAAGACAAGATAATAGCTAGCCGGAGGACAATAAACAAAACTTAAAATTCTTTCAAACACTGATACTAGGTACCACAAATTGCTAACAGTAGATGGAGCTACAAACCGAACAAATGAATGACGTCACAAGATGGCTTCAACACACGTGATGTAAACAAACATTTGTAAGTAATACCGTTACAAATTGGCTCCCATACGTGGGGCAGTTAAAATTATGTAACCAAACAAAACAAAAGCAGCACAATATAAGATCTTCAAGTTCTAATAATTTACGTAAAAACATATTACGTAAACACAATGTTACTACAAATTGGCTACCACAACGTGGGGCTACAACAACAAAATAAATAACATTAAATACCGCAGCAAATTCAATTGAGCTTCCACTCATTCTTGCTGTCGTAATAATTATCATGACAACAAAGCATTCGTTAATCTCAATTAAATTACTCGAAAACTATCAGCACTCGCGTTACTGTTGAAGAAAGTCCTCGTGTCGCATCCTTTCTGAATACTGAACTTAAATATCAAGATTATTGGCGTGTTTCAGGGTGCCTCAAAACGTGTACTTCCAATGGAGCGTCGGTATCGAATTTTTGGGTGGAATGCAGTACTTATGAGGTACATAGATTAAGTAAACAATAAATTGAATGCGTTTAAAAAGAAGGAAGAAAGCAGCGGATGACGTCACGAGAGGAACACTTTGACAGATGTTTAATTCATTGACAGGAAGATGGAAGCTCTGAAGATTGATGATGGATGTAAGTACGTATTTAGACGGTGGCGCGTACATATTTATATCCTGGGGCGCCTGTCTCGGCCACGGCCGATATTGTCCACAATACTGCGCTCATGTGTTGCATTCGCATCACTTTCTCTATTCACTCTTCTACAAGCTTTTGGTAGTAGGTACAAGGGAAATACCACAGTCACATTTCTACGTTGTCTGCCACGTACATAGTAGAAAAGTACAAAAAGTATTACGTTCCACCCAAAAATTCGATACCAAGATTTCACCGGAAGTATATGTTTTGAGACCCCCTGAATCCAAAAAAAGCATTTTTGAAAACATGTCCGCGTGTGTTTCTGTGTGTGTGTGTGTGTGTGTGTGTGTGTGTGTGTGTGTTTGTGAACAGCATAACTCAGAAACGAACAGTCGGATAAACACCAAACTTAGTATTTAGGTTCAGTATCTTCCAGAGATGCGACACGAAAGTTTTCAAGATGATCTCCCACCACAGATTACCCTTTACATGGAACATTTTTCGAAAATTTTCATTTTCTCAAAAATGGCTGCAACGATTTTGATTAAAATATCATATATTTAAGATACTTTCATAACAAATAAAATGTATATCTTGAATTTTGTGGGAATGTCTCCAAAAGTATTCTTTATTGTGAATGACTTTTGCTTAACTGGTAAACCATAAGAGATAGACAAAATTTTACTACACAAAAAATGTAGATCGCGTTAAAATACACAGTTTATGCCATATATATTTTTGTTGTTGAATGAACCATTTTCGAGATATTGCTTGTTATTCCCTTAAATTTTCCAGTACTTATACTTTTTCTCAAATGGAAATTCGTTATTCATTTTGTTTGTCCTGGTAATACAAAGAGAATGGAATACGGCACATAGCAACCAGCTTTTAAAAGATTTGACTATCGCTTAAAGCCTACCATATTCACCTTACATCTACAAGAAAATTAGCAATAAGATTAACATTTCGATTAACATGAAGCATATGGAGAATAAGCGTTTGTAAAAATAGTTTGTACAAGAGTAGAGAAAGTCATGTGAGTGTAACACACCAGATTTTTTGTCCTAGTAATGCAAAGAGAATGGAATACTCCACATAGCAACCAGCTCTTAAAATATTTGACTATCGCTTAAAGCCTACCAATTCCCCTTGCACCTACAAGAAAATTAGCAATAAGATTAACATCTCGATTAACATGAAGCATATGCAGAATAAGCGTTTGTCAAAATTGTTTGTACAAGAGTAGAGAAAGTTATGTGAGTGTAACAGATCAGGTTTTTAGAAAAAGGTCCGTGTGTCTGTGAAGAGCATAACTCAAACGAGAAGTCAAATAAACACCATACTTGATATTTAGCTTTAACACCTTTCAAAGATGCTACATCAAGATTTTCAAGAAAACTCTGCCTCCTCGAACTACCCTTTACATAGAACATTTTTCGAAATCTTTTATTTTCTAAAAAAGGCTCTAATGACTTTGATTAAAATACCATACATTAAATATATTTACGTGACAAATATATCTGAATTTTCTGGGAATAGCCTGTGAAGTTCTCTTCATTCGGAAAGAGTTTTGTATAAGTGGTAAAACATTAAGCGATAGACGAAAACGTACTGCACACAAAATTTAGATTCTTTAAAACATACAATTTACGTTAAATAATTGTTTTTTGAAATAAGCCATTTCTTAGATATCCGTTACTAATGGTTTGATTTGTGCAATACTTCTATCATTCTTTTCAAGTCCCGTCGGTTTACAGTTGTTTCTCGCGGTCATAGAAACAACAGCGTCCAGTTCCGAAATGTTTGACTATAGCTGTTCTTTTGCATTTATAAAGAAATATGTAATATAGCTATTTCTGCAAAGGCTTATCGCAATTAAAATGAAGTAGATAGAAAATAAACTTTGGAAACAATAATTTGTATATCCAGTAATAAGAAGCGATAGAGAGTAGAGAAAGTCATGTGAATGTAAAGCTTCAAATGTTGAAAACGCGCATCACTATGTGATGACTTTGCAGTTCCATGCATGTTGCGTGTTATTTGAAATTTCAAACAATAAACAGTATGTCTGCCTTGGTATTGCAGCTGGAATGTTGCAATTTCACACAGATATAGTTTGTGGTTTTCACTACAGAGGGTATTTTTTGTTTTATGTGCAGCTCTTGTGAGAGAAGCGTGAACTACGCAACAAAGATGGCGCGCATGTTACTGTCGTCCGCGTGCGAAGAACAGAGAGGTGTGGTTCGATATTAAACCAAAGGGCATAAACCGAGTGATATTCACAGGGACAAGCGTGGTGTGTATGGGGAGGATTGTATGGACCCTAGCAATGTCTCCAGGTGGTGTGCATTCTTCCTAGAGGGCCATGTGAACCTTAGTGATTCGCCACGCTCCGGGAGGCCGGTAACAGCTGCAACCCCGCAGAATGTCGCACGAATTGAGGCGGCAATATTGAACGACTGGCGTGTGCAACTGCGAACCTTATCACAACAGTTCAACATTTCCTATGGTGCAATGTACGATATTGTTCATGACACGTTGAAATTTCGTAAACTTAGTGCTCGCTGGGTGCCTAAGAACCTGACAGACAGCCACAAGGGCCAGCGAATGATGACCACCTTGGATCACATAATGCGGTACACCGCAGAAGGGCATGACTTTCTGTAAGGAATCGTCACTGGTGATGAGTTGTGGGTATACCACTACACGCCCGAAACCAAGCAGGCAAGTATGGAGTGGAAACATGCGGGTTCCCCAGTGTGACTCAATCTGCTAGGAAAGTGCTTGTGACTGTGTTCTGGGATATGCATGGTGTTGTACTGATGGACTTTGCTGAACACGGGTCCACTGTGAATGCTGCAGCCTAGATGAAAATTTTGCTGAAGTTGCGTCGTGCCCTTCGTGACAAACGCCACAACATGAATGCTGACGATGTCAAAATTCTTCGTGATAATGCTTGCCCCATGTTGCTACTGCTGTTCGACAGAAAATCACCAAGTTTGTTTGGGAGGTGCTTCAGCATACATCATACAGTCCGGACCTTGCACCGTCGGACTTTCATCTGTTTGGTCCCATGAAGAAAATCCTGGCCGGCCAACGCTTTGCGACAGACGCGGAAGTGAAATCAGCCGATGACTATACTCCAAGGAAACGGACTTCTACGAACAGGGCATATTGAAACGGGTATCACGATGGGAGAAATGTGTTGAGAAACTTGGTGACTGTGTCGAAAAGTGGGTAAAAGATGTAAGTTCATTTGTGATTTTTTTAACTATTAAGCTTTTTTATAAAAAAAATATTATATGTTACTGTTCGATCCGCCCTCGTATAATGGGTAGAGAAAGTGATTACATTAGATAGTACTTTATTGAGCGGACCTGAGAACAGTTTTATCGTAACGTTGAGTGCAGCTTGTACAAGGGAATGTTCATTTGTTACGAGACACGCTTCCCTGCCTGTCATGTTGTACAGAGCGTTCACTAGATAACCTTTTAAGGGAAAACAATAGGCATAATTACACTTACCTGTGGTAGGCAAAGTATTCTACAGTAAACAAAAACGTAACGTGTGAGGCTCGCGGTTTGATTCCCGTCGACCTTGGGTTTTTCCCTGGCCACAGGCGAATCCTGGGGTGACTTCTCATCCACCACGATTTCCTTTCTGTAATTTTCCTTTCATTCCGTTTTCTTTTCATCTGTTAGGTGTGCTACTAGGTTTCGTGACGTATGACGGGGATGCCTGCTCAAAGGAAGAGGTACTCTCCGTGTACACTAGGAGGCTGCTTGGTCAACGGGTCGTTCATCGCCCTCTCTAGGCAGCTACAGCAGAGAGAGGCTCTTCGAGACTGGGACTGTTAGGCACTTCCGCGCGTCTCTGTGGCCTGCTGTGGTTCCCTCACTCCATCAGTTCCTCCTGGAGAATAATAGCCGCAATATATCTATGTAGGTCGCAGCGTGCGAGGTGTATAACCTATACCACAACCAAAATTTGATATCAAGGTTTTACGGAAAATACATGTTTTGAGGTTTCCTGACGCCAAAAAGCGCATTTTTAGAAAAATGTGTGAACAACATACGTGAAGAAGGAGAAGTCGGATAAATACCTAACTTGGTATTTAAGTTGATGGGCCCGCAGTAACTTGAGCACAGCACCGCAAGTGAACCCTGTTTGCTTCCAGCGTGACACCTGGAGGAAGGGTGACGATGTGCGCTAGCAAGGACATAAGGAGGGGACTGCAGTAGCTGGAGCACAGCACCGCAAGTGGGCCCTGTTTGCTTCCAACGTGACACCTGGAAGAAGGGTGACGATGTGCCCTAGCAAGAATATAAGGAGGGGACTGCAGTAACTGGAGCACAGCACCGCAAGTGGACCCTGTTTGCTTCCAGCGTGACACCTGGAGGAAGGGTGACGATGTGCGCTAGCAAGGACATAAGGAGGGGACTGCAGTAGCTGGAGCACAGCACCGCAAGTGGACCCTGTTTGCTTCCAACGTCACACCTGGAGGAAGGGTGACGATGTGCGCTAGCAAGGACATAAGGAGGGGACTGCAGTAACTGGAGCACAGCACCGCAAGTGGACCCTGTTTGCTTCCAACGTCACACCTGGAGGAAGGGTGACGATGTGCGCTAGCAAGGACATAAGGAGGGGCCTGCAGTAACTTGAGCACAGTACCGCAAGTGGGCCTTGTTTGCTTCCAGCGTGACACCTGGAGGAAGGGTGACGATGTGCGCTAGCAAGAACATAAGGAGGAGCCTGCAGTAACTTGAGCACAGTACCGCAAGTGGGCCCTGTTTGCTTCAAGCGTGACACCTGGCAGGGAGGGAGACGATGTTCGCTAGCAAGAACATAAGGAGGGGCCTGCAGTAACTGGAGCACAGCACCGCAAGTGGGCCCTGTTTGCTTCCAGCGTGACACCTGGAGGAAGGATGACGATGTGCCCTAGCAAGGACATAAGGAGGGGCCTGCAATAGCTGGAGCACAGGACCGCAAGTGGGCCCTGTTTGCTTCCAGCGTGACACCTGGAGGAAGGGTGACGATGTGCGCTAGCAAGGACATAAGGAGGGTCCTGCAGTAGCTGGAGCACAGCACCGCAAGTGGGCCCTGTTTGCTTCCAACGTGACACCTGGAGGAAGGGTGACGATGTGCGCTAGCAAGGACATAAGGAGGGGCCTGCAGTAGCTGGAGCACAGCACCGCAAGTGGGCCCTGTTTGCTTCCAACGTCACACCTGGAGGAAGGGTGACGATGTGCGCTAGCAAGGACATAAGGAGGGGCCTGCAATAGCTGGAGCACAGGACCGCAAGTGGGCCCTGTTTGCTTCCAACGTGACACCTGGAGGAAGGGTGACGATGTGCGCTAGCAAGGACATAAGGAGGGGACTGCAGTAGCTGGAGCACAGCACCGCAAGTGGGCCCTGTTTGCTTCCAACGTGACACCTGGAGGAAGGGTGACGATGTGCGCTAGCAAGAACATAAGGAGGGGCCTGCAGTAACTTGAGCACAGTACCGCAAGTGGGCCCTGTTTGCTTCCAGCGTGACACCTGGAGGAAGGGTGACGATGTGCGCTAGCAAGAACATAAGGAGGGGCCTGCAGTAACTTGAGCACAGTACCGCAAGTGGGCCCTGTTTGCTTCCAGCGTGACACCTGGAGGAAGGGTGACGATGTGCGCTAGCAAGGACATAAGGAGGGGCCTGCAATAGCTGGAGCACAGGACCGCAAGTGGGCCCTGTTTGCTTCCAACGTGACACCTGGAGGAAGGGTGACGATGTGCGCTAGCAAGGACATAAGGAGGGGACTGCAGTAGCTGGAGCACAGCACCGCAAGTGGGCCCTGTTTGCTTCCAGCGTGACACCTGGAGGAAGGGTGACGATGTGCCCTAGCAAGAACATGAGGGGCCTGCAGTAACTTGAGCACAGTACCGCAAGTGGGCCCTGTTTGCTTCCAGCGTGACACCTGGCAGGGAGGGAGACGATGTGCCCTAGCAAGGACATAAGGAGGGGCCTGCAGTAACTTGAGCACAGCACCGCAAGTGGGCCCTGTTTGCTTCCAGCGTGACACCTGGAGGAAGGGTGACGATGTGCCCTAGCAAGAACATAAGGAGGGGCCTGCAGTAACTGGAGCACAGTACCGCAAGTGGGCCCTGTTTGCTTCCAGCGTGACACCTGGAGGAAGGGTGACGATGTGCCCTAGCAAGAACATAAGGAGGGGCCTGCAGTAACTTGAGCACAGTACCGCAAGTGGGCCCTGTTTGCTTCCAGCGTGACACCTGGCAGGGAGGGAGACGATGTTCGCTAGCAAGGACTCCACTTAGGCGGCCAGCTCTGCCTAATCCCCGCGCCACCCGGGAGTCCCGTGGTAATCGAGACAGCTCCCAGCAGTCCTACCAAACGTCAAGGAGAAATCTTTACAAAGCGTAAATTTCTCCGTCCTACCGCAACACACCAACCGCTGCCGCCTGGTCCTGCAACTCTGAAGCAGATGAAAGGTGGTGATGGCAGGAAATTCGGGAACAACCCCAGCATTCGCTTACCGGCTCGGGGAAACCACGACATATCCATAGTCGGAGCGGCCGGCCGGACGGGAGTCGAACCAGGGACCTCCCGAGTGCCAGCATCACGTGTTGCCGTCGAGCTACCTCGTTCACTGTAGATATCGTTAAAGCGCACAACTGATGGCCATTATATCTTTTGGGGGAGCTAACTATTTCCGAGATATTTTTGTTATTGGTTTCAACTTTTCAAATACTTATACTACTATCTAGGGCGGTAAGGCATTATTCGTTTTTTTTTTCGTGGTTATGCAAAGAACATGAAATTTATAAACCTCACATTGCGTCCCGCTCTTTAAACATCTGACTATCGTTTTACCTGCTGTATTCTACAACGAAATGTCGACTGAAATTTTACGTAAGAAGTGGATAGAAAAAGGAGCTTTTGTCAGAATGGTTTGTTGAAGAGAGAGTAGGGAAAGTTACGTGAATGCAGCACACCAGATTTTTGTGACAGCGAACGATAAACGTGTAAGGTAGATGTGACGTCACACAGGAAGCAGCATGACGTGACGTCACCTGCGCGGTCAGACAATTAATTAATCACGTTTGAGCCAACGCAAGCAATTAACCGTCTGATTGGATCCACCTTAGTTAATAAAGCACGTCCGTGACAGTAACATATTTTACTGGATATCCCAAGGTACTGAAAGTCGATACTTGTGACGGGTGATTTGTCACTGTGACCGCGCGGGAGAAAAAATAACGGGATTATCTCGTGATGTGCTGCGGCAGTATTTCCTCCAATCAGCGCCTCGCAACACATGTTCCTTCATGTCGTGTTTTTCAACAGGTAAATACGGACGTTACACCACATGGGTGGTATGTGCTTCTTTATTACCCACATACGTACTTCTAATTGCACATGGGCCATTAGTTAAATACACAATATGTTAAAATATTCCAACAAAAGCATCTTATGGCTTTCTCTACCCAGTCCGATATAAACTATTCTTAAAGAAGAAACAGTTTCATTACACGCTTCGTTTGTAGGTACAAGAGAGTTACAGGAGGCTTAAGTTATAGTCACATGTTTAAAAAGCAGTTCGATATAAGCTGGTTTTAAAATTCCATACTCTTTGCGTGACAAAATTCAAACCAATAATAAATAATATTCCAGGAATGGCTAATGCCACGAAAATATTTATTTGATATAAACTGTTTTAACGAGATTATTTTTTGTGTAGTACGTTTTTATCTATCTCTTATGGTTTACCAGTTATTACACAAAATGCATTCAAAATGAAGAGGACTTCACAGATTTTTCGTAGAAAATTGACGATATTGTGACTTTGTCCAGCTTTCACTGCCACTTCATTAATGGAATCTAGTTATATTTTCATTGTCACTTCAGTCTTCCTCGCGCGTAGCGGCTTTACTCTCTGAGGCGTCGAACAGCAGACCTCTCATTTCTCGGTAGCAACATTCACTGTACGTCAAAATTGTCGTCAAAACCTCACTCGTAGAAAACACTAAGTTATCAGCACTTTATGTCGCATGAAGAGCAACAACTCATTAACTCGCGAGCACGGTAACTTATATACAACTACGAAAGTTTCTGGAAGCTTCGTCAGAAGGGGGAGGGAAAGAAGCTTCCAGAAAAGTCCCGTTATCTCTCGATAGCGCTTCTGGAATTTACGTCGCTCCTCCTCTCCATATCTCTTCAACCGACCAGTCGGTCAGCGCCAAAGGACACCGCGATAAGCTTGCTCCGTAGCCACTGTGTTATAATATACAGTTTATTATTTAAACATAAGATGTTTTAATTAAAATAGAGTCATGTTTGACAAAATAAAAATAACGGAAGTGTTTCTATGTAAAGGCTAGTTTGCGGTGAGGGGTAGTTTTTAACATCTTTGTATCCTTGAAATGTGCTGAACTTAAATACAAATTTTGGAAACCTACCTTTTTCTAAAAATGTTTAATTGTTATTCAGTGGGCCTCAAAACGTGTATTTCATGTGATCTTGATATCGAATTTTTGGGTGGTACGTGGTAGAGAAAGTTATAAGAAAGAGTCGCAAATTTGTGGCCTACTGTAAAATATTTCGCTTACGTATATCAGAAAAAGCATACGTTTTCAAAACATCCTATGATACATAAATTGCACTGACAGATGAAAACAAGGCGACAGACTGAAATATGTTTAAAACACTCTTAATTGTTGTTATTTAGGCGTTCATGCGATATAACTATTGTAGCAAATAAAATCAATTTAAACTTGTCACTCTTGATTTGTGTATAAACAAACAACTTTTACTTATTTACTACGTTTAGTGCGATCATTAGCTTTCATTTTGACCTACAGAAGATAGCTTAAGACCCACCATCATTCCTTTTGGAGATTCCTCCACACAGACACATGAAAAGTTACGAATCGACAAGTCGCCTGCAATGTGTCGATGCCACCTCTAACTCTAATGTGAAAAGGAAGTTGAATAACGCTACGTGTAACATAAATGTGGACAACTGTTTTAATACAGAACGGTCGTTTTATGGCCCAGATCGCGTTTGGTGGTCCACCCTCCGTTTATTACACTGGGGTTTTCCGTTCTAAAACTCCCGCATTACAACTCACGAGTATAGTAACATGCACTAACCTTGTTATAAGTGGTGTCCATCTGCATTGAAACATTTCAATTTTAAAAGTTTAGCAGCTGTATGAACAGAGGGTTTTGAAATACCCATACGTCATACAGACTTCTTTGGAGAGCGTTTGAATGATGCACCAATTTCATAATTTTTTTTCTCCATTAGAACATGTATTTTTCGCTTGTTAGGTTTAGCGATCCCGTTGTCCTATATTTATTAACTAGACATCTGACAGTATGTCTATTTGGAACTGGAATACCAGGAAATGTCTCCTGGAATTGTCTACATGATTCGTATTTTACGTATGTATTGTACATAAAAATTCTTTGTTCAAGCGTGAATTTTTCGGTAGGCATTTCAGTGAACTAATACGACAATAACAGCAACAATAACAAGAATACTCTAAAGTAATTCATACACAACACAGACGTTTGAATAAGCTTTCAATTTTGAGATGCACAATGAACAAACTCTAGTCTTTACTACAGCACAAACAGACGGCAGCATTCACGCCCTCAGGGGCTCACCTTGGTGAGTACAGGAGCGGCGACCCCGAGGTACCTGAGCCACCCAGTGTCTGGTGGTATAACCAGTCCACCCTGTCTCCTGGGGCCAGAAATAAGGAGACCTGGTCCTCCAGTTTGGGGTTAAGCATGGGGCTCTCAGCCCCACTTGTAAAAACCTTGTTAAGAGGGATGGTTTGTTGTTGGCGACTTGGAATGTTCAAACTATGTTATGACCTGGAAAACTGAAAGAAGTGGCAAATAACTCTTAAGGTATTGGCTGGACATAGTGTTGCAAGAATAAAGTTGGAGTGGAATAGGAAGAATAGATAAACAGGATTACACATTATTGTATTGTGGATCAATTGAGCCTGGACTACACAAGATAGGCTTTATTACCGCAAAGGGAATAAAGAAGAGCCTAATAGACCCAGTTGGACCCAGTTAATGAAGGATTATGTAAAATAGACCTCAGGTCCAATTTCGAAATGTGACTAGAGTTTCTGAGTACACATCTGTGGAGGAAAGAGCGAGTTGACAAGGAAGAGTTTTCGTGAGAGTTTGGAAGGAGAGTGCGGTGAAGGAGTTTAAGGACATGTGGATGTTCTTGGGTGATTTTGGTGCTGGAGTGGCGGGGAGGCAAGTGCTGCATGAACTAGGTGTCGAGGTTGGTGCCTTGCATGGACAGTTTGTGATTGGAATTAATTGGATTATTAAGGAAGGAAGTTTGTTGTGTGTCATTGTTTTTTATATCTGTGTAGAATTGCATTGTACGTTTCCATTTGCTCAGGGCTAGTTCTTATTTGCCATATTCTGTGAGATTTCTATTGCTTAATTTTTGCATTTGTTGATTTCCTATTTCTATTTTTGTAATACTGGTGTTTCTCTCTGTGAATGCTCTTGACTGTATTGGTTTTGTACCAGAATGTGATTATCTATATAACTAGAGCTGCTTCTGTTATCTGAGTTGCTTAACTCGTACTTGTTTTGTTTTTATTCTATTGAGGTACTGACTTGAATAAATGTATAGCCAGAGGGTGGCGCTGATCACCGCCGCAGGTTTGCGCCACTCAAACCGCTAAAAAAACAAAGGTAACATTCACAGCCTTGAGCGATTCATTCACCGCTAGCGGAACATACCGAGGTCGCTGCAGTGCATGCGATTGTGGCCGGGTTACAAAACGACCGCCAATAGCAAATAATAAGTGACATTAGTGTCAAGCAGTTTGATAGACCTAAACGTTTTCAGTCTCAAAATCGCATAATTTCACTGGATTAGCAAGTAGTTTCTATGTATTGCCTGTTTGGGTAACGAGGATTCAGAAATAGAAGAATAGTTGGTTCACTTACAGGCCGCAAAGTCCTGTAGCTGCTGAAATTCCCCCGGAGACAGCTTGTCCCAGTGTAGGGTCATCGTGACGTCACACCGCGCCGCTCAATGACGCCATCACCTGGGGAAACAAACAACCAAATTGTTACATTCATAACCACAACAATGGCATGTTTCATGTCGCGCAAACATCTGCTTTGTGAATCAGAAACTAGCGATATACATCTGAGTGAAAACTGCTCCCGGTATTTCCTTATCTCTCACGTTTTGAGGTCCCCTGAATAAAAAATTAGAAAAAGTTCCGCGCGCGCATAAATCAAAAACGAGATGTTTGATAAATACCAAAGTTGGTATTTAAGTTGAGTTACTTCCAAGCATACGACAGGAAGATTTTTTTAAAAAAAAATCACCACCCTAAACTACCTTTTACATGAGAAATATTTCGACTAATCCAATCGTCCATCTCAATAATGCCTCCAAGAATTTTGGTTAAAACACATGTTTAAGATATTTGCACGGCAAATAAAATCTACATCTTGAATTTTGTGAGAATAGCGTGTGAAGTCCTCTTCAGTCCGAATTAATTTTGTATAACACAATTTATTTAAATAATCTTTTTTGTGTCATTGGCCATTTCCGAGGTATCTGTCTGTTAATATTCGTTTGGATTCTTCATTAATTTGTCATTTTTACTTTCTCTACCACGTGCAGAGTAGAAATTCGATATCGAGATTTCACCAAAAATACATGTTTTGAACTCTCTTGAAACCAAAAAGAAAGCATTTTTGGAAAAAGGTTCGTGCCTGTATGTGTGAACAGAATAACTCAAAAACGAAATGTATAAATACTAAATTTGGTATTTAAGTTCAGATCTTCCAAAGATGCGACATGCAGGTTTTCTAGAAAATCCCCCACCCCAAACTACCCTTTACTTGCATATTTTTTTTGAAATGTTTGATTTTCTGAAAATGGCTCTAATGATTTTGATTAAAGTGCCGTATATTAAATATATTTACATGAGAAATAATTATTTTGAATTTTCTGGGAATAGCCTATGAAGTCCTCCCCGTTCGCAAGGAATTTTGTATAATCTTGTATAACCGGTAAGCGTTAAGCGATAGACGAAAACGTACTACACAAAAAATGTAGATCTCTTTAAAACACACAATTTATTAGAAATAACTTTTTCGTGGCATCAGCCATTTCCGAGATATCCGTTATTAATGGTTTGAATGTACAATACAGTAATTTCTTTTGAAGTCCTGTGAACATTCAGTTGTTTCTCGCGATGTCATGGAAACAGTATGGAATTTTAAGGCCAACATATAGCGTCCAGTTGTTAAACATTTGACTATCGCTGTTCTCTTTGTATCTATAACGTAATGTGTAATGTAGCTGTTTCTGTAAAGGTTTATCTCGATTAAAATGAAGTAGATAGAAAAACAAACGTTTGTAAGATTAATTTATATACCCACTAATAAGCGATAGAGTGTAGGCAGTCATGCAAATGTAACAAATCAGATATTTTTAAACTTCTGTCGCTATTCAGTTGTTTCTAGTGATATCATGGAAAGAAAGCCGTGTTTAAACATCCGACTGGTGATTCAGTCCCCTGTATTCCTCTTGCAACGAAACGTGTAATGAAACTATTTCTGTGAAAGTTTATCTCGATTAACATGAAGTAGATAGGAAAATAAGCTTTTGTAAAAATAGTTTGTAGAAGAGTGGGTAGAGAAGTTAATGTGAATGTAACACGTTCCCCTCCTTTGAGGCAAATAATAAGGACCACACGTATGTTATATACCATAGACAAATGTAAAGGAAAGGTTGGAAATGTGACTAACCCTGCGGCATCGGCCGTATTGAAGGCTTTGTAAAGAAGTCGGTCTCCATGGAAACGGCAAGCACAATGTTATGTAATTGACTCGTTACTGTTAACCGATTGAAAAGGGCTACAGACAAACAATGCCCATGGGAAATGCCAGCAATTTAAACTTGAAAATGGGTTCCTCTTTGTTTTCCCCCATACAGTCCGGACAATTAGCTGCAACGTCGTCCCACGCAGCAGTCAAAAAGACGTAACGACCACAAATAAGGGAGATACACAATTGAAGCACTTATTTCACGAGCTTGCTGTCTTCGCGTTTTGGCCATTTCTCTGCCGTTTACGTAAGTATTGTATTGCACTCAACGAGATTTCGCTACAAATGCATGTTTTGAGGTCCGCTGTGTATGTCCGCTATCTCTCAACAGAGAATTCAAAAACGAAAATTATAATAGGCGTAAAAGTCTATATTTAGGTCCAGGTACTTCCAAAGATGCAACAGAAATACTTTCACTAAATTCCCCCTCCCCCTCCAGCTATCCCATCTAAAGATTTAGATTAAAACACCAGGCTTATTACATATGCATAGACGAATAAAATGTGTGTCTCGATTTTTACCTTCTCTACTACGTATAGTAAGTAGGGGAAGTATTGCATTCCACCCAAAAATTCGATACCGAGATTTCACCGGAAATACATGTTTTGAGACCTCCTGAAACCAAAAAAAGCATTTTTGGAAACATGTCCGTGTGTGTGTGTGTGTGTGTGTGTGTGTCTGTGAACAGCATAACTCAAAACCTAACAGTCGGATAAACACCAAACTTGGTATTTACGTTCAATATCTTCCAGAGATGCGACACGAAGATTTTCAAGAAAATCCCCCCACCCCAGACTACCCTTTACATGGAACATTTTTCGAAAATTTTAATTTTCTCAAAAATGGCTCTAACGATTTTGATTAAAATATTATATGTTTAAGATGCTTTTATGACAAACAAAATGTATATCTCGAATTTTCTGGGAATGTCTCCAAAAGTATTCTTCATTGTGAACGACTTTTGCATAACTGGTAAACCATAAGAGATAGACAAGATTTTACTACACACAAAATGTAGATCGCGTTAAAATACACAACTTATATCATATACATTTCTCTTGTTGAGTGAACCGTTTTCGAGATATTGCTTGTTATTTCCTTAAATTTTCCAATACTTATACTTTTTCTCAAATTCGTTATTCATTTTTACTTTCTCTACTACGTATAGTAAGTAGGGGAAGTATTGCATTCCACCCAAAAATTCGATACCGAGATTTCACCGGAAATACATGTTTTGAGACCTCCTGAATCCAAAAAAAGCATTTTTGGAAACATGTCCGTGTGTGTGTGTGTGTCTGTCTTTGAACAGCATAACTCAAAAACGAACAGTCGGATAAGCACCAAACTTGGTATTTAGGCACAGTATCTTCCAGAGATGCGACACGAAGGTTTTCAGGAAAATCTCCCCACCCCAGACTACCCTATACATGGAAGATTTTTCGAAAATTTTAATTTTCTCAAAAATGGCTCTAACGATTTTGATGAAAATATCATATATTTAAGATAATGTCATGAGAAATGAAATGTATATCTTGAATTTTCTGGGAATGTCTCCAAAAGTATTCTTCATTGTGAACGACTTTTGCATAACAAGTAAACCATAAGAGATAGACAAAATTTTACTACACAAAAAATGTAGATCACGTTAAAATACACAACTTATGTCATATACATTTCTTTTGTTGAGTGAACCGTTTTCGAGATATTGCTTGTTATTTTCTTAAATTTTACAATACTTTATACTTTTTCTCAAATTCGTTATTCATATTACTTTCTCTACTACGTATAGTAAGTAGGGGAAGTATTGCATTCCACCCAAAAATTCGATACCGAGATTTCACCGGAAATACATGTTTTGAGACCTCCTGAATCCAAAAAAAGCATTTTTGGAAACATGTCCGTGTGTGTGTCTGTGTGTGTGTGTGTGTGTGTGTGTGTGTGTGTGTGGGTGTGTGTGTGTCTGTGAACAGCATAACTCAAAAACTAACAGTCGGATAAACACCAAACTTGGTATTTACGTTCCGTATCTTCCAGAGATGCGACACGAAGATTTTCAAGAAAATCCCCCCACCCCAGACTACCCTTTACATGGAACATTTTTCGAAATTTTAATTTTCTCAAAAATGGCTCTAACGATTTTGATGAAAATATCATATGTTTACGATAATGTCATGAGAAATGAAATGTATATCTCGAATTTTCTGGGAATGTCTCCAAAAGTATTCTTCATTATGAACGACTTTTGCATAACTGGTAAACCATAAGAGATAGACAAAATTTTACTACACAAAAAATGTAGATCGCGTTAAAATACACAACTTATATCATATACATTTTTTGTTGTTGAGTGAACCGTTTTCGATATATTGCTTGTTATTTCCTTAAATTTTCCAATACTTATACTTTTTCTCAAATTCGTTATTCATTTTTTATGTCCTGGACATGCAAAGAGAATGGAATGCGCCACATAGCAACCAGCGATAAAATATTTGACTATCGCTTAAAACCTACCATATTCCCCTTGCATCTACAAGAAAATTACAAATAAGATTGACATCTCGATATCTCGATTAATATGAAGCATATGGAGAATAGGCGTTTGTAAAAATAGATTGTACAAGAGTAGAGAAAGTCATGTGAGTGTAACACATCAGATTTTTTTTACTTTCTCTACTACATATAGTAAGTAGGGGAAGTATTGTATTCCACCCAAAATGTCGATACCGAGATTTCACAGGAAATACATGTTTTGAGACCCCCTGAATCCAAAAAAAGCATTTTTGGAAACATGTCCGTGTGTGTGTCTGTGTGTCTGTCTGTCTGTGTGTCTGTCCGTCTGTGTGTCTGTTTGTGTGTGTGTCTGTGAACAGCATAACTCAGAAACGAACAGTCGGATAAACACCAAACTTGGCATTTGGGTTCAGTATCTTCCAAGGATGCGACACGAAGGTTTTCAAGAAAATCCCCCCACCCCAGATTACCCTTTACATGGAACATTTTTCGAAAATTTTAATTTTCTCAAAAATGGCTCTAACAATTTTGATTAAAATATCATATGTTTAAGATATTTTCATGACAAATGAAATGTATATCTCGAATTTTCTGGGAATGTCTCCAAAAGTATTCTTCATTGTGAACGACGTCTGCATAACCGGTAAACCACAAGAGATAGACAAAATTTTACTACACAAAAAATGTAGATCGCGCTAAAATACACAATTTATATCATATACATTTTTTTGTTGTGTGAACCATTTTCGAGATATTGCTTGTTATTCCCTTAAATTTTCCCATACTTATACTTTTTCTCAAATTCGTTATTCAATGTTTTTTTGTCCTGGTAATACAGAGAATGGAATACTCCACATAGCAACCAGCTCTTAAAATATTTGACTATCGCTCAAAGCCTACCAATTCCCCTTGCATCTACAAGAAAATTAGCAATAAGATTTACATCTCGATATCTCGATTAACATGAAGCATATGGAGAATAAGCCGTTGTAAAAATATTTTGTACAAGAGTAGAGAAAGTCATGTGAGTGTAACACATGAGAGTTTTTAAAATAATAGCCTGGAATTCATTAATTCAGATTGGTTTTTGTATACTTATTTATAACTGCGAAACTATATGGGCTAATAAAAAAATTAGTCGAAACATACAAATGCCATTAAAATATAACTACAAGTTATGTGAAATAATTTTTGTGGCATATATTATTTAAGAAGTACTCTTTGCTGCTGGTGTGAATTCTCCAATATTTCATTGTGTATAAATTTCTTAAATGCTAAGTCACATTTCATATGGAATTATTTCAAACCCATGTTTCTTTTCTACTTCTTCTAGTAGGTAGAGAAGGTATTATAAGCACCCAAAAACTTGATACCAAGAGTTTACCATAAACGTATATTTTGAAGCCTCCTGAATCGAAAGAAACATTTTTAGGAAAATGTGTGTGTGTGTGTGTGTCTGTGTTTGTGAACAGCATAAGTCATAAAACGAAAAGTTGGATAAACACCAAACTTCGTATTTCAGTTTAGATCTTTCAAAGATGCGACACGCATATATTCAAGAAAATCCCCAACCCGAAAGTAACCTTTACATTGAGGATTTTTCGAAAATTTTTATTTTCTAAAAATGGCTCTAACGATTTTGATTAAAATAGCATATATTAAAGATATTTACATGACAATTAAAATGCGTGTCTTGAATCTTCTGGGAATAGCGTGTGAAGCCCTCTTCTTTCGGAAGGAATTTTGTATGCGTTTGTGTAACTTAAGACGAAAACAAACTACAGAGGAAATGTAGATGTCTTTAAAACACAATAGCTTTTGTTTTTGCATCAGTCATTTTCCAGATATCCATATTTAAGAGTTCCAATTTTTCAACACTTATCATTCTGTTAAAGTCCTGTTGTTTCTCGCTATTTTGTGCGTACCATCCCCAGGAGGAACGGATGAGGTAAGGAACCACTGCAGGATACTAAAGGTGCCTAACGATTCCAAGCTTCAGGACCCAGTCACACAGGCGGGATGCTCAGAGAAGTCTTCCCTATGGCGGAACTGGGGAGAATACGACCCACCTGAGGCAGTTCAGAGAAGCCTGCCATCTGTCTGACACCGACCGATAAAGCACAGCCCCATAGCCTGCTACAAACATGAAAGGGGAAGCCAAATGAGGAGAAGAAAATTCGTGGTAGAATAGAAACCCTCAGCATTTACCTTGCCAGGCAGAAAAAACAGGAGAAAACCATCGTCAGAGTGTCCGGCCCCAGGAATCGAATGCACGAGGCGGATCGAAAAGTAACGCACAATAAATGTTTTCTGCCTTGGTATTGCAGCTGGAATGTTTCAATTTCACACAGATATAGTTTGAAGTTTTCGCTACAGAAGGTATCTTTTATTTCATGTGCAACTCTAGCGAGAGAATCGCGAACTACGCAACAAAGATGGCGCGCATGTTATTGTCGTCCACGTAGGAAGAGCAGAGAGGTGTGGTTCGATATTTGTGGGCTAAAGGGCATAAACCGAGTGATATTGACAGGGACATGCGTGGCATGTATGGGATGATTGTATGGACCGTAGCAATGTCTGCAGGTGCTGACCATTCTTCCTAGAGGGCCGTGTGAACCTTAGTGATTTGCCACGCTCCGGGAAGCCGGTAACAGCTGCAACCCTGCAGAATGTCAGAGGCATTGCGGCGGCAATTTTGAACTACCGGCGTGTGCAACTGCGAACCTTATCGCAACAGTTCAACATTTCCTATGCTGCAGTGTACGATATTGGTCATGAGGTCATGACACGTTGAAATTTCGTAAAGTTAGTGCTCGCTGGATGTCTAAGAACCTGACAGAGGTCAGCGAATGATGAGCTTGGATCACCTAACAAGGTACACCGCAGAAGGGCATGACTTTCTGAAAGGAATCATCACTGGTGATGAGTCGTGAACATACCACTACACGCCCGAAACCAAGCAGGTTGTTGTTTTAACTAATAAATTTTTTTTGTAAAAAAATTATTGTGCGTTACTTTTCGATCCGCCCTCGTAGATTCTGAATTTGGCAATTTGGTTCTCACAAGTACATGTTACTCGACTAGGATAGGACTAATTAACGGAGAGCACACCTAGCACCTCGATTAGCATGGATCTTTCGTGCGTATACCCCCAGGAGCAACGGATGAGACGAGGGAATCGAGACGTGTGGGTTACAGGACGCACAGAACTCCCTAGTAGTTCAAGGTTTGACCACCCGGCCACCGGAGGGTTGCTCGGAGACGTCCTCTAGTGGGACCAGGCTTACCTCTAGCAGGGCCGAGAAGAAGATCCAAATCGCAAACCTCGCGCCATATGCCCGACACCGACCGAACTACAGCCCCAGAGTTCAACTTGAAAGAGAAATGGGGGAGAGAGGAGAGCCGTGGTAGAGTACACCTGTGTCAACCAGAGAAAACCACGAAAAACCCATAGCGTGGACGGTAGACGGGAATCAAACCCGGAACACTCGAATGCGAGCTTCACGCTTTACTGCGAAGGCATGTTGCTCCGTTACACGACTAGAAGTTTCGCACTGAGTAATATTTTCTGTGTCTTCGATTGTACTGGACATGTTACTAATAAACGAGCGCCGAGAGGCAGGCTTTTAAGCGTGTAAGGCAGCATACCCATAAGGGGAAGAGAGACAGCGGATTGGATTATGAAAGTTGCAGAAAAAAAGCGCTGCGCCAGATCATTATGACAATTCCCAGTAGAGAGAGAGAGAGAGAGAGAGAGAGAGAGAGAGAGAGAGCGCCTGCGGCAATGCGCTTCTCCATTATTCAGCACAAAAGCGTACCGCTCAGCGGGGATTCCAGACCACAGTTAGTGCGGCCGATATAACGATAACAAAATACAAAACTGTCCTGTCTTGAAATGCCTTAAGAGGCAATCTTACTGAAATTACTACTACGTTACTTAAAAATACGCTTTCAGAGGGGTTTGGGAATCCTTAAATCCCCTGATTGCCGTATCATCTCGCAAAAGGTTTGAAATGCGATGGAGCCAGGACATCTATACAAGTGAAAAAGCTGATTAGCTGGCTAAGATGCGTACTGAGATACGCTATGTTGGTCCTGGACCCGTGGTTAGAATCAGCACACTTATTGCCAAAACCTCCGTAAAAGTATGGATTAGGGAAACACGCCAACTCAGGTGGCAAACCTATCCTGGTCTCCTGAGATTGGACAGAAGAGGAGTTGCATTAATTTCTGAACACGGCCACTTCAGGAAACATCTACGTAAATAGAACTCTATAAGGACGAACCCGTTTGTAGAATGTGAAAAGAGGATGACGAAACTGTCTCGCATATCATCTCTGACTGCCCATTCCTGGCAAGAAAGAGACTCACTTCTTCTATAACCAGGGAAAATCTAGGAAAGGATGTTGACATTGGAATCAGGATACTGCAACTTGTTCATTGAACAGATCTTGGAAAAGAATGAAAGCATGCTTTCTAATGGGATTGCACTATAAGCCTTTTCGGCTGCAAACCGCACAAAAAGTTCGTTTAATTTAATAAGGTACTCACTTAAATATCGAGTGAATTTCTTCAGTATCCAATGAACAGATTTCCAGAACTGATGTAACAATAAGGAAAAACCAAACTTTCAGGACACATTCCTCACATGTTATATGGGCATAGGTCCTAAAACCTTTATCTCCATGTTAGAACTCATTTTCTACACCAGGAACAGAAAGTATCAGCATACCACATAAAACTTTTTGTTGTACAAAGTGCCCACCGTTAGCATTGATACATGCATCTCTGTGAATCCCGGATGTGCTGATGTATCCCTGGAGAATTACGTATCGTTTTGCAGCCTTCCTCTGTATCTTGTACCGACGTTCAATAACAAGAATTTGCAAGTGCCTCCACACTGGTGGTGAACCTAGTAATTGCAACGTAACCAGAAGTTTTGTAGAAGAGAGAAAAAGTTCTCATTATTGCATTCGTATAACTTTCTCCGCGACCACTTCTACAAACCGTTGATAAGAAGAATACAGTAGCATAAAGCGATAGTCAGATTTCATAAAAGGTGGATCGCTGTGCGGTGGATTTGAAATTCCATGTTCTTTGCATGACAATGAGGGGGGGGGACGATTAGCGACTTGCCACATGAAAAAAGTAAGGCTTTGAAAATTAAAATCAATAAAAAAGGGAATCTCGGAAACGGTTAACGGTTTAACATAGATTGTGTGCCTTAACAATACCTACATTTTATTAGTAAGGTTTTATCTGTCTCTTACAGTTTACCAATCATACAACATTTTGCAGATTGAAGATGCCTTTTCGCAGAACATTCAATTAATCATTATATTTGTCATATAAAAAAACTTAAACATCTGAATCAAAACCGTTTGGGATATTTTTGAGAAATCAAAAATAACGAAACGTTTTACATGTAAAGGACAGTTTGGGGTGGGGATTTTCTTGAAAGTAAATCTTCGTGTTGCACCCTTGGAACACTCTGAACTTAAATACCAACTTTGGTATTTAAGAGACTTTTCGTTTAGCGTTATATTGTTCACACGCGCACACACTTTCATTTTTGTATTTTATTTTAATTCAAGGAGCCTCAAAACCTGTATTTGCGGTGAAATGTTACAGTAAATAGTGGAGAAAATAAAAGTTCACCCTTAAGGGGACAAGATACTCTGAAATGGTCAAAAATCACATTTTTTGTTTTAGGCACTTATAAAATCTCTATTATTCCCAGATTCAGAAAATGCATACTTTTTGGAGGTTTTTAAGACATTTAAATGCCATTTAGGCGGCGCCGTGGTCGAGTGGTTAGACCGCTCGCCTCCCACCGAGGCGGCCCGGGTTCAATCCTAGGGACCTGCATGTGGGATTTGTGGTGGACGAAGCGGCGTCTGGGCGGGTTTTCTCCGGGTTCTCCGGTTTCCCCCGCCATTCATTCCACCAACTGCTCCATCATCACCTTTCCTTTCATCCACTTCACCAACATTTCGTTTCATCTACTTCCTTCATCCCATACCAGGCATCGGGCTGATCACCCGTCCTGGATGCTCTGTCTGATTCATGAGTGTCTGCTCCTCGACGGGCCTCTGACCCTAGGCACCCGCTTGTAAGTCCTGGGGGGTGTAAGTCCTACATAAGAGGAGGGTAAACAGCTAATGAATGAATGAATTAAATGCCATTTAAATGCTAGTCTGTATTCCTTTAAAGTTGTCATGCTTTAGGACATTTCTGTATCTGGCAATATCATGCCCAGCGAGCAGTTCAGCAATTAATAAAAGAGGCCAGCACCAAGAGAAGGCGATCAGAAAAGCTGAAGCAATCCAAGAATAAAGGTGCATACGATTATGACCCTGGAATGTACTCAAGTGTGTCAACTTTAAATTTAGTTTTCTCAAAACAACATTTTCGGATAACTTGCAGTCGTTTAATTGTCATTGTGGTGGTGGTTGCACCACGTTATGGATGCCAAACTTGCGGGAGATTGTTTCTAGCAGTGTTCGCCCCCACGTACGGTACAAACTTTCTGGTGGCTTCGTCCCACGTTTAAGAATCAACTTTTTTATTTTAATGCTTATTTAAATATTATATATGCATATATATCTCGGCTGCGTCAGTAGTAATTTGTAAAGCACGTATCTTTTAGCAGGGCTGGTACGGCTAAAGAATGAAGGCTTACACAAATTATAATTGTACGCCACTCCCTTTATTAATCCTTAACACAATTAAATAACACTTCACTGATGTATCCTACTGTAGAGCTGAGACATTATTGTTATTTGCACTTTCTTAACACGTAAACTTTGTATTGTTCTCACCGTAATAAATGTTCCTGTCACACACTGAACCTGTACCGAACTGCTCGGGTACGCAATGTTGTAGCGTCTACCGCCTGAATTTGTACATTTGCTCTATTTCAAGTCTCTGATTGGCTAAGCCAACTCCAATACAATACCTTTATTCAACTTTTAGTTTTTCTAGTTTTTGATTGGCTATTTATAAACTGTTTTAAATATTACATTATTATTGTTCCAAGAATTATAAGTAGCCTTTTTTAAACTTTCTAATTTATTGTTGTCTCAAGGTTACCTCATTGTTAGCAACTTTCGGCTTTTACTTTATAATTCTGTTTGCTACGGAAGGCAGCTTGCTTCTATTCTCACAGCTCCTACATTGTTAAACTACGTAATACATTCACATAACATTATACATGTACATAATGATATAAACATAATACAATGATTGCAATATACTCTTTATATATTATAGTATACACATTTCTTTAAGGCGGGCTGTTATTATTTTTTTATATTATATAATTAGACTGATATCATTTCAGTGATAAAAATACTGTTTCAAATTATGCACCTTTTCTCGAAAAGTATGAGAGGTAGAGAGCTGAAATTTTCAGCACATGTATACAACGCATAGTTAAACTTTCTGAACCACAATTATAATATTATAATGCATATTACCGATATTAAGAAAGCAACAACATTGCAAATTTTCCACAATTTTACTTTTTTGACTTTGCAAATATTTTTTTTTAATTTCTAGTGAACTGATATACCTAACTAAATATTTGAGCTTCAGAAGATAGCTGATTATACTAAACACAAGCATGCAAAATTGTGATTCTGTATTGCAAGTAGTATCAGAGAAAAAGGGACATGAATTCACATGTTTTAAGAGTAAATTTTATTATTTTACTGCTGAATGAAATAATTTTTACGGACTCAACTACTAAGCTATCAATGCAAACAACCACTTGAAATAATTTTCATGCTTTGTAGAATAATTCATAAAAATGTCAGGAAAAACTATTGATAACTTTAAGAGAAGTGGTAATTTAACACATTTAAGGCGTAACTTCCATGTGTTCAGACTATCTTGTTCCGTTACGTAGATAGTTCGTAACACCGAGTCGAGACGCATGCTAAAGATTTTTCAAGTGTCCGCACTTGATTGTACTTTATTTAATTTTTAGTCTTTGATGTCTTCTTTAACCCTTGCCTAATGCAGCATCGTGTAAATTGAGGAAATCTCTTAAATAAATAAAGGTTTACAACAACGCTGGCGGCAAGTGACGCTGTAACACATGAAGAGCAGTTCTGTGGTAACGGAAGCATGCGGTCGGACAGCACGTATACGCCAGCGCTAATCTTATCATGCAAATTCGGAAGTCCACCTCGGGCCAAATTAGATTTCTTCCGTTACATCCCTCGTCAAGTCACGACCGAATCTATATTCGGTAACGCGTGTTCACATCTGACCTTTATATTCTTCCACACAAATTTCAATGTAGAGATACTTTCACACTACTTTCTATGCCCACTGTCGTTTACTTTTATGGAGATTCTACAAACTATACTTGCAGAAGGTTATTACTTTCTCTACTACGTATAGTAAGTAGGGGAAACATTGTATTCCACCCAAAAATTCGACACCGAGATTTCACCGGAAATACATGTTTTGAGGCCCCCTGAATAAAAAAAATTTGGAAACATGTCTGTCTGTGTGTGTGTGTGTGTCTGTGAACAGCATAACTCAGAAACGAACAGTCGGATAAACACCAAACTTGGTATTTACGTTCAGTATCTTTCAGAGATGCAACATGAAGGTTTTCAAGAAAACCCCTCACCGCAGATTACCCTTTACATAGAACAATTTTCGAAAATTTTAATTTTCTCAAAAATGGCTATAACAATTTTAATTTAAAATATCATATCTATGTTTAAGATATTTTCATGGCAAACGAATCGTATATCTCGAATTTTCTGGGAATGTCTCCAAAAGTATTATTCCTTGTGAACGACTTTTGCATAACTGGTAAACCATAAGAGATAGACAAAATTTTACTACACAAAAAATGTAGATCGCGTTAAAATACACAATTTATGTCATATACATGTTTTTTGTTGAGTGGACCATTTTCGAGATATTGCTTGTTATTCCTTTAAATTTTTCAATACTTATTTTCTCAAATGGGAATTCGTTATTCATTTTTTTGTCTGGATATGCAAAGAGTATTAATGTGTGGTAAAGAGAATGGTGCTGCACCTAGCAACCAGCTATTAAGAGATATGTATGTGCTTAAACGTTACTGTATTTCTATATTGCCCTTGCAAATGCAAAACAAGGGGAACATAGTAGGCCTTAAGCGATAGTCAAATATGTGTAAAATGTAATTCTCTTTGTATGTCAAAAGATCGTTTCTGCAAATTTTTATCTCGATTAATATGAAATAGATGGAGAATAAGAGTTTGTAAAAATAGTTTGTACAAGAGTAGAGAAAGTCATGTGAGTGTAACACATTAATTGTTTTTCTTAATATTTTGAACTTCCATACTTTTCGCAAGGCATTGCTAGAAACAAAAGAATGGTGACGACACTTAAAAAATGACAGTTTTGCAAACTTGCAAAACAACAACGGATATGTCAGAAATGGCAAAAAAAACTGATCTGATACACTTACATGACTTTCTCGACCCTCTATCATTTATTAGTGGGTATACAAACTATTTTTACTAAAGCTTATTTTTCCATGTACCACTTTAAACAGTGACCAAGTAGGTAATGAACAATTCGAACCTTTAATAACGGATATCTCAGAAATGGCTTATGCCACAAAAAACTTGTTTGAAGTAAATTTTGTTTTTTAAAGATATCTACGTTTTTTTGTGTACTACGTCTTCGTTTATCGCTTAACGTTTACCAGCTGTACAAGATTATACAAAATGTCTTCCAACTGAAGTGAACTTCACAGGACATTCCCAGAAAATTCGAAACATACATTTTATTTGTCATTTAAATATATTTAATGTTATATTTAATCAAAATCGTTACAGCCATTTTTATAGAAAATAAAAAAATTCGAAAAATATTCCATATAAAGGGTAGTTTGGGGCGGAGGATTTTCTTGAAAACCTTCTTGTCGCATCCTTGGAAGATACTGAACCTAAATGCGAAGTTTGGTGTTTGTATCCCAGTTTTCGTCTTTGAGTTATGCTGTTCACAGACACACACACGGACCTTTTTCTAAAAAGGCTTTTGGGGGGATTCAGGAGCGCTTAAAACATGTATTTCCGGTGAAATCTCAGTATCGAATTTTTGGGTGGAATACAATACTTCCCCTACTTACTATACGTAGTAGAGAAAGTAATTATTTGAAATGATTGTTTGTTTTAAAGAGATGTACCTTTTTAATTTCTGTACGACTTGCCCAGCAGGTAGAGAAGGTATTGTATTCTACCCAAAGATTCGATACAAAGGATTCACCGGCAATACGTGTTTTGAGATCCCGTTAATAAAAAAAGAATTTGTAGAAAATGCCCATGCGTGTATGTGTGCCTGTCTGTCTCTCCCCGTAAGGAGCTGTTCGGATTGGGTTGGACACGGCGGGGCAGTGGTTCCCGATACCCATGGGAGATTGGGCAAGCCTGACTGGTTTATCCGCCCAGGCGGGTTTGTGAGACGCCCCGATGTTCTCCGGCACCAACCATGAGTGAGTACCTAGATATACTGTCGGCCCACCCAGGTTATTCGGTAGTCTCCGCCGATAGGGTTTTCCCTATCAGCAGACGCGTCCCTGTGTGGCAGGGGAGAGGGCGGTATGTAAAATAGACACCGTCCTTAATGGAAAGCCCGCGTGCTCGACTCCCGGGTTGCGAGGGTGTGGATTCAGTTGCCAGTCCGGCTCCCGCATTGTTGTCTGTGTGTGTCTGAGAACAGCATAACTCAAAAAAGAAAAATCATACCGGGTATTTAGGTTCAGTACGTTCCAAGATGCGACTGAAAATTTTCAAGATAATCCCCTCATTCCAAACTATCCATCTCATGGAAGATATTTTAAATTTTTGATTTTCTAAAAAATTACCAATGATTTTGATTAAAGTACCACATATTAAATATATTTACATGACAAATAAAACGTAGATCTTGAATTTTGTGGAAATAGCCTGCGAAGTCCTGTTTATTCGAAAGGAAATTAATATAATGTTATATAAATGGTAAACGTTAACCGACAGAGGAAAACGTTGTTGTTCACCAATGATACTGGGAATTAATTGATCTGCATCATTTTCCCTCTGGCTTCCCAATATAAAGTCTGTAAGTTATCACTTTTAAGGCCTTTGCATTTGGCGAGATGCTGTTTGTTCAGGATGACATCTTCTTTACTTGGGTGTAGCTAGGCATCGTATCTTGTAGAGGCGTTCTGCGAGGCAATCGTGGCCAGTTGCCATCCTAAATAAGGCCCCTGCAGTCCTCCATGGCATTTTTTGTTTATCAACTCTATCTTTAATATTTTTATAATCTTTATCCTTTACTTTATCTTCATCAAGTCTCTGCTGACTTTTAAAATGTTATTTAATTGTTTATTTATTTCTATTTGTCTTACAGGTTTTATTTGTTGTATTGCACCTTTCTTTGCTAATTGTTCCGCATGTTCATTGCCCAAAAGTACAACATGAGCTGAAATTAAATTAAATTGAGTTTTATTTATGGACGCTCTTTAATTACTATGGTCCTTAGCGTCCCATTCTATATTGGGTGTGAAAGACCGGTAATTTTGTTCAGAGGATTCTTATCAGGCTTGAGGTTCTTTTGCGTGCCGGGACCACCGGCTTTACTTCCCTTCCGAAAGAAGCCCGAAAAAATCCATCGCGGGTTTGAACCCGCGACCTTGGAAACTAGAGGCTAGCACGGTACCACTAGTCCACGGAGGACGACCAACAACATGAGTTGGGATCCATTGTAGAGTGACATGATTTCTTGTTTCAACTGCTTTAATTATGCTTCTTATTTCTTTAATATTTCTTGTTGTTTTATTATTGTAATTCACTATTCCATCTATGGCTGATTTTGAGTCTGATAAAATTATTTTTTTTATGTATGGTCTATATAGAATGTTCTGTAATGCTGTCTTTATAGCTGTTAATTCTCCATCATAGTGGTTTGACGTTTCATCTAATGTTAGATACTGTGCAAAATGTTTACAGTATACTTCTGCACCGGCATTTTTTTATTGTTGATGGATCCATCTGTATATATTCGGAACCATTCTTTTTCTGGGTATCTTTCATTTTCCATAGCTATTGCTATGGCTCTCATTTCATCTGGTATATTGTTTTGTTTGTGTATTGTATATATCAGGCCATTCTGATATTGTATATCAATATATTCTATTGGACTCGTTCTCTCTGTTGCAATTATATTTGTTGTAATTATATTCTTGTAGTTTAAGTTATTAATATATGTTCTGAGGCGTATTTGAGTTTTTAAATTACTTTTAGTATCTGCTGTGTGTTACCATTAGTGACTTGTAGTTTTTGTGCTAGAGTAATTGCTTTGAACTCATGTTCCAATTCTATAGCCATGCTTTTTGTGAAGCTTTGTAGTACTGGGATTTGTGGTGTTTTTAAAGCTCCTGTTATTATTGTTAGTGAGTTATTTTGTGAAATTTCTAATTTACTCTTAAGTCTCTTGTTTACTGTTATCTACTAGTAGTTCTCGTCTATACAATAGGTTAGGCTTTATGTATGTTTTGTATGTATTATTAAGGAGGTTCATGTTTCCACCCCATTTTATTCCTGCTAAACTTTTAACATGTTCTTTTTGTTGATTTTATTCGTTACATTGTTTACATGTTCTTTCATTGATTGTTTTTTTTAATCTAATTCTATCCTTAGATACGTTGTTGTAGTTGCTTCTTGTAGTTTTTTGTTGTGGATTTGTAGGCATATATTTTCTGTTTTATGCTGCATTGTGAATAGTTGATGTTGAGTCTTTCCTGTATTTATTTCCATATTATTATTATTATTATTATTATTATTATTATTATTATTATTTATTAGTCCACTGTTCTAGGGTTATGATTGTATTATCCATTGTTGTTTGTAGTTTTTATAATGTTTCCCAGATCTTATGAGGAAAACGTACTACACAAAAAATGCAAATCTATTTGAAACACACAATTTATTTCGAATAAGTTTTTTTTTTACATGAGCCATTTCTGAGATATCCGTTATTAAAGGTTCGAATTGTTCATTTCTTGGTGCTTCTCTTGTCCGCCAACTTTAGTTGTTTCTCGCGATGTCATGGAAACAGTATGTAATTTTAAGGCCAGCATATAGCGTTCAGTTGTTAAACATTTGACTATCCCTCTTCTCTTTGTATCTATAACGAAATGTGTAATGTAACTGTTTCTGTAAAGATTTATTCGGATTAAAATGTCGTAGACAGAAAAATAAGCTACAAAAATAGTTTGTGCACCCATTAATAAAGTATAGAGAGAAAGTCATTTGAACTTAACATCAAATCTTTTATTTTTGGGGTAGTATGTTTTTATGAATCTCTTCTGCTTTACTAGTTAAACAAAATTATGCAACAGTCATTCAGAATGAAGAGGACTTTACAAGCTATTCCCAGAAAACTGAAGATGTACAATTTATTAGCACTGGGAATGCCTAAAAATTTGGCGTTTAATAAAAACTGTTAGGGACATTTTGAGAAAATAAAAAATAAGGACACATTTTCATTGCAAAGGGATTTCCTTGAATATCTGCGTTTCCCGTCTTTGGAAGAGACTGAACTTATATACCAAGTTTGATATTTATTCACGTTTTCGTTTTTCTATGAAATGATCTTCATACACTGAGGCAGTATTTTTAACACTTAAATAATTTCAGTCTAATAATATAATACATAAATTCAAATACAGACCGCCTTGAAGCAATATGTGTATGTAACAGTATATAAAAAGTGTATATTACAGTCATTGTATATGTTTATATCATTGTATACATGTGTAATAATGCTATGTGAATATATTGCGTAATTTAATAATGTAGGAGCTGTGAGAATAATAAGTTAAAAGTTGCTAACAATGAGGTAACAACGAGGTAACCTTGAGGCAATAATGAGTTTGCAAGTTTAAATGCTACTAGTCATTATTGGAGCAACAATAATGTAAATTTTGACACAGTTTAAAAATAGCAATCAACAACCAGAAAAAGCTTTAGTTAAATGAAGGTATTCTATTGGATTAGGAATAGCCAATCGGAGACTTGAAATGCAGAAATTTACAAATTTAGGCGATTGAAATCAATTCAGTTGGTTGCAGACAGCGTTACTAACCAGACCCAAAAAGTGTCCTCAAGAGATTTAATACCTATTCGTGTGAGACGAAAAAAAAGTTTACGTGTTAAAAAGTGCAAATAATTAATAAAAGAATCTCACAGCTCTCTATCAGTGAAGTGTTATATAAATCGTATCAAGTATTAATGAAAGGAGTGAAGTAAAATTATAATCTGTGTAAGCCTACATTCTTAGTCACACCACAACCCTGCTAAGAGAAACGTATCTCTAACAAAAATACTAACGCAGCCGAGGCAAACATAAATATTTAATATTTAAAGAAACAGTCAAATTACAAAGTTAATATTTTTTTAAACTTGGGGCAAAGGCCACCTGAAACTACATTTGGGGCGAAGGCTACCGAAAACGGTTTACTATACGTGCGGTTGCAACTACTACAAGTTCGGCTCCCAACAGTTGAACTATAATACAACTTCTTCAAATTGACGCCCAAAGCATGGTGCTAATAAATAACTATAATACAAAAACAACTTCTCAAATTGGCTTCCATACGTGGGGCAAATAACAATACAACAAATGTCAGCTTCTCGTGTTTTTACTTTTTCTCGTGCTGGTTCTCATCTCCAGGCGATTACATTGCTGAGTAATTAGTTGCTTTCTATACCCAGTGGGTTAGGGAGGAGACCTATAAACCTCTAGGACAGAGTACGAAGATCTGCTGGCAGCGGGGTCCCTAATCTTTACAGATGGAACATTCCTCACGGATAAGTTCAGGTAGAAAGTTCCATACCACGTAGAATACAGTTCTCTCCTCAAAGCACATCCGCCGCACCTAACCCTTGAACAACGAAAAATGAAAGGTGATGAAATAAGAGGAACTGGGGACGTATTTTCTCCCCGATACGTTTGTAAGCGTTACTGAGTAACCAGTTACTTTGTGTAACCATTACATTTGTAACCGTTATCAAGTAACCAGTTACGTTGTGTTCACCATACGTTTGTAACTGTTACTAAGTAAACTGTTAATTTCTATCCCCAATACGTTTGTAACCGTAGCTGAATAACTTCCTGTTCGCAATACATTTGTACCCGTTTTTGTGTAACGTGTTGCTTTTTTATCTACTATACATTTGTAACCGTTACTGAGGTACCAGTTACTTTTTATCGCAGAAACATTTCTAAGCGCAACTGAGTAACTTGTCATTTTCTGTCCACAATACCTTTGTAACTGTTATTGAGTAACCAGTTACGTTATAATGCCACCACTGTTACAGCCCGTCACTATTACCTAAATGCACTGAAATACTGATCACATTGACGTCAGTCAAGAAGGAGGTGACACTGCGCTCCAGCCCCACTTTTGATGTTGGTCACGTCTCACTTGCGGACGCGAGCGATGGGGACCCTGTCTGTTTCGCGGTGCGTAGGTTGGGAATCACCTCCCACGTGTTCCGATAGCTTCCCCTTTTCCTCGTCAGAGAGCATCACAATTTATTACTTAGCGAGTGGGCGGATCAGTGAATTTCTATAAGCCTGGCCATTCAGTGCAGCCAACTGTGCGCTAATGAAAATTTGTGTGGGGGGTGCCAACGTAGGCGCACATCGACCGATAACTTATTGCTTCCTATAGAAGTTGGCGAGCCTGGCTTCATTTAGAAATCAAATTAAGCGTCTCTTATCAGCACTTG